>CAJQZJ010000520.1:1696452-1709243 GCA_907164525.1 Lophiomys imhausi | reverse complement strand
TGCCTCCCAAGTGCTGGGATTAAAGGCGTGCGCCACCACCGCCCGGCGAAATATTCTATTTTTAAAGTACTGACTAATAGAATTACAAATACCATTCTGGAGCCTCACCTCATGACTTCATTTAATCGTAGTTACTTCTCAAGGCACTGATCCCAAACATGACTGAAATATAAATGTGAAGAGTAAATTCCCAACACATGGCCTTTGGGGGACATGTTTTCCAGACAACCTTTCACAATACACAGTGTGGGAGGGATAAGGCTTAGATAGTCTAAGATTGGTTTAGATTGTCTCAGATTGAACACATCTTACATAATAGCTTCTAAGTCTTATCACTTTGACTCTAAATTGTGTATTGTATTTTGTTTTTAAACTTTGTCTTTCTGTGCAGGTGTGAGAGCAGAAAGGACAGGAACTAATCATACAGACTTGGGAATCCTGATATTATCAAAAGTTATATTTCTCGGGCTGGAGAGATGGCTCAGAGGTTAAGAACACTGGCTGTTCTTCCAGAGGTCCTGAGTTCAATTCCCAGCAACCACATGGTGGCTCACAACCATCCATAATGAGATCTGGTGCCTGTTCTGGCCTGTAGGCATACATGCAGACAGAACATTATATACATAATAAACAAATAAAAATATTAAAAAAAAAAAGTTATATTTCTCATTAAAATTAACTGACTTAAGAGCTGGTTTTGACATTGCTTTGTGAATTTGGTTAGTGCAAATTTTCCCTAAAATGAGTTTCTTCTTCATGCAAACAACAACAACAACAACAACAAAATCAGGTTTATTAGCTAAGTCTGAGAGTTAGAATTCAAGTGTGTTAATTCCTACAGGCTTTTCTGAGAAATATTAGTCTTCCCCCTCTTTTCCTGGGAATAACCCCAATTTGCATGGATGACCAAGTATTTCTCTCAGCAATAAGTAGTGTCCTGGTTAGTTGTATGTCAACTTGACACACAGCTAGAGTCATTACAGAGGAGGAAGCCTCAGTTGAGAAAATACCCCATAAGATTGGGTGGTGGGCAAGCCTGTGGGGGAGTTTTCTTTTTTTTTTTTTAAAGATTTATTTTATTTATTTATGCATATGTGTGCTCTATCTGCATGCACACCTGCATTCCAGAAGAGGGCACCAGATCACATTGTGGATGGTTGTGAGCCACCATGTGGTTGCTGGGAATTGAACTCAGGACCTTTGGAAGAGCACTAAGCAGTGCTCTTAACCGCTGAGCCATCTCTCCAGCCCCGAGTTTTCTTAATTAGTGATAGATGTGGAAGGGCTCAGCCCATTGTGGGTGAGGCTACTCCTGGGCTTGGTGGTCCTGGGTTCTATAAGAAAGCAGGCTGAGCAAACCAATAAGCTCCGCCCTCTGTGGCTTCTGCATCAGCTCCTGCCTCCAGGTTGTGCCCTGTTTGGGTTCCCGCCCTGACTTCCTTCAGTGAGGAACAGTGACATGGAAGTATAAACTAAATAAACCCTTTCTTCCCCAAGTTGTTTTGATGATGGTGTTTCATCACAGCAATAGAAACCCTAAGACAAGTACCAAAGAAATGAGGACTGGAGTGATGGGTCAGCAGTAAGAGTCCTTGCTGCTTTGATAGAGGGCCAGGGTTTGGTACACAGCACCCACATAATTGCTCACAAACATCCAGAACACCAATTTCAGGGGATCTGATGCCCTCTTCTGATATCCAGAGGTACCAGGCATGCACGTGGTACACACACATACATGCAGGCAAAACATTCATACACACAAAATAAATAATCTAAAAAAACATAAATAAAAATACCAAGAAGAAAGTGTAAAATAAATCACATAATCATAATAATTCATAATCACACACACACATCATGATTAAATAATTTCTAGGTGCCCAGGACTGTTGTGGTACACCGTGTAAACAGTATTAGTTTCTTATTTACAGAGAAGGTAGATACCCAGAGAAATGGAGTTATTTGAGTAAAGTTACAGAGTCAAGAAAGTGGTACTGGGTCCTGGGGAACTAGCTCAGGTGATATTGCATATGCTGCGCAAGCATGAGGACCTGAGTTCAATCCCCAAAGCCCCCTTTGAAAAGCCAAGTGTAGTGAAATGCTTGTAATGTCAATGCTGGAGAAGCAGGGACATGCAGAACCCTGGGACTTCTTGGCGAGCCATTCTAGTCTATCAGTGAGTTCTAAACCTGGTTTCAAAAAAGTGGACAGTAAGTCAGGAAAGATGATTGTTCTGTATCCTCAACACACATGTATACACCCATGCATGTGCAACATACACACACATAAATAGAGATACGTCCCTACATCAATAATAACTGGCACTGCCAGTATTAGAACCTGGATCGTCCCTGTTCCTTTGTATTTGTTTGTAACAATGCTCATGTCTTTTCTTGACTCTCACTTTAGCGCAGGGAACTTCACGGTTTTCTCCTTAAGAGTTGCAATAATGAGTTGGTAAGTACTTTCCCGTTCGTTGTTCCATTTCTTCCTGATTTTCTGGATCCCCAGCACAAAATGAGTCACATGAGCACTCTTTGGGTGCACTCAGCAATCTCCTGCCAAATCAACCTTGCCAAAAAAACATGGGCTTCAATTCTTCTGCTAGGTTCTCAGAGGCTGTGGCAGATTTGAAGTATAAAGGGTTCCTTGTGTACTGTCTTCCAGCCAGCAGAGCTAGCAATTGCTGACACATTCCATGTAAGCTTTGGGGCCTCAAGGAAAATGTCTTTCCCTAGCAGTTTTTCCAAAATATTGATTTGGTTCTTTATTTTCTGAATGGAGCTCTGGAACTTTATTTACCAGCTTTAGATGCTTTGGTAATGCTCAAATACCTAAAACTGACCAGTCTATAATTGAATTGAGTTATTTGGAGGATGTAAAAATACACTGGGCAATTTCATTTTATGTGTTGCTATTTTTATGTAGGCCAGAAAATGGGGAATAGAAAGGGAGGCTGCACTGCACTGCTGTACAGAAGGAAAATGAGAAAGAAGGCATGGGAAAAAAGGAGGTAGGTTGTAATTATCACTTACCAACTGCTCCACCAGAGCTGTCATTTAGATTATCTTGTTTAACCTCCAAAAACACCCTGGCATAGATTTATTGCAATTTAAGGATTAGGAAACTGAGGCCCAAAGTATTTAAACATCCTGCTCACGGACACAAAGCTAGCTCAGGCAGTGCTGGAACTTGAGTGCTGTCCTCTCAGACTCTTAGTGTACGGGAGTGAGGAGGTGGGGTTACAGAGAGGATCAACTGATTCCAAACCCAAAACTGAAGCCTAGCAGATAATAGGAAAGAAAAGGTGAAAAGAACCAGCAGCCAGAAAAGAGAAGCATGACTAGAGTGACAGAAGGAAGTGTGCACACTGTTGTAAGAGGTGTGACTTCTGAGCCTGCACCCAGGGCAGACAGAGAAGGAGCAGGCAACTGGAGCCAGCACTGACGGAGATCAGTATAAGAGAAGGAGGCTCATCCAGTCAAGGAGCATGCTGGATCAAAAGCAGGTGAGTAAGGAGGGCCTGAGAGAAGGCAAAGAGATGGTTGGCCTGTCCCAAAGTGGGGCTCTTGCCTACTGGAAATTGCAGAGAGGACTCTAGACAGAGGCGGTGCTGAGCTCTCAAAATGTCCCTTCTATTTTGTAGGGATATTACCCTTCTCAAAACCTCCCATCAGTAAAAACAGATTTAGTCCATCAAGATCATTCTTGTTTTTTGTTTGTTTGTTTGTTTTTTGTTTTTTCGAGACAGGGTTTCTCTGTTTAACAGCTCTGGCTGTCCTGGACTCGCTTTGTAGACCAGGCTGGCCTCGAACTCACAAAGATCCGCCTGCCTCTGCCTCCCAAGTGCTGGGATTAAAGGCGTGCGCCACCACTGCTCGGCTCAAGATCATTCTTAACAGAGCCATGAATTACTGTCTTCTGGACATGACCTGGCATTCATGAGTTCCACAGCAGCTGTGGTTACCTGCATAAGACCTCTACAAGATTGGGCCACTCAACCTTATATCATGGACTGGGAAGGAGATAAGAAGCCCCACCTCTCCCTGAGGAGAGATTGGCAGTTAATGGTTGCTGGGGGGAGAGCGAAGTCATTTTCTTCAATGGTATAGCTACTATTAAGTTGTGCATGCTCCAGTAAATTACTTTCTATCCATGCTCACATGAGCAATCCTTAAACTCAGTCACAAGAAAACACAAAACAAAGTAAACAATTGCTGAGAAGAAGGTGTTCATCAGAAATTGGAAGAAGCTGACAGAAGGTAAAAGGATTGGTGAAAATGACCAAAATATTTATATATAAGTATATAACTATCAAAGAGAAATTAGTTAACAAATTAATTAAAACTAATACCACAGCTAATGATTTCAGTGAGGTACTTACTGAGTTTCTTTTATGTACTAAGTATGACATGGTAATAAAGATAAAATGGCATGCAAAAATCTTCTGTCACCTTCTTTTGAAGAAAATATTAATATTTATAATTGATATTTATGATTATTAAGGTGATGGAGTTATTCCTTAGCCCACTTATGAATAGCCACATAGACACCATCAGATGTTTGAGCATCTGATGATGTCTGCATAAGACCTGTACAAGATGGGACCACTCAACATTATATCAATGGTATATATATGGGGCTTCTTATTCCTTCCCCTCTAAGCTTAGCCCACTAAGCTATCTTTTAATGCTATTCCCCAAATATACATACGTCCCCTTTGGCTGTTTTTCTCCATTCTATTGTCAATGTTTCAGGCCACATGTAATGATGTTCTTCTAACTCATGGTGTGTCTTCCCCTTTTCCTCCCCCTGGCTTCTTCTTCTCTTGTCCTCCTCTCTGCCCCCAAAGGCCTGCCAACCTCTTCCCCGCCTACCTCTCTTCTACCCAATCCAGGCTGCAGCATTTTTTCAACCAATCAACTTTAAATTAGATAGAGCAAGGTTCACACAACAAAGACAAGCATAAGTGACAATGTCCTCACTGGGCTGCAACCAGATCCTGGGGCCAGTAATTAGCAACAAAATACAAGCAGCTTTCAGATCACCCCAACAAACTTTCTTCAGAGTTTATAGTGTAATGAGAGAGAATGATCTGAGTCATGTGACCACACAAGTGAATCTAAATTAGAATTTAAATAAGTGCCGCAGAAGAAATGTGTAAATAAGAGCATATGCTTCCTTGAGAAAGCAGTGCTTGTGCTATAATGAAGGATAAACAGAGCTTCACCATTTGCAAAAAGGAAATTGTGATGGTTAGTTTTAATATCAGCTTGCCACAATTTAGAATCACCTGACCAGGAAGCCATCATTGACTAAGAACCAGTAGACCCTCCATGGTTGTAGCACCAGATTGGGTCTTCTGAGGACCCTGCTTTGTGAATTGAGCAAAAACTGACTTCTCAGTCTCTTGGATATGAGATAGCTGTTGTTACTGTGTAAGCTGATTTAATAAATAATATACATATATACTTAGTTACTGTTCTGTGGCTGAGAAGAGACACCATGACCAAGACAATTCTAATAAAAGAAAGCATTTAATTGGGGGCTTACTTACAGTTTTAGAGGGAGCAGGCAGGCATAGTGCTAGAATAGTAACTGAGAGCTTTACATCCTGATCAGCAGACAGAGAGGTGGGGAGGGGTCTGGTGTGGCCTTTTGAAACCTCAAGCCCACCCCAAGTGACATACCTCCTCCAACAAGGCCACAGATCCTAATACTTCCCAAATAGTTCCACCAACTGAGAACCACGCACTCAAATATATTAGGCCATGGGGACCATTTTCATTCAAACCACTAAATACATATGTATGTGATGTGTGTGTGTGTGTTCTATTGTTGCAGAGAACCTTGACTAATATGGATATTATTGGATATAAATAGAGAAACCATCAAGTGCAAATATCCTTTGTTTTGATGGTTTATTCTGGAGAATTGAGGCTTATTCCAGGATCAGGCTTTGCACACATTCTACAGTCCATTCAATGACTCTCCTCTCCTAATTAGAAACTTTTCTAATTACCAATGAGTCCACATTTAATCTAAAATATACTATTTCTGTATTTAACCATCAAATATTTTATATTTGTTCATATATTTTTACAAAGGCAATTAGTCACTTATCCAATCATATCACTAATTAAATATCTATTCATGTATATACTTATTAATTATCTATCCATTGTAACAATCCATGTGTCCATCTAGTCATCTTCCAGATAATTATGCAAGTTTCTATCTCTAAACATCCACGCCATTGTATCTCTCTGTGTGCCTATATATCAGTGTCCCTGTCCACACATCCACCTATTGTTCATGACTTTCTCTATATATTTGGTCTCAAGGCCAACTTTCTCCAACTTCAAAACCAGCTACTAACATCTTCAAATCTCTACCTGAACTGATTTCTTCTGCCTTTCTCTTTTTACTTTTTTTAATTCTCTCTCTCTCTCTCTCTCTCTCTCTCTCTCTCTCTGTGTGTGTGTGTGTGTGTGTGTGTGTGTGTG
Organism: Lophiomys imhausi; assembly: GCA_907164525.1. NCBI lineage: Eukaryota > Metazoa > Chordata > Mammalia > Rodentia > Muridae > Lophiomys > Lophiomys imhausi. The sequence goes on along the minus strand of CAJQZJ010000520.1, from coordinate 1,702,737 downwards.
CATTTCAGAATGCTTGTGTGAAGGACAAAGGGACACTTTTGAGAGTCAGTTCTCTCCTTCTACCATGTGAGTCTCATGAGCCAAACTCAGATTATTAGGATTGGGAGTAAGCCCCTCTAACTACTAAGCCATCTGGTTGACTCCCTTCTGTTTTTACACTTATAAAGTAGTTTGTGACTGTTTTGGGGCTGTTCATATAAATCAAAATAATCAATACATTTCAGACACAGCTCATTGACAACTTTAATTCCCTTTTCCCTTGAAATATATATATATATATATATTTAATTCCAGTGGCTGGAAAGATAGCTCAGCAGTTAAGAGCAATCTTTCTGGGGCTGGAGAGATGGCTCGGCAGTTAAGAGCACTGGCTGCTCTTTCAAAGGACCCAGGTTCAAATCCCAGCACCCACATGACAGTTCACAGCTGTCTGTAATTGCTGGGTGTGGTGGTACAAACCTTTAATCCCAGCACTTGGGAGGCAGAGGCAGGTAGATCTCTGTGAGTTCAAGGCCAGCCTTGTCTACAGAGTGAGTTCCAGGATAGCCAGGGCAACACAGAGAAACCTACCTTGAAAAACCAAAACAAAACAAAACAAAAAACACATACTGTTCTTATAGAAGATCCAAGTTTGGCTTCCAGCACTCACATCAGGCAGCTCACAACTGTCTGTAACCCCAGCTCTAAGGCATTTAATGCCTCTGGCTTCCAAGGGCATCTGCACTCACATACATATATACACAGAGAGACATATACACATGTACATTTTTTTTAAATCTAAGAAAATTCCAGGAATTAAGATGTGAACATCTTTGGGTTATTATTCTGCCTCCCACATCAGCAGACCATTAATTTATTAATCTACCTTGATGTTCATCCACCAAGATCTCTCTTTGGTCTTCCACTTGATTATATATATATATATATATAAAATTTACTCTCCCAGTTTTCATTTATCACCCATGACTTAGTGTAGGGAGTTAGATAAATTAAACTAGATTTAGAAAATATATGTGTTTCTGATACCGTCTCTTAATTCGGGGCATGAAGATCATTATCAGCATATGGACTAAAAACAGGAAACAAGGAGACTTAATAGACTGAAAAACAAGGTTGAAGTCAGGAAAAACAGGAAATACTCATTGGACTGAAAAACAAGGTTGTCAGAAAAACAGGAAAGACTTAATGGACTTAAAGAAACAAAGTATCTGGCCTGACATTGTTTTCACCAGCTAAGTGGGCGGAGCCCAAATTAAGCTGAAACAAAGTTCCTCCTATTTAAGGACAGTGCATGGAGCCCAAAAGAAGAAGAGGCCCCTGATGCTAGAGAGCTCCTAGAGTCCTGCTGAAAAAAGTGCTGGCCATCATTTGATGGCCAGATCTCCCTGAAGCAGAAAGAAGCTGGTGAGCAAAGAAAGCCTGAGCAAGACACCAAAAGGCCAAGGACTAAACCCTGTGGCTCAGCGTTTGCCTAGAGGGGTTTGATCTGTCCAAACAGTGGCCTAAAGGAAACTGTGCCTGGCTTTAAGGACTCTGAGGTAGAGCGACAGAGTTGCTGATGTGAAGGGGCTGGGGTCTCCCAGAGAGAAGAAAGCATCAAGCCTTATTTAAGATGAGACTACAATAACCAACTTACCCTGACAAACCTGCATCTAAGAGATCCAGAAAAAGGACTGCTAAGTGCGTTAAAGAATCTACAACAAAAACTGTGTTCCTGACAACTGAGGACCTACCCCAGAGACTGTATCATTCTAAAAGGTTAAAAAAATAATTATCAATAGGTTTAGTGGATAGGTTAAAGGGGTTGTAGAAATTTATAGGATTAATAGTTAAGAAATTGTTGGTGTTTGTTATAAGCAAATATAGTAATAAATAAATGTTAAATAATAATTAAAAAGTTTGGTTACATCTTAGTTAGGGTTTTTATTTTGTGAATAGATACCATGACTGCAGCAACTCTTATAAAGGAAAACATTTAATTGAGGCTAGCTTACAGTTCAAAAGTTTAGTCCATTATTGTCATGACCGGAAGCATGGTGGCATGCAGGCAGACATGGTGCTGGAGAGGTAGCTGAGAGTTCTACATCTGGATCTGCAGGCAGCAAGAAAAGACTGACACTAAACTTGGCTTGAGCTTTTGAAACCTCAAAGCCCAGCCCCCAGTGACACACTTCCTCAAACAAGGCCACACCTAGTCCAACAACCCCACACCTCCAATAATGTCACTTGGTATGAGTCTATGGGAGCCATTTTCATTCAAACCACTACAACCCTAACAACTATTGATCCTAATTTTGTTTCTCTATTTAATAATCCATTCATCCATCAGTCATTCATGTATCAATATATCCATGTATTCAACCTCTCATCTGACTAAATGAGCTACCTTTGTATGGCTTTCCCCTGACCATTTAATTATCCAAACAGTAATTTTTCAAGATCCATGCACAAAATACACATACATACTCAAGCACGCATGGGTGCACATACATACATACACACACACACACACACAAACACACTCACAGGCACAAATTCATAGACGCTCGCATACCCCACAATTTGGACATAGTTACCAAAAGAAGTCAGTGTATCTGTATCTTTATTGTTTGCCCTCAACCACCTTCTTTTTGGACCCAATCTTCAAATGGCTTAAAATCACTGGTGTTTAACCCTGACTCCATTCTGCCTGCAAGTACTTTGGACTGACCTGTTACAGTGTGCCTTCCTTGGATCTTACTTAGTTCACAGAGCTGTGGTGATGTTAACTGTGAGTTGATCCTACTCATACCATGAAAAAATTGAGCAATGTGCAGCCCCACAATATGTGAGCATTTATGTAGGGATGCACTGGATTAGAGCTGTATGTTTTAACACTTTTTCTATGACCCCCTTCCACTGATTCCATGAAGCAGCTTTTTGTAAAACCTATGATCCTTACAATTTATCTTGTTGTTGGGTTTTTTTTTCTCCAAGAAGACAAATAGTACTGCAAAATATTTGTGATTTGACGGTTAACATTTTGTAAATAGTTGAGTAATGAAAAGTGACATTTAAAGATATCAAATGTTACCACTATGTAAGGAAAACAAAATAAATATGGCTAATTTTGTTTCTAAAATCAAATTTTGCTCTCTCTCCAACATCCCCCCCCCACAAGGTGCTATTAATAAGGAAAAAAGCATGGACTGCTGATATAAAAGCCAGTGTAACTGGCTTATATACAGAACCAAATGGGTGTTTCCACATGAGGCTACGTGGGCCAATCACATTAAAGGTCATCCTATTACATCACATAGCACAACCCTGGTAACATGGTGATCATTTGCTGGTAAAGAGTCCGAAAATCTTGCTCACCCAATCAGCTATACCCACGATCTGGCTTCAGCTCCATCCCAGCATCTTCTAGCAGGCACCATCTTAGATATCTCCTACAAGTTACTTTCATTTTCCCAGCAATGAGGCATTTCTCATGAGCCTCCATTTCCTGGGTCCCCATATTGACTCAGTACTGAAAGTCTGCTTTCAAGATATTTCGCTCACGTGCCCATTGTCAATAGGTCTCAGGTCCTCGTCTTAAGGACCTTTCCAAGGGCTGTGTCCTCATGGCATGGCTAACTCCCATTGCAATGGGTCCAAAGAAGTAAGGTGCTACAATATCATTTATAATTCAACCTTAGAAGTCACAATATCAAAAAAAATTAAAAAAAAGAAGTCACAATATCACTTCAGCAATATCCTACTGTTTACCCATCCAACTATACTCGTTAAATGAAGAGACAATATAGAGATTCAAGTGCCAGTACGTGGAGATTTTGGGGGAGCATCTTGGAGAATCGCTACCACTCTTCAACAAAAACATGAAAACAAATTAATTACTTAAAAAAAAAACCAAAACGCCAGGCAGTGGTGGCGCACGCTTTTAATCCCAGCACTTGGGAGGCAGAGGCAGGCGGATCTTTGCGAGTTCGAGGCCAGCCTGGTCTACAAAACGAGTCCAGGACAGCCAGAGCTGTTAAACAGAGAAACCCTGTCTCGAAAAACCAAAAAAAAAAAAAAAAAAAAAAAACCAAAACCAAAACAAAACTGCAGTGTGTTTTTCCCAAGATGTAAAACAGTGTTGCTCCTTTTATTGTCCTTTTGCAGATGATGGCCTCTCTAAATGAGTCAGCAGTGCTGAATGTAGAACTGCACGTGTAAGGGAAAGGACTCCACCCAAGCTCCATGCTTAGCTAAAAAGCTTCAGCTCCAGCAAGTTCTTATGGCTAAAATGGTCTAGTTATCATTGTGGGAATCTATACCACTGAGAGAGGACCAAGGATTTATGAAACTGTTTCAGGGTGGAGTGACCAGCGGTTTTAAAAATTCCTGCCCAAGAACGTTTGAGCTGTGACTCTCCATAAATCACAGTTCCTGAAAGTGCCCATAGTCATTTATATGTATAAACTCAGGTTTTAAGGGATGAAAATGTAGTGGTGCTATTCAGAGATGGGTGTGAGCTCTGAGGAACTTTAAGAGTTAAACCAATCAGATTACTACACGGGGAATGGAGGCTGTGAATCTTCAGAAGGTACAAGAAGAGATTAAAGGTCTCCCAGGCCCAATGCAGGATCAGTGACTTCAGTGTAATCATTGTAATTCTTAGGCTTCATAAAGGCCAAGTCAGTGAAGAGGGGGCATAGGGAAATGGAGCAGAGGACAGGGTGTAACAGTAATGTAATAAATAGCAAGCAGGTACCAAGAAAACACTGTGTGTGAATCATTCAGTCCACACAACTCTAATAGTTGGAATAAAATATGTAAAGTAGGTGAATTTCCTCAGGTAGCAGAGCTTGGGTTTTGATGAAATATGGAACATTCCAGAACCTGTAGGGTTAACTATCCTAGGGAGTTGTAGTTCTGTCAAGAGATACCCTTCTGCCCCCTCAGTGGCAGATTCATCCCCAGTGACTACAGTTGCACAACATACACTGGGTATTAACATCATTCCCTTGGCTCTAGGTTCCAGGTTCCAGAAGTCACCTTCTTCTTCCCATAGAGAGAAAAAAAGGTTAACATCTGGTAAGACAGGATAGTCCACACAACGGGGACAATTTCCAAGGGAACATTTAAATGTATATTTTTAAAATGTAGAGTCAAAATATTTCAAACATACAGAGAATAATATACAAGATTTTCCCAGGCTGAGTGTGGTAGTACGTATATATAATCCTAACATTTGAAAGTTAGAGACAAGGAGACCAGGTGTTCCAGGTTAATTTCAGCAACATACATAGCAAGTTCAAATCCAACCTGAGCTACATGGAATCCTGTTTCATAAAACAAAAAACAAAAAATACCACCAACAACAAAAGGGTTTGGGATGGTGGATTAGTGGGTAAAGCAGTTGACTTGCAAGCCTGAAGACCTGAGTTTGATCTGCAAAACCCATTTTAAAAAGTTGATCATGGCCAGGCATGGTGGAACATGCCTTTAATCCCAGCAATGGGGAGGCAGAACCAGGTGGATCTCTGTGAGTTCAAGGTCAGCCTGGCCTACAAAGTGAGTCCAGGACAGCCAGGGCTTGTTACACAGAGAAACCCTGTCTTGGGAAAAAGAAATATAAGTTGGCCATGGTGGAATGTCCTTGTAATCCCAGCACTGGGGAGGCAGAGACAGTAAGATCCCTTGGTCTTACTGGCCATCCTGTCTAGGCCAGTTGGTGATCTCCAAGCAAACAAGAGTCTCTGTCTCAAAGGAGGTGGGCTGAAGATGATACTCAAAGTTGTTTTCTAGTTTCCACACATAAATGCACCCACACACGCATGAGCACATACATACATACACTTCCAAAAATGGAGAGGCTGGTGATAGAGCACTTGCTTATGCATATGTCCTGAGTTCAGTACACAGTATCGGAAATGAGGGGTGGTAAGAGGCTACCCAATGCTAAATTTTAGTAATGTTTGGTTGTGTTTGCTTTAGAGTTTCCCCCCAAACTCTGAGAGGTGAAAACATATGGACTTTGTCTAAAGACAGACAGACCTGAAACCAGCATACCTGTAAGTTGCTTTCAAGGGGCAGCATTAGTGGAAATACCTTTGTGATCATATATGCCATTTCTTTGGAGGACAATTAGAGTGACAGCTCTAACATGCTTCAGATCTTGCTCAGCTCTAGGACAGTTTTTCTGGTTTCCTTGACAGAAGAAGATCCTTCTAGCACATTCTCACCATGAAGCACGCCTTTGGGATATTGCCTACTAGCACATTCTCACCATGAAGCACGCCTTTGGGATATTGCCTA
>CAJQZJ010000520.1:1674287-1696442 GCA_907164525.1 Lophiomys imhausi | reverse complement strand
CTACTAGCACATTCTCACCATGAAGCACGCCTTTGGGATATTGCCTAGGCTCCACAAGGCAGAGCATGTACCAAATTTTACTCACTATTTTACCTCTACCACCTAGGACAGTGTTTGTCATCAGTGGGCATTTAAAAACAAACAGACAAAAAGAACTTTCAAGGTGTGTATTCAAATGTAAACAACAACCTCTTTAGAGTCTCTCTAAGAAATAAAAATGTACAAAAACTGAATGTGAAAGTCCACAGTGATACTATTTGTAATAGCCACAAAGTAGAAACAATTTAAATGCCGGTCATATTATGTGACTTTTTCTGTGAAGATGTCCAGATAGGGTACCAATGACAAACCAAGGTCCCACCCAAGTCTACCTTAGTGTACCAGTAAGTTTATTGGGGTTTCTTGCAGGAGCATGAACAACTCAAAGGAAGCTGCATCAGTGAATGAAAAACCTACACCAGTATTCGTAAAAACCCATGAAACCTGCATCCCTTGCTGCACAGGCTAGAGTCTCTTCTGCTCAGCAATTGTTTACTGCTTGCATACTCTTGGGGAGGGACCTTGCGGATCTTGTAAGTTTCAGGAGCCTGAGACTTGTATGTTTCATTTAATTTGTGAATCTTATGAGCCTCCCTTCTTCTTCTAAAATGAAACCATTACACAAAATCATCATAACTAGGCTAGTAGTACAGGTCTGTAGTTCTAGCTACTTGGAAAGCATAAACAGGAAGCTCCAAAGGTCAAATCCAGTCTGGACTACTCAGTTAGCTGGAGACCAATCTGGGCAATTTAGGAAAATCATTTTTCAAAAAAGAAACCATAAAAAGAGGCCTGGGCAGGGGGGCTGGAGAGATGGCTAAGTGGTTAAGAGCACTGGCTGTTCTTCCAAAGGACCCAGGTTCAAATCCCATCACCCACATGGCAGTTCACAGCTCTTTGTAATTGCCGGGCATTGTGGTGGTGCACAACTTTAATCCCAGCACTCGGGAGGCAGCAGGTGGATCTCTGCAAGTTCAAGGCCAACCTGGTCTACAGAGTGAATCTAGGACAGCTAAGGCTACACAGAGAGAGAGAGAGAGAGAGACCCTGTCTCAAAAAAAAAAAACAAAACAAACAAACAAAAAAAAGAATTAGGGATGTATCTCCATGGTAGAGCACTTGCCTAACATGTACAAAAAAAAAATGGTATCGATCATCCATGCTATTAAATAAGTAAATAAATACCCAACATTTAGTGAATGTATAAACAAAAAGTAGCATATCCATTATGATGGTTAGTTTCAATGGTCAACTCATACTATCTAAAATCACCTGGGAAAAGAGTGTAAATGAGGGATTCTCTAGACTATGTTGGCCTGTGGGTGTGTCTTTGGGGGATCACCTTGAGTAGGTAATTCAATATTGGAAGACCTGCCTGCTGTGGGTGACACCATTCCCTAGGCAGGGAATCTTGAGAATGTGGAAAATGAACTGAGCACAAGCAGTCATACATTTATTTCTGTTTCTGATTATGGATGTGATATGGACCAACTCCTTCAAGCTCTTGCCACTGGGACTTCCCTGTCATAATGACTATAACCTTGAGTTATGGGCTGAAATAAACCATTTCTTCCCTAAGTTGTTTTTGATGTTTTATCACAGTGATCCAAAAAGTAACAAAGACACCTACCTATACAATGGAACATTGCCCACCAACTTAAAAGAAAGAAGGAATTAATAAAACACTCTACAGTGTAGATGAGCCCCCCAAAAAATGATATATGAAATATGCTAGACATGAAATACTACATATAGTAGGAAAAGTAAGTCAATGACTACGTGTGGCAGTGGGGATCAACTGCAAATGGAAATTTGGTAGGTGATGGAAATATTCTAAAGCTGCATTATGGGGATGGCTGCTTGACTATATAGATTAACTAAACATCATCAATTTCTTCACTTTTTTTAGGAGACAAATTATACAGTATTGAATTTTGTATCACAATAAAGTATCTAGAATTGTTTTAGAAAAATCAAATCTCCTTACTTAGTCACTTTATCCAAGTTTACATTCTGTGGGACATTGACCTAATTATGTTAGTTGAGTTGTAAGGCTGTAAAAATTAATGAATACATGGCCTTCTCCTCTCTGTGGTGAGACCCTGACCTCACTCCTTCTTGAAACCTTCCACAGAACTCAGTCCTTGAAAACATCAAAGCTTACATAGCTGACCTGTCTGTTCAGACTCCCCTCCGGTTCACTCCTCTACACTCCCCACTTGCATCACCACCTAACTTAACATACTCTTTGTTCCTTTATCACCACCTGGGGCTGTTGCCTTGCCTGCTAAAAAAGGCTACTCCTTGGTGCCCCCACCTTTTTTGTAGCCACTTGTGTATTTAAAGGGCCAGAGAACCATTTTATGGGGTTCATTCCTCTACGGGGAATCGAACCCTGGCGCGTCAGTTTAATAAACCTCATGTCTATTACAGCGAATCGGGTGGGGGGGTGCATTGGTGGTCTTTGGGCGTCAGGATTCGGTGAGCCCCTCTCAGGTTCAACAGAGTCTATCAGCTCTTTAGTGATAGATCCGATTCTTATCTTGACACATTGAAAATAAAATATCATATTTCCCAGCCTCTTGTGTGTCTTGGAAAATCTATGCAAGAAAGTTCTGGCCCACAAGATGTAAACAAAAATGATGGACAGTATTTTCAGAGAGGCTGTTGAAAATACTCAGCCCATACTTCATATTTTTCACCACCTCCCTTTTCCTACCAAGGACCTCTGGACTGGTGCTCCAATAGTCATTTATCATGGAACTCGACATGAAGAGTGTAAGCTAAGAAAGGTGAAGCAAGAATATTGAAGCTTGGTTTTCAATGTGCCATGCCACGATCCTACTGTTTGCCTCTTGTAGTTCTTAAATAAGATGAAAAGAAATTTTAGCATTATTATTTCTTTGCAACCATTTTTCATTTTTTAAATAAAAGAGTTATTTTTTTAACACTTTCAATTATGGGTCTGAGTGCAAGTACCTCAGTAGCCAGAAACATTGGATTTCTCTGGAGCTGGAATTACAGGCGGTTGTGAGTGTTGGGAATTGAACTCAGGTCGTCTACAAGAACATTAAGTGCTCTTAACCATTAAGCCATCTCTCCAGCACCCCATTGCAGCCATTTTTTATTATATGTAGCTGTCTTACTTAGGGTTTCTATCGCTGAGATGAAAACACCATGACCAAAAAGCAAGTTGGGGAGGAAAGGGTTTATTCGGCTTACATCTCCACATAGCTGTTCACCATCAAAGGAAGTCAGGACAGGAACTCAAACAGGGCAGGAACCCGGAGGCAGGAGCTGAGAAGAGGCCATGGAGGGGTGCTGCTTACTGGCTTGCTCCCCATGGCTTGTTGAGCCTGCTTTCTTATAGAGTCCAGGACCACCAGCCAAGGGATGGTGCCACCCACAATGGGTGGGTGGGTGGTTGGGTGGGCCAGGCCCCTCCCCAATCAATTGCTAATTAAGAAAATGTCCTATAGCCAAATTTTATGGAGGCATTTTCTCAATTGAGGTTCCCTCCTTTCAGATACCTCTAGTTTGTGGGTCAAGTTGAGATATGACTAGCCAGCACAGTAGCCAAATTTAATCCTAAGTATTATCAGTGTAGTAGGTGTGAAATGAGAAAAGAGTTCTGGGGTCAAATAATTTTTAAGAACTATTAAAGTTTTGGAGACTTTAATAATGCAAGGTCAGTTGAGAGTTTTGAGGTATGCTAATAAGTAGTTCCCAAGAACACCCAAAAAAGGGTCTGAACAACTTGGATCCCAAAACACTTTTAGTTGGGCATCTCATGTGATGAGTGATTTGGAAAACTGTGTTGGTTTTTTAAAAATTTGTATTTTTGGTTCTTCTTTTCTAATCCTTTCTTTTTCTAGACAGCTATCGAGATCACCCTTAAACGTAAGTGTGACGAAAGGACATCTTAATTTGAAATGTTTGAAGAATTCCTACAGGATAAATTTCCAACTTCCTATTTTCATGCTTCGAAAGTTTATTTCCATTTACTAAGGCATAAGAACTCATATTCTAGTAAAATTAAATACATATGAATCAAGAAGTTCTGCAGAATGTGAAACTCTGGCAACATTTGCCAAAAATATGTTTCTTTTCAGTGCTTTCAAGTCAGGCCAGTACTTGAAGCATTTTCAGGAGGACAGAGGGTTACTAAGACCTTGCCTTAATAAATGGAAATAAACTTTCGAAGCATGAAAATAGGAAGTTGGAAATTTATCCTGTAGGAACACCTCCTGAAGGGAAGAAAGTCTTCCCTTCCCTCAGACCAGGCTCAGATATCAGCTCAACACACTCATTCCTACTTTGACCAATGCCCACTGTGTGCCAGACAGACAGTCTCTGTTCTGGAAGGACATGGGATTCAACGACATCAGACAAGACCTGTGTCAGTCAGGGTATGCCACATACTGGATGCTGCAATCAACCTGAATAGTTTAGTCACTTGGCACTGTGAGTTTATTTCTTGCTCACAGCATTATCCAGCCCAGGTAACCATAGAGCTTCTGCTCTGCAGTCAGCCAGGAACCGAGGCTAATGCTGTTGCCATTTCCTGGTTCTCTGGCTAATTGTGCTAATGACCAACAGATGAAGGAAGGAAGCGAGCTTGGAGGATCTACAGGAGTGTTTAGGGGATGCCCAGAAGTGGCATAAACCTTATTTCTACTAAGATTTATTTTTCTAGAGGTCAGTCAGATGGTCCTACTTGGTCAGCGAGAGGAGTATTTTTGCTGTAAGCTTATGAGGAGAGTGAAATGGACTGGTGAAAATAGCCTTTTTCTTTCTTCCATAGGTTTTGAGACAAGAACAACGAAGAAGCTCATGGTCTAATGTAGGAGACAGAGAAGTGCACAGAGGCAGGAAATTAAGAGAATACAGCCAAATGTCTTCCATCTCCCCGTGGTAGAGTTACTATCAGAAAGTTCTGGAAGTTCAGGAAGTCTTTCTGAGGCTGCTCTTTTGAGTTGTAATATATATTTTTCTTTTTCTCGCTGGGACACTCTGGAAATGAGGCTTTACTATATGATACAGAAATTCTTACATTTCTGGTCTCACCTTTGTATTAGACCTTCAAAGCCTCATAGTGTCAACTTTTGCAGCTGAGTGGAGAACAGCTCTGAGTGGGGCTATCTGACTTCACACAAGTGGACCCTGATAGGGCTTTGGCTCATGACCCTCCTTGCAGGGTTCCTGTTGACACTGTGTTTGGGGATATCGCAGAAGCTTGCTTGGAATGTAGCCATGAAAAACTGATGTGGATCCCTGCTCTATGACAGACAAGTTGGAACTGGGGAGTCAACTTCCTTCCTTTCCCTACCCCACAGGCAATATTGAGACTCATGTCATACAGCTTCTTAGAGAACAGTCTCTGAGCAGAAGCCCTCAGCCATGCTTAGAGCAGATCAAACCAATAGTCATCCTGGAATTTGCTTCCTTCCTGTCCCTGCCTTTGACTTATACCTCACTCCTGAAGTACAGAACCAACTTCTACCTTCCAGCAGAACTCAGCAAAATGCAGCTCAGCTGCTGTCTCTTCCCTCAGAGCTGCCTCACAGGGCCCTAGCTGTTCTGAAAGTGCTTGAGGGTCAAATTCCACTAAGCCTTCTCAGTTCTGCATACCTATTCTTTCAAGGCTAAAGCCTGCAGTATCTTGTCTTCTGAATATAGCCTCAGGCACTTCCTTTGCTTCCCACATATTCTGTTAGGTTGTGAATCCATCCTGGACTCCTATTGATTCCTTGTCTGACCACCCAACATTGTATCTTTTAGGCTATTGACTTTCCTCAAAGTTTGAGAAAGGCAAGTCAAGTTTACATTTCCTCTCTGTCCAGCTCCTGTCCTTCCCCAGGAGTCTTTCTTGCCTCTGTGCCTTGACATAAAAGTGCTTCTTCCTTTGTCTGATTTTATTTCCTCAGCCTCATCCCATCCCCTTGAGTACTATTGAGAGCTCTAGAACCCTTGATCCTGTTATTTGGGCTGAAGGAGTCTGACCACCAGGTTCCTGGTCTGTTAGCTGTTGTAGAAGCTGGCTTAGAAGGTCCTCAATCACCAGCTTGTCAGGAATGGAGATTCTTGACTTTGTAGTCACAAAAACAATACCTGTGACAGGCCTGATACTTGATATCTAATGAAAGATGAAAAGAGAAGTATGAGCTGTGGGACGTCTTGGCCATCCTTAAAACAAATGGAAGACAATGCCAGGTGAGACACTGTGATATAGGGCTGCATCTATACATTTTCACTGGACAAATCTCTGGGATGGTCTGAGAAATGGGAAGCGTCTTAACTAGGGTTACATTAGCTAGGGTTACATTGCTGTGATGAAACACCATGACCAAAAGCAACTTGAGGAGGAAAAGGTTTATTTTCTCACAGTTACATAATAACAGTTCATCACCAAAATCAGTGATGGCAGGAACTCAGCAGAGGCAGGAACCAGAAGACAGGAGCTGATGCAGAGACCATGGAGGAGTTCTGCTTACCGGCTTGCTCAGCCTGCTTTCTTATAGAACCCAAGAATACCAGTCCAGGGGTAGCACTACCCACAAGAGGCTGAGCTCTCCTCCATGAATCACTATTTAAGAAAATGCCTTACAGGCCCATCTAAAGCCTCTTCTTATAGAGGTATTATTTTCTCAACAGAGGCCCCCTCCTCTGATGACTCTAGCTTGTGCCAAGTTGGCATAGTAAAAGATAGCCAGTACAAGAAGCAAGACTCAGAAGAGAATTAGGGCTACCGGCTGAAAGACATAGGAAAACTGGGATCTCTAAGAAGCTAAAAATATTCTCTCTGGGGGTGCAGGAAGGCTCTGTTAATGTTGTGATTACACACTCAAACCATACTCATCTTAAACACTTCTGACAAACTGCTCTTGGAGTCATCAGACTCGGACCATTCCTGCTTTAATTAAGGTAAAATGAGCTTTTAAAGTCAGAGTCCAACCATTTTTTTTTCCTTTAAGTATGCACTGGGGAAACACTCCAGATGGGGCAGGCAGGAGTGAAGAAGAAAAGTGATCACTGGGTCCCAAGCATCCCAGAGCTGTATTTAATATGAGTATTCAATACTATGAGTATTCAACTAGGCAGGGCAGCCTCCAGAAACCCTCTTGTCTTAATTGCTCCTCCCCCACCTCTGGTCTGATGTCCTTCCTCCCTCCATCTGTTTTCATTACGGCATTTATCACTACCTGACCCTGTATTCATTTATTTATTTTATTTACTGCTTTTCTTTTGACTGTTCGGTGAGAGCAAGGGCTTTGTCCTATTGACCGCTATATCCTCCTCCGTCTCAGATCAATGTCAGGTATTTAGTGGGCACTTAAGAAAGTGAGTCCAGGACAGCCAGGGCTACACAGAGAAACCCTATCTCGAAAAACCAAAAAAAAAAAAAAAAAAAAAACAAAACAAAAAAACCAAAACAAAACAAAAAAACGAATTACAGAAGATAACAATTGGTTGAATCTCTGCCATATGCTGGGCCCTGTCCTTGAGGATGCTACAAGGATGGTAGTGGAGACAGGCCCGAAAATAACACACCATGGCTCGACTCCTGATTTTACTGAAGCATATCCAATGCGCCGCAGGATCCTCAGGGCTGGAAAACTCCCAGGGTGTGCAGGGCCCTGGAAAAAGCTCCTAGTGGTTAGGGAGCCAGGCGGAACTGCAGGATAAGCAGCTCCTCGCTTCCCTTGGCCTCTCAGCATCTCTTTCCCGTCTGGTGGGATCCTCGCCTTTCCTCGCGGGCATCTGCAGGATCTGGGCGCCAGCGGGACGTACGCATCATGGGACCCCAATACATCCTCTCCGACCTCAGGAGAGCCAATCCCGGGTTTTCCAGCTCACTTGCCTGCTACCTGCGAGACCTCCACGGGCAGATAGAGTTCTGGCCGTCTGCCCGCTAGCCAGCGCCCGGGTCCCCGCCCCCTGCTTGCAAGACCAGGAGTGCACCACTCCGCCCCGCCCCCTCCGCTAGCGGGACCCCCTCCCCCCCACCCCCCCCGCGGCCCTGCCGCTTCGTTCCGGGGGGCGGACCGCGAGCTGCGCTGTCTGCTAGGCGGGGAGAGCTAGGCTAGGAGGCGGGGCGTCCCCGACATCGACCAATCACCGCCGCGATCACATCCATGCAAATACGAGCACAATGGAGCGAGCCCATCACTCGCTCCTGCAAGCAAGCTTGAAACGGGCTTCAGTCTGAGCGACAGCTCAGCTGACCAATGAATCTGTGTTTTGGGCCGGCGAAGCCCAATGGCGCGGCAGGAGAGGCGGGCCCGAGCTGGGTTAGGGTGTCCTTGCAGGGTGTCTGAGCTAAACTTCACCAAATAATAGCTGTTTGTATTTTGGCTGCTGCAGGAGCCATTTTAGGTAAGTTCTTCTCTTAACTTTTTATTTTCCTGCCTGGCTCCCGCAGGCTGGTCTTGCCCGCGGGGACCCTGTCTCCGCCCCGCTGGCCAGGATGGGGCTGCCCTATGAATGGAGCGGGGCTAAGGGGCCGCGGCGGCGCGAGGCCGGGCCGGACAGGGGTCCGAGCGCGGCCGGCGGGCGCGCGGCCAGGCTGAGGGCCCCGAGGCCTAAGGCGAGGGGCTTGGCGTCTGCCCCGCCAGGCTGCCGCGCGCTCCGGCCGCCTGTCGTCCTTGGGAGAGCGCTGCTGCGGGCCGCGCGTCCAGGTTTGGGGGTCCCGCTTTAGACCCCGAGCGCGGGCCTTTGCCGTGGGGCGGGGCCTGCCAAGGCTTCCCGGGGGACCCCGGCGGCCCACGGCGCGTGAGGGCCGCCCCCGCGCCCGCCAGCCGCTACCGCCCTCTCGGAGAAGTTGGTTCGCTCGGCGTCCTGCGTCTGTTTGCAGGGGTGGAGGAGGGTGGGCCGGTGCCAGGCTGCTGCTCCGGGAGGGGGCGGGGGCCCCGGCGGGTCCCCGGGTCGCGCCCCTCCCGCCAGCTCCTCGCGCACTAGCGTGCCCTGGCCCGAAAATTGGAGCCCTGAGGACTCCAAGCCACCACGCTACCCTGCTGCCAAGTTTGGTGCGTTATTAAGATTGCATGTTAGAGCTTGCAAAGGAAAGGAGAGAGAGACGGAAAAAGAGAGAGGGAGAGAGAAAAAGAGTCTGTCCCCTTCAGGGTATTTATTTTTCTTCTCTCTTGAGAACTAACAGAGAATGTCCTTCCTAAAATTTCTAGGGACCATGCCTGTCAGATGTGCAAGAGGGATTGGGAGTTCCTTGGGTTTGAAAACGAGGTTATTAGGAAATCCCCGCACTAGTGAGATAATTGAAATGTGAGTTTGTTTGCAGCTTCAGTTTTATTTGATCCAATTAAAAATTCATAAGCAGGCACTTTATATTTGTGTACATAGAGTATTCCTAGTTTCAGTTATGACTAATATGACTGGTTTCACGAGTGTGGGATCTAATAAAGCAGTATAATTCAATTTTGAGCTCGTAGGCCCGTGTTCTCCAAATTAGGCTTTACAGACCATTAGTAATCTGGCCAAGGTTTCTAGTGGATCTCTGGCATCCCTGAGCATCTTTCTCGGGGCTGTGTATTCCTTATTCTCCACCCCTTAAAAAACTGTTTATTTCTGCTGTAACAGATCCATGAACAGAGAAGATAGATATTTTAAATATTGACAGTTTTCAGAGCGTCTGAAATATTTTGCCTAGGATTTGATTATTTCCCAAATGGTATATAGGAATATCATGCCAGTAGGGGCTCATGTTGGCATACTCCATGGCGGTCTGCTTATGATGCTTTGGAAAAGTCTGGACAGACACCACTCTGCTTCCAGAGCTGTGAATGCTCAGCTTACTGTGATGGGGTGAGGGGGTCTGTCCCATTGGTTGTGTGTGGCACAGTAGTTTAGCTGGAAGCCAAGTTGGAAGATCAGGTTGGCAACCTCCGAGAGACTTTCTGTGAACTTTGTGGTTCTCTGGCACCAGAGAGATTTGAGATCTGTGTATGATAAAATGATTAGGCATGAGTTGTCATGTAGCATAGTGTATGCCAACCAGAGCAGGTGGTTTCACAGAAGCATCGATTTAAGCAAAGGCCTGGGAAAATGTGGAATGGTATGACTTAATTTTCAGTTCCTCTGTCCCAAGATAGATTTCATAGATTATTAGGTTTTTTTTTTGTACTTAAACTTTTTTCTTGATTAGTAGATTATTAAAAGCTAACCTGAGGGCTAGGAAGATGGCTCCTGTGGTAAAGTGCTTGCCATGCTAGCAGTAGGATGTAAGTTTGGATCTCTAGCATCCAAATAAAAAGTCAGGCATGGTGGCTAGCTCCTGTCATCTCTGGGGCTTGTTGGCCAGCCAGCCAGGCTAGCTGAGTTGGTAAACTCCAGATTAAGTGAGAGACCCTGTCTCAAAATATAAGGTGGTGAGACTGAGGAAGGAACATTTGACTTTCGGCCTCCATGTGCACAGGTACACGTACACACGCAGACACAAAAAGCTAACCTCTGCACAGCCCTCCCCGTACTTTGCTGCTTTGAAATCTCTGCTTATAGAAAGCAATTTGAGGTGTTGTTCTTGGTGTATGTAGTCTGTCTTGGTGTCACTGTGATGTTACAATTTCTCTGGAGTTGTGATCTTTATTTTTCTTTGTTTTTCCCTTTTAGCTTCTTTGTTATAGCACTTAAAAGTGGATATGATTTTATCACAACTTTCAAATATCTTTTTATTATTTATTTATTATGTATACAGTGTTCTGTCTGCATGTATGCCTGCAGGCCAGAGGAGGGCACCAGATCTCATTATGGATGGTTGGGAGCCACCATATGGTTTCTGGGAATTGAACTCAGGACCTCTGGAAGAGCAGTCAGTGCTCTTAACCTCTGAGCCATCTCTCCAGCCCTCAAATATCTTTATAATTTTTTTTTTTTTGGTTTTTTCGAGACAGGGTTTCTCTGTATAACAGCTCTGGCTGTCCTGGACTCGCTTTTGTAGACCAGGCTGGTCTCGAACTCACAGAGATCCGCCTGCCTCTGCCTCCCAAGTGCTGGGATTAAAGGCGTGCGCCACCACCGCCCGGCTATAATTATTTTTATAGTAGTATAGTAGGAGGCTCTCTGACTCCTCCTCAGTATATGGCTTCAGGCTAGAAGTTGAAAAATCAGTTAGAAGTGGATTGAGATAACCAGAGTTAGGCCTTCCATTTCAGGAAGATCCACTGGAGGTTTTTTGTATTTATTGTTATACAATAAGTTATAAGGAAATAACTGTCTCAAATAGCAAAGAAAATATTAGCAGGATTGTATCTCTTTAGGAACCACATCCAACTTACAATTTTTTTCAGCAGAATATTGCAGAAGGTTTATCAGAAAGTATGTCCTGAGTCCACTATATCTTGGAAATTCTTTGATTTATTTAAATTTCAAAAACAGTTTTGGTTTTCTGGAAGTACGTCTTAATCCCAAGAATAGTTTGTGGTTGTTCTCTCTTGTGTTAAATTGTGAGGCTTTGTAACCTCAGACTTTCCTCTGTCATTGCCTGAGCTCTCAACTTTTGTGGGAAGTCTGTTGGTAAGGACCAGTGGGTCTCACATGTGCCCTTTGAACAGGTTACAGGATTCAGAGTCTCCCTGCAAAAATACTTTCGGTACAGGACGGTACATTATTGACATCCAGTGAAGAAACTGCTTTCTTTAGTCCAGTTTCCCCCAATGGTTGCATTGCTTATTGCAAAGCTTGCGATAGTTTTTTTTCTTAATAAATACTTAGTGAATTTCTTCTGCTTCTATTCCCTCATAAAAGCTGTGATTTAGTTCAAATAAAAAGCTACAGTGGATTTCCTGGGGTTGTCTGAATTCTTCTGTACCAGATTATTATACCACAGACCCCAAAATGCATAAAATAATAGCTAAGGCTTAGGTGTCTGTTCCTTAAGGAGTATTTTATTTGCAGTGGAATGTAGTACACTTGAGACAAGTGACAGAGGACCAGCCCTGATTGAATACCTGGTGTGCATCTAGCATTCAGCTGAGGTTGGGCCATAGGGATGTAAAATACCTTTGCTTTATAGCTGCTTCATGACGCTGTGCCGCAGCTCACTGGGATGAAGTAACATATTCTAGGCCATTAAACTAGAAAAGGATAGGGATAGGGACAGAATATGAACCGAGAACCTTTGGATCCAGAGCAACTCCAAAGATTCCTTTGAGTGTACCATCTTGTTTTAGTCCTGTGGTGCTAGGTCAACAAACATACTTTACTAAGTATGCATCCAGTTTTATTTTTTTATTTCAAGAGTGTATCACTAAAGAGGGTGATGGAGTGAGGGCACAAGTTGCCTTCCTTCCGGTAGTGCACTTAGGAGCTCAGGAGTAACCTGGTGCACAGAAGGAGAGTGCAGTCACTTTGCCTTCCAGAATGTTCTTTTCTTTTGCTTGTGTTGTGGAGCTGGTGATACCCTCATGAAAAGTTCTGCTACTTCCATAAAAGTCCTGAAGGTAGTAAAATAGAGTTATTTAAAAATGTCCATTGCTGTTCTAAATTGTTTGGATAAAATCCAGAGAAAAATGTTTTGTCTGTAGCACCTGTCTGTCGGTTTCTATAGCTTGTCTGTAGGTCCTCAGGGTTCTGTGTCCTTTACATTCTCCTCAGGGTTCTTTGTGTCCTTTACATTCTCCTCAGTGTTCTTTGTGTCCTTTACATCCCTACTGTACTCTGGGACCTTTAGAGTGTGTAAGGCACATATGACATTGTTTAAGTTCCTCTTTGGAAGTTTTTAAGACTGAACTTTTTTCCCTCTGTAATCATGAATGACTTAACTTAAAAAAAAGATTTATTTTGTGTACGTGAATGTGTACAATATGAGTACCGGGGAGTTACAGATAGTTTTGAGCCACCTGTGGGGCCTTTGGAATCCAAGTTCTTTCCAAAAGTAACAAGTACTCTTACCTACCAAGTGATCTCTCAAGTTCCCGACTTAAGCATTGTAACAAGGAAAAAGCCCTGATCTTCCATGGTGCTGTTATCCTTTATTTTAGAACTTAAGACAATATTTGAATTTTTCAGGAGGAGTAGGAAATAGAATATTAGAATCTTTTCAGGGTGCATTTCCAAATGTAACTGGGAATTGATGACTATATACTTGAGTTTTCTAAATGTCTGAAGGAACATTTTCTTTTTTCTGTGTGTTTTATAAGGGTTTTTTGTTTTTGTTTTTCAAGATAGGGTTTCTCCGTGTATATCTGGCTGTCCAGGACTCGATTTGTAGATCAGGCTGGCCTTGAACTCACAGAGATCCACCTGGAAACATGTATGTATTGTTTGGTTTTCCTTTTATTTTTATCTATCTATTTACTTAATTTGGTTTTTCAAGACAGGGTTTCTCTGTGTATCCTTGGCTGCCCTGGACTCACTCTGTAGTTCAGGCTATCCTCGAACTCACAGATCTGCCTACCTCTGCCTCCTGAGTGCTGGAATTAAAGTTATGCACCACCACACCTGGCAATTAGACAGCTGTGAACTGCCATGTGGGTGCTGGAATTTGAACCTGGGTCTTTTGGAAGAGCAGCCAGTGCTCTTAATTGCTGAGCCATCTCTCCAGCCCCCTACTTGTTTATTTTGAGACAGGGTCTAACTATTTAGCCCTGGTTGGCCTGGAACCCACTATGTAGACCAGGCTGGTCTCAAACTTACAGAGATCCATTTGCTTCTGTCTCCCACATGCTGGGATTAATGGTACATACTACCATGTCTGACTGGAAACGTGTGTGTGTGTGTGTGTGTGTGTATATGAATTCAAAATTGTTTATGTAAAAGGGCTGGCTTCAGGTGGAGAAAAGATCTAAGTAGGACATTTGGTGCCTATCTAGTTTGGTTGTAACTTTTTCATCTAGTCATTGGTTTGTCTTTGAAGGCTGCAGAATAATATGCAAATCTGTTGTTATTTGTAGTTCTCATACTGTTCCCCCACCCCCTTTTCTACCCACATACCAAAAAAAATTAAGTTAAGACTCATTGATTTAAGTCATTTCAAAGTAACTGTCTCGCATGTGCAGCCTCAGCTTTTACCAGTAGGACTGGGGAGGTGCTTCTACATCATTCCCTGGGGTCATCCCCAGACTTCCTTTGCTCTTCTGGAAGATGTTTCATGCCTGTTCCACTTTGTAGGGTCTAAAGTTGTGCTAAGTAAGGGGGCAGTTGTGAGACAGCCTTGGAGGGTTCTAGACTTCTCAGACGGCTATGTGCCACTACAGATGGGGCAAGAGGATGGTTGTCGTAAAAGCACATGACATTTTTTGTCTTCCTTCCTCGTTCATTTTGTTATTGCCCCATTCTATATGTTAGGATTTTCTTTTTCTGAAACCCAAAGTAAACAGTCTAGGTGTCCGTCTTTACTCACATACACTTAAGAAAGGAACAAGCCAAACAGGTTCTTATTATAAATCCAAAATGCGACTTTTTCATATCTCAAGACTTTTATGTAGTGTCTTACAACTTCTATGAACATTAAGTGGGGTTTTCTGAAAATGTGTCTAGTTGAGCATACCATTTTACAGAGAACATGTGTATATATCAAATTTCATAAAGTCAGCTGTTACTACTATGGAAAAATATCTTGTTTTTAAGGTTCTTGGGTTGTACTGTGTGATTTGCTTAAATTAAAAAAAAAAGATGATAAAATAGTTTAAGTTCTAGAGCAGTAAAAGAATCAAAAGAAGAGCCCTGGCAAGTCATTGAACTTGAGATTTTCATATAGAATCTATTTATTGGACTAGAACACAAGTTGAAGAAAAGAATCAGATTATTTTTCATGATATATAAATTAGATGGTTTAGTAAAGGTCACTGATTCCAATAGTGGTTCTCAACCTGTGGGTCATGCTCTCTTTGGGGTCCAACAACCCTTTCACAGGGTTTTCCCAAGACCATTAGAAAACAGATATTTGGCCGGGCAGTGGTGGCGCACGCCTTTAATCCCAGCACTTGGGAGGCAGAGGCAGGCGGATCTTTGTGAGTTCGAGGCCAGCCTGGTCTACAAAGCGAGTCCAGGACAGCCAGACCTGTTATACAGAGAAACCCTGTCTCGAAAAAAACAAAAAAAAAAAAAAGAAAACAGATATTTACATTAAGATTCATAACAGTAGCAAAAGTATGGTTATGACCTAGCAACAGAAATAATTTTAAGGTTGGGGATCACTACAACATGAGAAACTGTATTAAAGTGTCACAGCATTAGGAAGGCTGAGAACCTCTGCCATAAGGGGACTCTGTTTGGGTGTGCATAGTAAAGAAATATGTTTGGGCTCTTTGTTTTGGGTTAAAAAAAAATAGTCAGTGCTCCCAGAAATCCTTTGAAACATTGTCTGAAATGCTAGGTCCAGATCATAGGTTTTAATTACTGAAAGAAATTTTACATAATTTAATAGACACCCTATTAATGCTCATCTTGTGTTTTGGCTTAACAATTCTGGCAATGCTAGCAGTCCAAATTCAGCTGTTAGGTTCCCATGAAAACATCAGGCTATCATCATTGCTGGTCATGTGACAGGATTAGGTCACACTGTAAATGTAAATGACGTCTGTATTGATCATTTTTCCGTTGCCAGGACAGAGTACCTGAGAGGAATAAGGGAAGAGGGATTTGTTGTGGCTCAGTGTTCAGGGGAGGGCATGTTGATGAAGGTGGCTAGGTTGTAGTTGTGCAGCAGGAATGTAAGGGCTGATCATGTTGGTGTTAGTTGGGAAGCAAAGAGACATGTTCCTGAAAACTCAGGAAACCCACGAGACAGCTGCCTGCCACCTCTAGTTAAGCCTCCACTCTGTAAAAGGTGCCTCAACCTCCCAAAGTAGTGCCACCATCTGGTGCTCAGTTTTTCTGCACATGTGGTGTGTGGGGACAGTCCACATCCTGACCTTGCCATCACTAGATTGCCTTTTAAAGCAAACTTGGTAAGTTACCATGTTAAGAATTTAAGGGAGCCGGGCATGGAGGTGCACGCCTTTAATCCCAGCACTCAGGAGGCAGAGGCAGGCAGATCTCTGTGAGTTCAAGACCAGCCTGGTCTACAAAGCAATTCCAGGACAGCCAGAGCTATTACACAGAGAAACCCTGACTCGAAAAGCCAAAAAAAAAAAAAAAAAAAAAAAACCAAACCAAAACAAACCAACAAAAAACAGAATTTAAGGTCTTAATGGAATTAATAGTTTTGCCTTGAATTGTAGAAATACATTGAAGAACTTATAGAGGTTATGAAAGGTTAATGGAAAGCTCCAGAAAGATGATTGTAAAAATATAAAATGAGTCTTTATAGATCAAACAATTAAAATAGTTTCCAGATTTGTGCATGTCTGAACTGTTATGGCTCTGTGTTGAGTTGTGCACAATGTTTGTAATAAGCATGTAGACACTTTTATGTAGTTCTATGGAAAAGTTATTTCACCTTTTAAATCTAATAATGAAAGCATTAACTTATATTGTCCTGTTTAATGTGATCCCTCCCAGGATTCCATTTTTTTCTGATTTTTTTTGTTTGTTTTTTGAGACAGGGTTTCTCTGTGTATCCTTGGCTTCCCTGGACTCACTTTGTAGGCCAGGTTGGCCTTGAACTCACAGAGATCCACCTGGCTCTGCCTCCCGAGTGCTGGGATTAAAGGCGTACACCACCACACCTGGCCTTTTTTCTAATATTTTATATAAGTATTAGCTTATGACTGATTGGGAAAAGACAAAGTGAAACCTAACCCTTTACCTGTGGAGAGCACTTGTGCCAAAAGATGGGCTACTTCAGCATTGCCTTGAAGCTGTTAGAAATGTGAGCCCAGTGAAGTAGGTAGTAGAGAACCAGAAATCTACTGGAGGTTTTTATGAACATTGACATTTGAGAAACTATTCTAAAACAGCCTAGTAAAACTTTGTGCTGTGATGGAAGTGCCACTTGAGTTACTAGTCATGTGTACTTTAAGCCCCTCAAATGTGACTGGAGAATTTAAGAATTTATTTGATATTAATTGAAGTGTCTAGTGCCACTGATACAGAATAACACAGCTTTAGAACCATAGTTTCTATTGAGCACACACCTCCTTTATAGCAAAAGTACATGTTTTTTGTTTTTTGTTTTTGCTGAAAAGATAAATAAGAGACAAGACTATCCTTTAGCCTAAAATGAGGTTGAACAAGCCATATAATTAAAATTGGCACTATTTACCCATTTAAATTTTCTGTTTTTATGTGAAAGTTGATTTGAAAGTTCAGAAAATAGTATCAGAAATAAGTTTGGATGTGTTTCATGAGCTGTTACAAACAGAAGATAGCTAGTAGATTTGCCAACAAGTCCTCTTACCTTCCTTCCTGTCTGTGACTACTGTGCATGCTCTGTTTCAGCATGGCTTCTGAAGTGTTTTCTTATTAAAGATTTAAGGCAAGCAGCTTTAAAGTGCGGTACTGTATTTCTCCAGTTCTCAGTAGGAACAGTGTTGATTATGATGGTTCCCCTTGCATTACGACGTAGGGTTTCTATTTCAGGTGTAAGCTAAGTATGAGAATGGTTTTGCAGTTTATGAAGAACACCATTTTTTATAATATCCCCTAACTCCTTTGAAAGACTGTTTTTCTCTGTTCCCTTTGCAGCATGTTTTAAAAAATAATTTGGTAAAAGATTTCTTTTGCTCATTCAGTAATATTATATACCTCACAATGCCCCGTGTGCTTGTACATCAAATTTTAAACTTTGGAAATTCAAGGATAACATTGATTCTAGTATATTGATCTGTATCCCCAGCAGAATTATTTTGTGATTGGCAAGTGGATAGAAATTTGACTATATAGAAGTCAAATTTGACTGTGAAAATTCTCATGTTGAATCATCTTTTTAAAATGCTATGTAGTCATAATAAATGAGTCTAATCAAACAGTTTTATTAAACATATTTACTAGATTTAGTTCACAAGCAGGAAAATCGTTGATCATTTAGGTATGGTTTTACAGAGACACAGCAAGGGCTGCCCTGTGTGGTTCACAGGGTCAGAATGCTAGTCAGAGGCTCCTTAAGGAGCATGGGTAGAGAGAGCTGTGCACAGAGAGCAGTGTAACACAGCATCGTCTGTTCTGGTTGTGGCACCAGTTAATGCTATGTCAAGTCACTTTTCCCATTGTGTTAATTATTTTGAGTGGCAGGTGTTATACTCTAAGGGCCTAGTGGACTATGCTCTGTTAGGGAAAAGTGTCTGGTTAATTAAAAATGACATGAGTACTTGAGTAGTACTGATTTGTAGACTTGACATTTTGAAATATACTGTTTCAGTTTCTTTTTGTTTATTTGCATTATTTTTTAACACAGTCTCCCTGTATATCTCTGCCATTCTCTCCTTGATGCTATATCAAGTATGTGCCACTGTGCCTAGCTTGCTCTTGTGTAACTTTTCTCCCAAGAGAATTCAATTTCTAGGTATCTGTGCATGTATTGGAATTATGTGGCTCTCTTTTGCCATTGTCTCCCTCTTCATCTCCCTCTCTTCTCCTTCTGGCAAGGTCTTAGAGATTCCATATAGCCTCAAACTTGCTGAGTTAACTGGAATAAGACCTTGAACTTCTGAACCCCCTTGCTTCGATCTTCTGAGTGCCTAAATTACATGTTTATGAAAACATACCTGGTTTCATGGAGTGCTAGGGATTGAACCCAAGGCTTTCTTGCATGTTGGCAAGCACTCTACCAACTGAGCTGCAAACCTAGCCCACTATGAAGTCTTGAAGAATTAGGAAGCCCACTGATGGAATTGAAAGCTAATAGTCTTGACATATCCCATGCTTAAAATGTTTGTAGTTCACTTTTTTAAAAATTTGTATATACCTTCTATTTTTTTTAAATTTAAGGTGTATCTTTTTCCCCCAACAGCTCCCCCTTTTAGTCCAATAAAAGGTTCTTTTTATTATAACAATAAATACAATACAAAACAATAAGAACAATTAGGCAATAGTTATGAAAACTATATGGTATAACATACATTCCCAATGTCCAGTCCATATGTATTTGGCAACTAATAAGAATATTCTGTTATCAGTCTATCTTGATGAGTTTAAAGTTTTTATACCTAACTCAGTTTCCATCCTAATTTGCATTGACAATTTAAAAACATCGTAGACCTAGAACACATGTTCACTTTTGAACTCAGCTTTGTTGCTGTCATTATTAGTGTAGTTATGTCAGTTATTTCTAGCTTACAATTTAACAGTATGAGGTTTTGCAAACATTGGCATCATAACTGTATTTTTCATACAGTAAAGAAAGCTGCTTTTTTCAGTTTAGAGGGGTAGAATGTATTTCTGAGGTCATGTAGTCTAACCTCATCATCTTATGAATAATGAAATGGGTCCTAGTATTTTGTGAGTCCTTAGTATTGATCTGTGGCGAGGTTTTAAATTCTCATTTTCAATATAGGACTGCCTCATTAACCTCCATAGGTTAGGATCCTGAAAACCCACATAGGAATTTTTTTTTTTTAAATGGAGGGAGGATTGGAGCTGGAGAGATGCTTTAGCAGCTAAGAGCACTTGCTGCTCTTCCAAGAGAACCTGGGTTCTATTCTCAGTTCCCATGTAGTGGCTTACAATCATCTGTGACTCCAGTCCGAGGGGAACTGACAGCATTTCCTGGCCTGCATGGGCACCAGATGTGCATTTGATGCGTAGACATACATACAGGCAAAACACCCATACACATAAAAAAATTAATTAAAAAAAAGAATTTGGGGGAAATATGGGAGTGAAGAATGCCTTGGAATAGATCTGTAAGCTACATAACATTTACATTTTCTAGAACTTTAACGTTAGCATTATGTATTAGATTCTGAGTTTAAACAAAATGTTTTTCTTCCTTCTATCTCCCCAGCCACTCTGCTATTACCCTAAATATTTTCATCTTCATATACCATGTGCCCTTTGTCCCCCTCATAGCAGCTAATATTACCCTCTCTTGATCTCCTTAGATGAGTTAGACTTTACTCATATGTACACCTGTTACATATATACATATGTGCATTATAGACTATGATCTGCATATGACAGACAGCATACATTTTTGTTTTTGTTAATTCCACTCACCTCAAATATTATACTTTCTGGATTTATCAATTTTCCTGAAAATTTCATGATTTCATTTTTCTTTACAAAAGAGTAGCAGTCTATTGTGTATATGTTCCATATTTTTATTACTCATTCAACTGTTGGTGGATATTTAGGCTGGTTCCATTTCCTTGCTGTTGTGAATATAGCAGTAAACATGGATGCACAAGTGTCTCTGTGGTAGGTTATGGAGTCCTTTGAGTATATGTTTAGGAATGCTATAGTTGGATCATATGGTAGTTCTATTTTAAACTGTTTGAGGAACCTCTACACTCATTTCCATACCGGCTGCATTAATTTGCACTCCCACTAGCAGTGAATAACAATTCCTCATTCCTCATACCCTTATACCCTCTCCAGCATTTGTCAGATTTCTTTTTTTTTTTTAAAGATTTTATTTATTGTGTATAGTGTTCTGCCTGCATGTATACATTCACTCCAGAAGAGGGCACCAGATCTCATTTTGTAGATGGTTGTGAGCCACCATGCGGTTGCTGGGAATTGAACCCAGGACCCCTGGAAGAACAGGCGGTGTTCTTAACCTCTGAGCCACCTCTCCAGCCCTTGTCAGATTTCTTAATGGTAGCCATCCTGACTGGGGTGAGTGGTTAAAAATATTCTTTCAAATAAAATGATGAATACTTTATCACTGAGACTAGGAGGTACTATTTTGGTAGGTTTATATTCTGTCTTCTCTTTTAGAAACCTGGACACCCAGTGATTTAACTTTCAAACCCAAACCCTGCATTCTTAGATACGACAGTTCCCTTTTCTGTGCTGTAGCATCTTGGTTCCCACTATTACATACAGAACATGAGCCTTGCCTTGACCAAAGTTAAGTCCAGGGTTATTTCTTACTAGCCTCAGTCTGCCCACCATTGAGCTGCAACCCCCCACATTCCTTTATAATCTGTTACCCTTTTTTGCTGCCTTCTGAAACTTTATCTTTCCTAACATGTAAAAACAACTCCTTGTCATAATTGGAAATTAGAAATTTCCCATATTAGAAATCTATAATTAGAAATCCCTCGATTTCTAGTGTTTTGGGAGTTTCAGAAGGCCATGTGTGGGGAGCGCGGTTTGGTCATCCAAATCCCGACACCTCCTTCTCTATGGAAGGGAGTCGTGTGACCAGGTGACGGCACTCGCCACCCAATAAGGTCAAATGGAATACAATTAGGCAGGCTGGTCTTTATGATATTTATTATTAACAACTTATACTAGATGGACTATTTCAACTTCTATAGGATCAGGATAGCTGCATCAATCAAACAGAAACACTTAATGGTAAACACTTAATGGTTATTAAAGCTAGAATAACTAATATTGCAATATATAACCACCACATCCTACACATATTAATATTCCCACATCACATATCATACAACCTGTCCGAAGACCTTGGCTCTCCTGTTCCCCTGCGTCGATGTTCAGGGCAAAGCCCCATTTCTAGTCTCAGTTCAAGGCCTGAGTGAATGGGCAAGGGATAGAGAGAGGTCTCAGCACAAGGTCTGAGGAAGGGGCATAGACCTAAGATAGAGACAGAGGCAGGACGTCAGTGACAAGACTGATCGCCACTTACTGCTTGTCTCCTTTGGTTTCTTATACTTTCATCTCAGCTTTAATTAACATATCTCTATGTCACCCGCATATGGCGGCACTTACTAGCTTCTTATCTGGCTCCTTCAGCTGGGCCTCAGTTGGGCTGTGGCTGACAGCTTCTTACTGGCTCCTTACGCATAGGGCGGCACTCACTATCTTCTTATCTAGCTCCTACAGCTGGTCTCAGCTTGGGCTGTGGCTGACAGCTTATTGCAGCTAAACGAGAAGCTATTACTTATAATCCAATACTTAAATTACTTTACTAAACTTCCTGCAGCCCTTCTTTATGGCTGCTTACAGGCTCCTTACACCATGGTAGACTTCATGGATAGGATAGCTGTCCCAGAGTCAGAAAGGCTGTACAGAGTGGTGGTTAAGGTATGGAGTTTGTAGCCATACCTGAAACCGAACTTTTAAATTATTATTTAACTCTTATTTATTTAC
>CAJQZJ010000520.1:1579221-1669287 GCA_907164525.1 Lophiomys imhausi | reverse complement strand
ATTCACTAAATCTAACTTATATTAACCTATCAGCCCCTTCACATACCCTTGGGTTTGAAGTTCTGCCACCCACTTCCTTCTCTGTGCTGAAGCATCTTGATGCCCACTGTGTGATCCTCCATGTGATTCAGTTTCCCATTTAAAGTCGGAGTAATGTCTGTGTCCTGTGGTGGGTTTTAAGATTATGTGAGGAACCTGGGAGCAATATATATATATATAAATATTGGATATTATAAAGATTCAGGGGAAAATCATTGGTAATCTTTCTAGTTAAAGGTTTAATACTACTTTTTATTTCCACCTCTCTTTTATGCAGGAATTTATGGTGATAGTCTGCAAGGTTTTTAATGCTAAAGTGAGATAATCTTAGAACTTGTTCTCAAGCTTCATAAAGAGGTTATTAGATATTCATAAACACATATAAATAGATAATTGTTCTGTTACAGTATAGCTTGTGTAAAGTATAAGACAGGGGCTGTGGGAGCTAAAAAAAAAAAAAGGAGTCAGAGAAGTTATTTATCTCAGGACATTGAGTGGGACTGGGTGAGTATGCAGGATTTGGGTGTATGGAGACTGGTAGGGGGGTGGAAGTGTTAGAAGTACAGATCTGAGTCCTAGGGTACCCGCTGGAGTTTCCAGGCTCCTGTGTCCCACCCAAGACAATGAACTGGACCAGAGACATATGGTTAGAAATAGAAATACAGACAGTGTATTAGGAGTGCAGCACCAGACAGGGCAGAGCTTCTGCTCTTCTGTGTTTATGTCCTAGTGAATATATGAACACATAGAACTGTAAATGGAACCTTAATGAGGCAGAATAGATTTATTCGACGGAAAAAGCATATTGAATTTCTGAAAATTCTTTTTTAAACTTCGAAGGGACCCAGGACCCACAGTGTCCTTGAGCAGCAACCTTTTCCCAAGGTGAGGCATATGTAGGGCTTCCCACTCTTGTAGTTCTGTTCCTTGCTTTTTCAGCATGTCTAGGTATTTTCCTTCTCTTGAGACTCTAGAAAAAAAAATCTCAATGTTTCCTTTCTATATTTCCCTTTCTATATCTACCTGAAAAGCAGCTCTCTCACCAAGCACTTCTAGAGAAATATTTTTGCCTATTAACCATTTTGGGATTTCACATTGAACTGTCTCGGTCTTTTCTCATATTGGTACTCATTTATTTAGTAAGCAGTTATTTAAGTTTTTTTGGTTTTCATATGTTACTGAGCCCTCAGGATTTGAAGATAAATTCTGTCCTTGTGGAATGCATAGTATGTTAGAGGAAGCAGAAAGGTAAGTCACTATACTAAAAGTAATGGTATGTTCAAGATTTGGTTAGAACAAGAGTAAGTGACCATCAGTGTAGGGACTTAACCTGGACTTAGTTAAGGCTTCTGCAAGGCAGAGACTCTTAAATCAGTTCTTGGAAGTTGATTTGGAATTGGATAATCAGTACTCAGGATTGGTGGCTGTGAGTTTGAAGAACCTTTCATTTGGGGGAGAGCCTGTACCAAAAGTGCATGGTGAGTCGTGGTTGGAACATTGTAGGGAAGCTGTGGAGGATGTAGGTGGGAGCCGTAGGAAGTGGAGATGCTAAAAGATCATGGTGAGGACTTTGACCTTGTGCTTGTATCAAAATTCACAGAGGCTTTAATCAGTGCCATGTTTTCCATGCTTGGGCAGTGGGGGCTGCTTTAGAACAGTGGTGCTCAAACCTTGTGCTCTTTAGGATCACATGAAGAGCTTTTAAAAATATAAGTGCTCAGGCACAGAATCAAACCACATTGGTTAGTAGAGGGACCCAACTTTTAGATTTTTTTATAACAACCTAGGCAATGTCAGTGTGTACCGGAGTTTGAGAGTACTGATTTCAAGTGCCCTGTCAATAAAATAAGAATCAAGATTAGCCTAGGCCAGGAGCCACAGGAAGAGACAGAGCCAGCCATTATTCTTTATTTTCCTGTTCTTGACTTCTCTAACAAAATTGGGGCTCCTGTGGGCACAAGTTTACTCTTCACAGAGATGAGTATGTGGTAGGTTTTAGCAAATATTTGTCTTGATTATAGTTAATTTTCCTTTGTTCAAGTACTCCTATTTGAATAGGTAGAACATTTTTAGTTCTCTATTTTTTATCATTAAGTAGGATTGCCAATGAGATGAGAGTAGGTGGAAATGAAACTTCTTGGTCAGTCTTTTAGTTCTGGTTAAAGTTAAAATGTGTGGTGGCAGAAACTTGTAATTCCAGCACTTGGAAGGTTGAAGCGGAAGGGTCAGAAGGTTAAGGTTATCTGCAACTATGGTCTCAAATGGTTTGTGTTTATCTATCCTCTGTATTATCACAGATATAGGTAAGTCTTCGATTAATTTGTGGCATTTGTGTAAAACCCATAGTGCTGATATGATACTCTCTTGAAGAGACAGAATCCAGGTAAAGTATCCAACAAATGGCAAGTATAGTTTATAGACAGTACCTCAGCTCTGCTAACTCAGTCTTGTTCCTGGGGGGTTGATGACTGTGGTATAGACTTTGACTTGGTTTTTACAAGTAAAATATTCTCTTTGCTAAATAAATTTTGATTTGGGTAGTATTTAAATGAAACACTTTTGGGTCAGTTGGAGAATTGGAGCATGGAAAATTAAAAACATGTTTATCCTCGAGAGCATTTATATACCCCTTTTGTGTCTTGAAAGATATAAAATATTCAAAATAGTACTTGTGATGGCTATTCTTGGTTGTCAGCTTGACTATATCTGGAATTAACTAAAAACCAAGGGGCTGGACACACCTGTGAGTTTTTTTTTTTTTTTGTTGTTTTTTGGGTTTTTTTTTTTTTTCCTTAAATCATCTGAAGTGGGAAGACCCACTTTTAATCCAGATATTAGAGCCAGGGAGATCTACTTTAATCTGGACCACACCTTCTGTTGGCAGCTTATATAAATGACATGGAAGAAGGAAATTTGCTCCTTTTTTGCCTGGCTGCTCTTGCTCTGGCTAGCAAGTCTATTCCTTCCCTGACATTTGAGCCTACTTCTTTGGAATTCTGGTGTACACTGAAGACCAGCTGAGACGTCCAGCCTTGGGAGCTGAACAACTACTGGATTCTTGGACCTTCTGTTGGTAGACAGCAATTGCTGGATTAACTGAACCACACAGCCTGTAAGCCATCTAATCCCCTGCCCAGTGTGTGTGTGTGTGTGTGTGTGTGTGTGTGTGTGTGTGTGTGTGTGTCTCCGTCCTATAAGGTCTGTTCCTTTAGAGAACCCTTACCCAAGACATCCTTCTTGTGTGTACCTAATTTACTAGTTCTTTTAACATTTTTCCAGATTTACCTTTTAACTTTCTGCCTTTCTTTTGTTCTACCATGTGAGTTACTTGCATACACTGTGGCAGTTCACCACCGAAGGTTTTACATCTGTCCTAGAAAGCCTTCTCCTGCAATATAATCACTCATGATATATGACAGGAAACAAATAGGCAGCCCCTATTGAAACTTTTCCCATAGTGGTGTTTTTTATGGTGTTCCCTTTCCCACCCCATCTCCAATTAGGGTCCAGTCAAGTACCTACATTGTGTTGAGGTATCATGTGCCTTCACATTCAGTAGTAATTAGTTTGATCTAGTATCCTAGCATTTCAGAGATGGAAATAAAAACTTGTCATGGAAAATGGTATGGCTCACCTTTCTCCTCTTCCTTCCTTGCTCCCATCTTTCCACATTCCCATTAAACACCAAGAAACCAAATAATCCAATCAAAAAAATGGGGAACAGAGCTAAACAGAGAATTCACAAAGGAGGAATCTCTAATGGCTGAGAGACATGTGAAGAAATGCTCAACATCCTTAATCATCAGAGAAATGCAACTCAAGATGACCCTGAGATTCCATCTCACACCTGTCAGAATGGCTAAGATCAAAAACTCAAATGACAGCACATTGCTGGCGAGGCTGTGGAGAAAGGGGACACTTCTCCATTGCTGGTGGGAGTGCAACCTTGTACAACCACTATGGAAATCATTCTGGTGATATCTTAGAAAACTTGGAATAGCTCTACCTCAAGATCCAGCCATACCACTTCTGGGTATACATCCAAACAATTCCTCACCAAACTACAAGGACATATCCTCCTCTATGCTCATAGCAGCTTTATTTGTAATAGCTAGAAACTAGAAACAACCTAGATGTCCCTTAACCGAAGAATAGATTAAAAAAAAAAACAAACTGTGGTACATCTACACAGTGGAATACTACTCAACCATCAGAAACAATGAAATCATGCAATTTGCTGCCAAATGGATGGAACTAGAAAAGCTGATCCTGAGTGAGCTAACCCAGACTCAGAAAGATGCACATGGCATCCATTCACTTATAATTGGATTTTAGACATGTAGTACAGGATAACTATCTTGCAACCAACACACCAAAGGGATCAGGAACATAGACTTTGTTACCTGTTAGTGGGACATGTTGCCCTAATAGAGTTGCCATATAGGGCCCAGTGCAAGAGGAAACTCTTAGCCCTTATATGACTGTTGAACTGAGGGGGCTGATATGTAGGGACAACCCACTCTGGTGGAGTAGGATAGGTAGGAGAGGAGGGTGAGGATGGGAGAGTGGGACCAGGAGGGGTGGAGAGAGGGGACTGTGATGGAGATGTAACTTGAAGCAATCAATAAATAAATAAATAAATAAATAAATTAAAAATTAACATTAAAAAAAAGATGGAGACAAAAGTCTCATGTGGAAACTTAGATCTCATACACATTTGTTTGTTCGTGTCTTCCTGATAGGGAGAGGTTTTCCAATTTAGGATTAATACTATTGAATCCCTTATATACTTAGCTTTACAAAATGTAGGATTATCAGGATTTTGGGAAAAGCTTTTCATAATTGACTCTAAGTCATCATTTGGAATGAGAAGTTTTCCACCTTTTTCTTTTAGATTTATTTTATGTATATGAGTGTTTTGTTTGTATGCATGTATATGTATGTACACTGTGTACATTTCTGGGGCCTGCAGAGGTTAGAAGAGGACTTTGGAACCCCTGGAACTAGAGTTACAGATAGTTGTGAGCAGCCCTGTGGGTGTTAGGAAATGAACCTGGGTCTTCTGCAAGAACAAATGCTCTTAACTGCTGCTGAGCCATCTCTCCAGACCAGTTTTCCACTGTTTCTTGAGGACCACTGATTATCATGGCCTGTTTATATATATAGTTTATGGAGGGTTTTGTTTTTGATTTTCAAGACAGAGTTTCTCTGTATCTCTGGCTGTCCTGGACTCACCTTGTAGACTAGGCTGGTCTCCAACTCACAGAGATCCACCTGCCTCTGCCTCTGCCTCCTGAATGCTGGGATTAAAGGAATGTGCCACCATGCCTGACGAGTTTTATTGTTTTTGTTTTTACATTTTTAGGGTCTCTTTTTTTTAACCACCTTTTAAGATTCCTTTGTATTATGGAATTTTTGTATTTGTGAAAGAGACTTTTTTCTTGTTATTTCAAGCGTTAATGACTAAGTCTGTATTTTATTCCCAGTTTCTTCTATGATACAAATTTTAATTACATCCACATACTGAGCAGCTTCACCCTCCTGTGAAGCACAACCAAGCTCAGCATCTTTCCCTGAAACCAGAAGCTGGCTAAACTGTTACACTAGAGGTTAGAGTGAGATATGGAATTTGACCAGGAGAAGAGGATCTTGTATATCTGAAAACCTTCCTCTCCCTGGTCCCCTATTCCCTAGTCGTTCTACACATGTGGGCATGTGCATACACACAGACACACACACGACAGGCAAAGCTTTACTAGCAATGCCATTTCCATCTTGTGGGCATTATTCTTTATGAAATAAAATTCTTTTAATGTTTCTGAGAACCTTTCCCTTTTCTTTCTCTTCTCCAAGGTACTTTTTTTAGATCATGATTTTGGCATTAGAACCTTCTTGGAAATTTAATTCCATAGATACACTCTTATCTCTGTGTGCTTTTTCTTTGATACATAGGGATGAGATATTTTCACCCTCCAGAAACTGGTATTTCCCTCCCTGTTGCCCCAGGCAGAATGTTTGCTTAAACTTAAGTTGGGCTCAGATGAATAGCCATAGGGTGAACTGACCAGAGAGTTTATTTTTCCCCCACTAAGAAACTTCACATTTGACCCCTGAGGCTAGGGTTTGTAACCTTTTGACCATACTTACATTAATAAACACAATGTTATACTCACCACATTTCTTTTAAAACTTTTTGGTATTTTTGGGGGGAAGAGCACACACCATGGCTCACAGCCTTGTGGCTGCCTCCTTTATATTAGTTATGGAAGTCAGACTCAGGTTGTAAGACTTGTGTGGCAAGTGTTTTAAATTCTAAGCCATCTCACCACTCAGTGCAAAGATTTATAACTTCTTTCCTGTATTTTGTGATACATTCTGGAGTATATGCTCTCCAACTTTTGAAAGTAGCTTTATTAAAATATGTATAGGGTAAAACTCAACTTTCAAAATTATATACAGATTTTAACTTAAAAAAAAAAGTGCTGATTGTGGCCCATACAGAGGCATGAATACTATAAGGGCATAGCTGCTCTAGAGGCCACCTGTCTGTACCAGAGGAGAAGGGAGGGCAGGGTCCTGACCTTGAAGCCTGGGCTTACTGTTGTCAGTGGACTAAGTTTCAGCACATACCTGCAGTTTGAATAAACTGGCAGTTTCACTTTTTATGTGGTGTGTAGTATGGGAACTCATGACAAGGGAGAGCTGAAGAGAGCTTTTGTTTGTGTGTGCACATGCATGTGGACGCCAGAGATTGATGTTGAGTGTGTGTGTTTATGTGTGTGTGTGCATAGGTATGCATGCATGTGTTTCCATGTGCATATGGGGGCCAGAGGTCGATGTTGAGTTTGTGTGTTTATGTGTGTATGCATGTGTTTACATGTGCATGTGGGTGCCAGAGATCAATGTTGATTGTGTGTGTGAATAGGTATGCATGCATGTGTTTCCATGTGCATGTGGAGGCCAGAGGTCAATGTTGAGTGTGTGTGTTTATGTGTGTGTGTGCATAGGTGTGCATGTGAAAGACCCGGGGAAGGGAAGTTCCTCACCCGACACTCAGGATATCACGGCCGCCCCAAAACTCGCAAGAGACCATCTTGATGTAATTGCAAGAGGTTTATTTCGGGGGGGGGGGGAAGGGGGAAGGGGGGATTCAGTGCACTGAGGGGCGCCACTCGTATCTCACGCAGGTATAGGAGCCGCGATCATGATTTGGGGGAGAGTCCAATATTTTATGGGGGAGCACCACAGATTAAGGGGGTGGGGGAAATTACAGGTGGGAAGTACCAGCCCAGCCCATCGTTTACCACAACCCAAGGGGGAGGGGAAATGCAGCTGGAATGTACCAGCCCAGCCCATTAGTTAACCAGCTGGAAACATCCTACATCTGTTTGTCTCAGGAATGAATCTAATCTTGTTTTGTTATCTACTTTGTGGTCAGCCAGTTCCTGAAGCCCTGGGGGCCCGTGGCCCAATTGACCTTCATTCCTGGTTTCAACCTGTTTATGGTCAGCTAAGTTCCAGGAATCACGGGAATCACCAGGGAATCACCAGGCGGCTGGCCTGGCTCTACTGCCCACTTAGGGGGTCTTTTAATAATTTTCATTCCCTTCACATGCATGTTGAGTGTGTGAGTTTGTGTGTGTGTGCATAGGTGTGCATGCATGTGTTTCCATGTGCAAGTGGAGGGCAGATATTGATGTTATATATTTGCCTTAAGAACTTGACTTTATTTTTGAGACAGGGTCTCTCACTGAACCTGACACTAGCTGACTTAGCTAGACTGACTGACCCGGACAGTGCAGGGCTCTTTCTGTTTCTGCTCCTCAGTGCTAGAATTATTGGCACATGCTGCCATGTCCAGCTTTTTACATGAGTATTGGGGATACAAACTCAGGTCCTTTATTGGACCATCTCCCTAATTTCCTTTTTTAAAGACACCTTGTAAAATTGCTCCAGTTGGCAGGCACTAGCTTACAGAAGGGTGAAATGGGGCATTTTTTTGTATGACTTGGTTCCAGCAGCACACCCTTTCCTTCCTAAAAGAAAATGAGGGGGATGAGGAAGTAGAAGCAAAGGGAGGATATGATTTGAGAAAGTAAAGTTTAATTTTACATTTGATATTAGAACTTTAAAAATGTAACTTTTCATTATTTAGGTAGTACCATCTATAAAAATATTTGAGAGTGACCTCTTGCTCAGATATTTGAGAGTTAGTGTTTTGTTGCTATGATTAAAATATCTGACAGAAAAGAGAGAAGGATTTATTTTAGTTCACAGTTTGAAAGGTTGAGGACTCATGGGGCACACCCCTGTGACCTGCTTACTTTCCATTGTGTAACATTTTCTGCCTTTCACCACCTACCAGTAATGCTATTATTTTACAGATCCACCACCGGATTAATCCAGTTATATCAGAGTCTTCATGGAGTGTCCTCATCTAGGAGACTCCTCATAGACACACCCAGAGTGTACTGTACCAATCACCGGTCAAGATTTGCCATCACAGGACTTGCATATTAGGTTGATTTTGCTGTCATTACAACTTTACTTTGTGGTTGGTCTGTTGACAGACCACTGAGGAAATGACATAAGAAAAATAATAGTGAGTTTTCATTTAAGAGAATGCAAGAAAAGTAGGTCCAGAGAAGAGATATTTTATCGAAAAACCCTCACCTTGAGCATGCCAGGAGGACTCAGATGTGCAGCACGGAGGCCAGCCATAGAAAGATTGGCAGTAAGTCTGTCCTGAGTACCAGAAAGGTGGGCATAGAACCAGATAGAACCAAGGTATTCATGTCCCATCCCAGAGTAATAAATTAAAGAGCAATTTTTTTCCAAGTGCTTAAGGATGCCATTATAATATCTTATTTAGTTCTTGATTAATCTCAGAGTACAGGTTCTGTTACTCCTCCATTTTCTCAGTGAATGAGTTTAGGCACTAGAAGGTAACAGCTTGTTTATGGCCACAGGGTTACCAAAAAAGCAGCCATCTTGAATCTTGACTGCTACAGTTGCCCCTGAGTGACCCTCCTGGTTTTTCTTCATTTTCCCAGAGAACCATACATAGATAAAACTTGGAATTGGCGCTTTGCAACTAGATGCTGACTCCAGGGATGCCCTTACTTTTCAGTATTCTCTTAAGAAAATTGAGCTACATTCTAGCCAAAATGGAATTGCTTCTGTTCCAAACCCTCTTTTTGGCCTAAATTGTAGGTGTTTACTTGACCTAGGACACATTTTATTGTTGTTAGGTTTTTTTTGAGACAGTCTTTCAATATCTCCAGGATGACCTTGAATACATTATCCTACCTTCCACATACTGCAATTGTAGGTGTGTATCTCCATATTCGGCATGGCTAATGCTTATATTTGTTAAAGTTCCATACCACCCGCCCCCTAGTGTTTTGAAGTGCTAATGAGATCATATGTCTCAGTAGTAGAACTACCTAGATATTGTGTTTCTAACCAGTTTGGAGAAGGAAATGCTGCCTATATAGAACCTTCCAACACAAAATATCTGTGTGAAGCAAATTTTTTGTGTGTGGGGTTGTGATATTCCCTAGAGTTTAGTTCTAACCCAACTTTGATTATATTGCTGGGCTAGATCTTTCTTCTTTCACATGAGACTATGTAGCCCATGGTGGTTTTGAATTCGCTGTCTTGTCTTCCAGGT
Source organism: Lophiomys imhausi (assembly GCA_907164525.1). NCBI lineage: Eukaryota > Metazoa > Chordata > Mammalia > Rodentia > Muridae > Lophiomys > Lophiomys imhausi. The sequence goes on along the minus strand of CAJQZJ010000520.1, from coordinate 1,659,575 downwards.
GCACTAGCTTTGGAAAATAGAGGGGTGTGTGGGGGGGGAGAGGGAGAGAGGAAGGGAGAGAGAGAAAGAGGGAGAGAGAGAGGGAGGGAGAGAGAGAAAGAGGGAGAGAGAGAGAAAGAGGGAGAGAGAGGGAGGGAGAGAGAGAAAGAGGGAGAGAGGGAGGGAGAGAGAGAACATACATATATACAGTTTAACCACCACTGTGGGATCAGCAAAGAACCTTATAAGGATTTCTTGTGCCTCTTCCCTAAAAAAGATCCTTTAATCCCAGCACTTGGGAGGCAGAGGCAGGCAGGTCTCAGAATTTGAGGTCAACCTGGTCTACAAATCAAATCCAGGACAGCCAGGACTACACAGAGGAAAACCCTGTCTTGAAAAAACAAAAGAAAAACAAAAAATCCTCACTCTATTCCCACTAGTGCATTTCTGACTTCTCCCCAAAGATTAGCCTTCTCTGCTATCTACCCTGCTTCTGTTTCTCAAATGTTTGTCTGTGAGATCTTGGGGCATACTGATTACTACTCAGCAGTCACACTTCTAGGAAGAGAACTACAGTAGTAACATTTTACACCAGTGAGGGTTGGCATGAAGTTACTGGTGGTTTTCACTTATTCAGTACATACTTAGTACCGTCTACAGGTGTCTGTAATGGTTTTGCAGATCAGAGATGGGAATAAGTCCTGATAATAGAACCTTACAATATAACTGAGGAGCGATACCCTTTCATAAACAGTTACAGTAATGAAATATTGATCAACTTTTAGGCATAAAAAATGGTTTTCAGAAGACTTTCTGGAGTAGAAGTGTCTCTTGTCATCGAGGCAGGAGGAATTTTCCAGATTGTCCAAGGGTGATAACTCATGCACAGGTATTATGTATGGAGAGTGGGGTGTCTTCAGAGACCTGTAGTGAGTGATTAGATTTAAGTTTGAGTAGAGTTATAAGAATGCCCAAAATGTCATATTAGGGAGACATTTTGAGGAAAGCATCAGCATTTAAGTTTGTCCTTCACCCTCACTGGAGCCATAGGCTGCCTCAAATATGGTCCTGAAATACCACAGTGGAAAAGGAAAGACTAGAAGTGTCTATGGGTTGTCGCTGGAGTGAAGGAAGAGGTTCTAGAAGTGCTGTTGGGGAGGCGGGGCTAAGGCTAAACTGTGAGCATTTTCTCCTCCAGGAACTGAGATCTCTTGATGTCCCATTAAGGCTTTAAAAAGCCCCAAGACTGGATTTATGTGCAGCATTTCTTATTTCATTCATTGGATTTTGTAGCAGATATGTTCTCCATTGGATCATTTTGCCAGGGCTGCCATAACAAAATGCCACAGGCTGGGTGGCTTCCGGTTCTGATGGCTCTGAAGTCTGAGATCAAGGTGTCTGTTAACAGGGTTGGTTCTTCTTAGGAAGTCCCTTCTTGGGTTGGGCTGGCTGTTTCTTGCTTGTCTTCTTGTGGTCTTCTCCTTGTTCATGTCTATGTTCAGGCCTCCTCCTCTTTTTATAAGAACACCTGTGAGATTGGATTTGGATGACCCACTGACCCATTTTAACATAATTGCCTCTTTAATGATGACCGTGTCTCTAAATGCAGTCACTCTGAAATTCTGGGGCCTAGGCTTTAAGCTAGGCATTTTGGAGATTTATCAGCCCCATAACATCTGTCTTTCAGAACCTGCCATGAGGAGATTTGGTGTTGGAGGCTAAAGAAGAGGCAAGAAGGTAGCAGTGTAGGTAGGTTGTATAAGGTGGCCAGTCTGTGTGCTCCTGTCCTGTGGTGCTGGTCCCACACTTAAGCATCGTCTCTGAGTTTCCAGTGGCTCAGGCCTATATACAAAGCCTCAGTATACTGAGAAGAAAAGAGCATAAAGATTGAAGGCTGGGTGGGTACTTCAAGTGGGGAAATGTCCTAGCTTAACTAACAATCTGAGTGCCAACACAACACATCCCTTTCTTTGACCACTGAAGCCCCTTTCTCTGGGCAGTGTTACACAGTTGTAGCATTCTCCTTATCAAAATATTTGAATAATAAAGTGGATCATCTCAGCCCGCTTATTTATTCCTTTTGGGGCAAGAAACTTTTTGTGGGATTCTAAGGTTTTTTTTTCCAGAGCTGAGGACCGAACCCAGGGCCTTGCGCTTGCTAGGCAAGCGCTCTACCACTGAGCTAAATCCCCAACCCCGGATTCTAAGGTTTTGATTTTCAGTTTTAGTTGCCACAAAGAGAGTTTTAGGAGTGAGGGGATTTCTGCCACTTGTAAAGTAGTACTTTTCTAGTAAAAGAAGAGAAATGAGAATATGCAAAATGTTTTTTACATAGTCACCTGTGTTGTTCCCATTGGAGGTAAAGGGACTCTTTGAATTGTTTGTAACTCACTGAGTTCCCTGGATACAGGTGAGATGCTTCAGGTACCCAAGCACAAGCAATCTTTATTTTCCTCATGGTGTTTATACTAGAGGTGCTGATAGAAAACTCTTCTGGAATTAGAACCTGGGAGAGCTTAATAGGATGTGTTGGCTCACATTGGATACTCTTGGGAAATCGTGGTACACTGGTGTTTAGTGCTGCATCCCTCTCATGCCAAGGCTATTTCATTGCCTTTGTGTTCTCTTAATTGCAACCTAGCTAACCTGAATTAGAGTTTTGCCAGGACAGCTGGGTTTAAATGTATTTTAAAGTCTTTCAACCAACAGTCCAAGGTAGTTCTAATTTATCTGTGCACATTTGTGTTGTCTTTAACTTGCTTGTCAGTATATTGAGGAATGAGATTCCTTTAACGGATCCTTTTTTTTTTTTTTTTTTGGTTTTTCGAGTCAGAGTTTCTCTTTGTAGCCCTGATTATCCTGGACTCACTTTGTAGACCAGGCTGGCCTTGAACTCTCAGAGATCCGCCTTCCTCTGCTTCCTGAGTGCTGGAGGTAAAGGCGTGAGCCACCACGCCTGGTGCTAATTGTTTTAGAAGGGAATAAGCCCATTGTTTGGACTAGATCATACTTCAAAAATGTACTCGGAATATTACTTTTTCCTTAAAGCAACAAAATGTCTTTCTCAAAAGTCTCTGTTTAAGACAATAAACATTCTTTGTCTTCCTGGAAAATTATCTTAGCTTTCTGAATTGTTCTATTTTGTTTTCAGCCATTTTGTTCTACCTTATACCTCACTGATTTTATTCTCTTTTTCTCTTGTGTAGGTGTGGGGGGGTGTTCATAGTTTTTTTCTTGTTTAAAAACTAGATAGAGAATTCCACTCTGAAAAGTGGTCATTTTTGTTTTTTACCATAAAAGTGCTGAGGGTTCTCAAAAGCATTGGATTTAGGTGTCCTGTGATTCATTGCACCACAGGAGACTGAGTGACTTCCCTGGCAGAACATTCTGAGCAACTTTGGTGGAAATCCTTGCTTGATTTAGCCTTTTCCCCACACCATCAAATTCTATTCATTCTTTTTTTTAATGCATTTATTTTTATTTTAGTACATTAGTGTTTTGCCTGCATGTGTGAGGGAGTCAGATCTCCTGGAACAGGAGTTAGAGAAGGTTGTGAGCTGCTATGGGGGGCTGGGAATTGAACCTGGGTCCTCTGGGAGAACAACCAGTGCTCTTAACCGCTGAGCCATCTCTCCAGCCCCCCTTCTTCATTCTTTTGAAGTAGTTTCTGACATTGTATTCTGTACCTAAAAAAGAATCTGCTAAAGTCCTTAGGGTTGTCCTGGATCCGATAGGATAATGTTATTAATCAGTTGTTGCCATAATAATGTTAAAAATCAGACCACAAAACTTCAGTTGCATACAAATAAAAACTTGACATTCACTTAGGTTCACTCATCTGAATCAGGTTAGCATGGCTGAAAGCTGTCTGCCATAGATAGAGTCTGTGCTCTGTTGAAGAGACCATAGAACTGTCTTCTCATGGTAACTACCAAGGTACTCAAGAACAAACCTATTGGAGAAGCACACCACATACTCTTTGCCTTAGCTTATCTACCAACAGCACTGGATCACAATAAATCAAATGGCCAAACCTTGAACTCACAGAGATCCACCTGCCTCTGCCTCCCAAGTGCTGGGATTAAAGGCATGAGCCACCATGCCCAGCAAGACTATGATTAGAATTATTTAAGTATTTATTTAGGTATGTTTTGGGTACAGTAATAAGTGGTACTTTAAAACATTAGGATGAGGTGATACAAAATAGACTCTGCCGAATGAAGAGCAGTGGACAGGGAAGAGCAAGTGATTTAAGTTGACTTTTCAAACTACAGTGTTTTGTTTTTTACTATACAAAAGATTCCTTCAACTTTACAATTATATTTATTTATATGAATATTGGAGAAATTTAAACAGCACAGAAATAAACTTCTAAAGACTTAGAAACAAACATATTCAGTGTGTTTAAAACTAGCATGTCTTAGTTTCCTTGAATAACTTACCTGGATAGAGGTTGGGAAAGTTTGGTTTTGTTAAGACTTCTTGCTTCCACCTTGATAAAAGGTTTTCTCTTGGCACATGCCATAATCCTCAGCTGGCTAACGAATCTCTCAGGGCCTTTCATGTAGTTGTTAGATGTACATGAGCTCTATGCAGTTTTGCATGCCCGTTGGAGGCCTATTTTCGATTTTTATCATTTCTTTAGTCCTTAAGAACATTTTTAATTTAAGGAAAATTTAAATGACACAGAAGTAAGATAATACACTGAATCCTGTTGCCCTTTATTTTATTTTTTTTGTTGCCCTTTATTTTTTACCCATCCCTTCTTAAATGATAGGTTCCATTTCACCTATAATAGTTTAGTGTGCACATCTGTCAGGTATAGGCTTTATAGAAAATCATACTGTCATACTCTAAAAAATTAACTCTAGTCTCTTAATATTATCTAAAACTGAATCCTTTTTTTTCATTTTCTCAAACGGCTTTTTACAGCTAATTCTTTGAGTGAGTCAAAATAAGGTTCATAGAAAGCATTTGATTGATTGGTACAACTCTTTGGTTTCTTTTTATTGATGGTAGCCTCCCCCTTAGGGTTTATGTAGTTTATTTGTTGTGGAGACTGGCTTCTTCTCCCCACATTATGACTGTTGCTTGTGTGTGCTTGTATTATACTGTGTTACTCTTTCCCACATTACTGATAAGTAGGTTGATTTAGAGGTAGGATTATTTTTATAGTTACTATTTTTTAAATCCAAAGGTGGAAGGTCCGTGAGAACCCTGGCAAACAGGTTGAGTCTGTACCCTTCCACTTCTGAACCCAGTTTATCTTCATAGATTGATGGTCTGCACACAGCCACTGAGCTAGATCTTAGACACATCTTTGTAGCCTAAGGCCTATAGCTATTATTATTATTATTATTATTATTATTATTATTATTATTGTTATTGTTAATTCTGTGTGTCTGTGTGGGATATGTGCACATAAGTTCAGCTATCCACAGAAGCCAGAGGTGTTGGATTCCCCAGAGCTGGAGTTAAAAGTGGTTGTGAGCCCTCTGGAAGAACAGTACATGCTTTTGAACTTCTCTCCAGTCCAGCAGCTAGTTTCTTGTTCTTTTTGCTTTAAATTTTTTGAGACAGAATCCCTGTGTGTAGGTTATCACAGCAGTCTGAAACTCAACTGTTTATTTAGCCAATGGTGCCTCAGTTTCCTAAATGCGGGATTATATGCATGTGCCGCCATCTTGAGCTGCCTGTGGCTAGTATCTTAATAGACATGGCACATGCATATGTGGGCATACTTGTCTCAATATGTGCACAGAGGTGAGGACAACCGTGAGTGTCCTTTCTTCTGTCACGTGCTTCCCAGGGATCTGTGTAAGTCAACAGGCTTGGCAGAAATCACTTTACCATCGACACATCTTGCTGACCCTGACTTAGGGGTGGTCTGGTTTGTTTTTATCTCTGTGTGTTGCTGCTGAAGTAATGCTCTCGTATATTAACAAACTTAAGTAATCCTTTCCTTTGTCAGATGTGATTCTGTTTTTACTTTATTGCTATGAAATGTTAATTCAGGAGTAATTAGTAAATAACATGGGTGAGTGTACCCTACTACAGAATAATTACTGCCGTTTACAGCTCTGCGGTCTGTTTGAATTATGCTTACTCTGTATTGGTTTGATTAAAGGTTAAGCTGTATGGATAAGAGAAAAATCTCAGCCTTCATGTTAATGTGTTGATTTGAACAGATGGCAGGCATTGATATGGAGATAAAGATGAGGAAGCCTCCCTGAATCTGAGGTATAGGAGACTGGCTTCTGTAGTGCTCCACACAGTGTGTCCACATGTAAAAATCTAACAGAAAAGGCTTTGTGGAATTGATTCTGTAGATAGGCTGGGTAGGGAGTGTGCTTAAAGTATATTTATTAGTTTTTCTTAGACTATGATTTCGATAATTATTTCAGTTAATTTTTCTTTTTTTTTTTTTTGGTTTTTCGAGACAGGGTTTCTTTGTGTAGCCCTGGCTGTCCTGGACTCACTTTGTAGACCAGGCTGACCTCGAACTCCCAAAGATCCGCCTGCCTCTGCCTCCCAAGTGCTGGGATTAAAGGCATGCACCACCACTGCCCGGCCCCAGTTAATTTTTCTTAATGTAGAGAATGCCTTTTAAGTACTTGACTTGTTTTGCTAAAGGTGTTTTTATTTCTGGTGGAAGTGGATTTCCTGAGTCATCCTCGTACTTCTGCCTAGGCGTCCCTTCTTAATAAATCTTAGTTGCAGAAAACGATCCACTTATTTTTCTGTCTATCCATGTATCTACTTACCTGTCTACCTATCAGTCAGTTGATCGATAAATCAAAGCTTTCTTACTTACCCAGAGAAAGAACCTTGTTAAGTAGGGAATATGTTCTTGATTCTGTTGATGATTTGTTTGCAGAGGTGTTTTTTCTATATACATTTTAAGGGCTGAGACCATAGAATTCTAGGGCTTTAGAAGAGTAGTGATTCTTCAGGAAAGGAGCGTAAGGAAATTTTAAGTGTTTATCTACCAGGTGAGGAAGTGGAGTTCTTTAGTGTTACTGTTGCCTTCCTCAAGTGTCTCTTCTTTGGTTCAGTATTGATTGGGGCTATTTTAGACAGTATAAGGGAAGATACAGGACAGCAAATTGGAAAGAATTGGGAAGAGAAGACTTTAAAAGACAATCAGTAAAATTATGTATTTAGTTGTACAACATAGTTGCACATCTGTAATTCTTATTGTTGGGAGCCTGAGGCAGGAAGATCTCAAGTTCAGGGTCAGCCTGGGCTACATGAATAGACCCACATCTCAAAAAGACAGAAGATGCTTATGGTTATCTATTCAAACTGAAAAATAACTAATTTTTCTTCAGAGATGCACCTTCTTGGTTTTCATACATATCCAGTGAAACCAACTCTCCATTGACTACCCCTGCCTAAGGGATTATTTTCAAAGCACAGGCCTAGCTTGTGAGGTCTATCTTTTGCAGTACAGCTTGACAGTACAATGACACTGATCCCATTGGGCAAAAGGTGCATACAACTTATGTTTTGCTTGTTTTGATAAACACCTGAGCTATTATATGTCTAGCATGCTATCCACTTGAAATACTGTTACATTAAATCTAATCTTTCTTTGGATTTTTCCGCTCTCATCTTACGACTTATTCTTTCTCTGAAGAGCTAGACAGTGTCCACTCTTTAGAGAACAAAAAGATCTTTTTGCTAAAAGATCTTTCGTTTTAGACTCACACTATTTAGGTTCAGCCCTAAATGCTGTCGTTAATTAAAGTTGGCTAATTTCAGAAAATTATGCTCTGAACAGAATAGAAGATACCTTTCCCAGTACTATGGCTCAGGTATTGAAAGGGTGTAGTTATAACTCATAGGGGGTAGCAGAGTTCTCTGGTTTTCCTGAGGTAGAGGTAGCCTACAATTGCTGGGCAAGAAAGATGCACCCCCAGGATAAGGCAAACTGATGCTAGAGTGTCCACATGCAGAGGCAGTGCAAGACTTGGTGCACACTGTACACACAGTGAGACTTTGGAAGCACCCTTCAGGGGTCCAGTTGAGCAGTGGGTGGAAATGTAGTAGGAGTTGGCGTGCCAGTGAAGCCAGTGTCAGGAGCACATAGTTGTGGGTATCCAGGTCGCAACAGAACTCTGGGATACAAGCTCACAGAAATGGTCAAGAAGCTACTTAATATGTGATACTTGGGTGACTGAGATCCTCTGTGTCTGTAGGACCACAGAAAGATGATTAGGCGATCGAGACTGCCGTAGCCTACCTGTAACAGTAATTTTTATTTATCACGCATATATTTATTAATACTTAACAATTACCTATAAAATTCCTAAATCCTAAACCCAAACCCTAACTCTAAAACCTAGCACCTAAAACTTATTAATACCTATAATACAAATATTTAACATTAATCTAAAGTTTCTTAAAAGGATTTTTTTCCTCTGGGCAAAGGGTCCTTATGGATGGCTGGTCTTCATACAATCTTTCAGTCCCAAAGGATTTTGCCAAATCCTAAGACAGTTTATCAACCAGGAATCGCCTCCATGGTAGACGAGTTATTTAGCATATGAAAAGTCCCCCAGGCTCACCTATTCAGATGTCCCAGGCCTGCAAGGATTCCAAGAAGAGCCACCTATTCAGATGCCTCAGGCCCACCAGGAGTTTCCTTTCCAAACCAAAGTTCCTGGGCTCCATGGAGAGACAACACAAGAGGACAGAGCCTCCCCGTGGGAATCTCTATCACATGAGGAGGATGGTTAGACAGGCAGAGAGAAGTGCACCTCTGTCTACCTGAATCTTGACTTAAATATCTTCAGCAGAAGTTCTTGTGCGCCTCTCAAGTAGTGCCCCTGGGCTCAGTCTTTTCAAAAGCTTTTTGTAGAGGGGCATGAAATGAGGGTGGTCCAGACACCGGGATCTGAGGGTGGGTGCTTCAGGGGCCATGTATCTGCCCCTAGCCTTATGATCAAAGAAGTCCTTGGTCCTTGGATTGTTCCCAAGGACATGTCACTTCAGAAGTCTTTTAAAGTCCAGGCTTTTGCTTATTCCAAGTTCCCTATGCTATTATATGCCAACACTAATCCTACCATACTCCCGCCCCCCGTTATTTATATTAAATTTAAAAGTATTTGTAGTCTTTCCCCCACCACCCCAAGTAACTGTAGTTTGGGCATGCAGCAGGAGCAGAGCGCACCACCAGATGTCCCCAGTGTACTCCACACGCCACTGATGACTTTGAGCAAGGATGAGCAAAAGCACAGCACTGGGACCAAAAGGACGCACTCCAACTCTCCAGTGACAGACTTAACGTCATACTCCACTAAAGGAGAACACCAGAGTCCAGTTCATCACTACAGAGCTAGGACTGAAGGGTGTGTGCAGCTGAAATGCAGTAACAGCGCAAATCAGTAGGTAGTCTGCGTGACTACCTACTATCTTAAGTCCATCTTCTGTCGGCAAACTAGCCTCCACTGAGAGTCAGGCCAGTGGTTACTTGTGGGGAAAGGGTGATGGGGGAAGGTGGATGATGTTTTCACAGTGCGGTTTCTGGAGAGCTGTACTCTTGTATAGTATACTTAAGTAGAAGTTAAAATATGGAACAGTTGGATTTAAAAAGTAGAAATGTGGAAACAGGATCCAGTGTAGCATAGATGAAATAAAAATCCAGGCCGTGTCAGCCTCTGGGATGTGTGGGAGGAGGAGGAGAGAATGGTGTGTGCACGCATATGTATGTGGGCAGGTGTGCATGCTGTGGGGGTGTACAGAGGCCAGTGTCTTCCTCCATCACTCTCCATCTTACTTTTTGAGACATGGTCTCTTCCTGAACCTGAAGCTCACCAATTTGGCTAGGCTGGCCACCCAAGGAGCTCCAGGAATCCTTCTGTTCCGGTCTGTCTCTGTGCTAATGTCACAGTTATGCACTGGGCGTAACTGGTTTTTAGGTGCTGGGGTCTGAACTCAAATCCTCATGCTTATGTTACAGGCACTTTACTAACAGATCCATCTCCCCAGGTTTGTTGTTTCTAAATTTAAAAGTTCATTTGAGAATTTCCTATTTATATTACCTTTTTGCTGGAATTAAAATTTTAAATTCTGAGAACAATTTATAATTTTTTTCTACTGTCACACTGTGTGTGTATGTGCACGATCATGTGCTTCTTTGTGAACTGAGTCATACAAATGCTACATGGTGCAGATGGAGGTCAGAGGACAACCTTGGGTATTGTTTCTTACCTTCTACCTTATTTGAGGCAGGGTCTCTTGATGTTTGACTGCTGCATATGCCAGGCTTGTGACTTCCTGGGATTCTCAGATTCCACATCCAGTCTTACAGTAGGAATGTGCTACTGTGTCCAAGTTCCATGGTTTCCGGGGATTTGAATTCAGATCCTCACTTTTGCACAGTGAGCCCTTGACTCATTGAACCATTTCCCTGGCCCCCTACTGTTGAACTTTTTTTTTTTTTGGTTTTTCAAGACAGGGTTTCTCTGTGTATCCCTGACTGTCCTGGACTTGGTTTGTAGACCAGGCTGGCCTTAAACTCACAGAGACCCACCTGCTTCTGCCTCCCAAGTGCTGGAACTGAAGGCATGAGCCACCATGACGCTCCTGTTGAACTTCTTATTAACTCTTGTGTAGCAACTTCTGAGCGTTTTTGTTTTTGTTTTTGTTTTTTTTGTAGCCACCCAATTATAATTGTTATAGTTTGAATTTGATGTGGTCCCAGACAAGCTCAAGTTTTGAATGTTTGATTCTCAGCTCTTGGTGTTGTTTGGGGAGGCAATGGAACTTTTAGGAGGTGAAGCCTAGCTAGCAAAAATAAGTTACTAGGGCAAGCCTTTGAATGATTCCATGGCTTCTCCCGCTCTCCATTTTCCGCTCTGTGATATGAAAGCATCGCTCACCCCTTCCACCTCCTTCGACTGCTACTCTACCATGCCTTCACTGGCATGCAGCCTTCAGGGGACTTTCAGAGACAAACCAGCAGCCAAAATAAATTATTCTTTAAGTTGTTTCTGTCAGGGACTGTGGTTACAGGGATGCAAAGTGACTGACATGGGAAACTGAGACCAGAAAAGTAGAATGAATGTTCTCTGTGACTAATCTTGACCACATGGTTTCTAACCTGCAGAATTGATTTTTGAGATGAATTTTGAAAAGTTTGGCAATATGAACTAGAAAAGCTGTAGAATTCTGTCAGTAGAGCTTAATGGGAGTCAGAGATTCAGGACAGTAAAGTTCTAGATCATAAGGATTCTATTGGGAAGTGGACTAGAGTTCATTCTTGCTAAATTCTTGCTAGTTTGTTTTGGCCTGCCCTGAAATTTTCAGTGAGGATGAGTTCTAGGATAGTGGACTCATAACTCGGTAGTGGAAACTTCAGAATAGCATGTCACTGTTGTGATTGGTACTGGCTGTTTTTGGCCAGGTTTACAGTGAGAATTGGAAGAAAACTGAAGCAGAAAGATGTGAAAATGCATAGCTGGCCAGAAAAGCAACGCCTTTACAATTGCTGACAAAAGTAGTTAAAGAGATTAGTGGCCTTAAAGAGAAGCCACACACTCTGCACTAGGCCCACAAGAAGGGTGCTTTGAGGGACTTTCAGGAATAGAATACAGCCCTACTAACTTAGACTCACAGGATAGAAAACTGCAGGTTCATTTGAAAGACTTTGCTTTCAAAAGTGAGTGCTCCTGCCCTTCTTATGGAGGCTAGCCTAGGGAAAAAATTCCCAGGTTCAGCTGTCCAGGATATCAGAGGCTAACAGCCATGGCCCAAAGGAGCTGAACTTGGCTCAAGCTGGTGTCAGGACTTGATGTCATCTGTTGGTTGTCAGCTTGTAGGCATGTAGGTTAAAAAATTAGAGGCTTGCACCAGGATTGTTAAGGAAAATCTAGGAGGCCAGGCAGTGTGCAGCAGGGTCAGATTCCCATGAGGAGGCCCTGACAAGACATGGCATGAAGCTGTGAAAATGAAGCCCGAATTTCAGTGGGGGAATCCCAGGATGTTGGAGATGCCAGAAATGTGGGTAAAAAACTGTAGTTATGGTTATATTTTTAAAAAGTCTTTTGATTTGACAGTCTACCAGGAATGTAACTGGTGTTTTCTCTGTGCCTCTCTTGGCATGAATTCTATTGTTCCTCAGACCAGTTGTCCTAGAAGATAGTGCTTTGTGCCAGTCTAGAACCTTGTTATTACATCTAAGTAAGTAATTATTTAGGTGTTAGAAGTCAGTAGTTCCAATAATATTTTGTTTGCAGGTATACTATTAATTTAAAATGGGTGACCAATCCATACTAATATGTGTGCAAATTAAATGAGTTACATATAATGTAGGGATGGAATTAGGAGATTTCAGTGGGTTGCTTAGGTATACCTAAAGAGGCAGTGTCCTGAAATTTTGTCATATTGCCTATAGTTTCTGCTTTTAGATATGGAGGAACAAATGTTTAGTTTTTAAACTTTGTGCTAGGCAGGAGGTTTCTGTGTAGCTGCTCTCTCATCCTCCCCCAAGAGCTATCCTTATTTGCTTCTGCCAGAGCTTTTCTTTGGGTGAGGTGGAGGTCTCACTGTGTAGTCCAGACAGTCCTGGAATCCATGGTACCTCTTCTGCTTTTTCTGGGATCACAGGCTTGGCTTTGTAAGAGTTCAACGTCATGAAGCACCTTACGTTAAGTTTGCTCCTTGACCTCAAAATTCTCTTTTTTATAGGCTTCAGGAAAGGAGGAATTGGGAAGGAAGGAGGATTGAGAACTGTATCTCTTCTTTAAAGAAAATCTATAGTTTAACTATTCTCACCATCTATTAAACAGCAGTTCTGAGGCCCAGGGCCCTAAGTTGAACCACTTACAGGAGACTGAAGTGTCTGCAATCCAGCAGGCTGCATCGTTGCTGTTGATTTGCATAGGTGGCTTTGTTAAAGTTGTGAAAGTGTACAGGTATCAGGATCTCTCCTGTGAAATTAAGGAAATTTGTCTCAGAATCAATCTGTATTCCCAGACAGGGTTTCTCTGTATATCCTTGGCTGTCCTAGACTCATTCTGTAGACCAGACTAGTCTTGAACTCACAGAGATCCACTCAGGAGCCTCTGCCTCCTGAGGGCTGGCATTAAAGGTGTGCACCAACACGATGCACACCGGCAATTACAGACAGCTGTGAGCTGTCATGTGGCTGCTGGGATTTGAACCCGGGTCCTTTGGAAGAGCAGCCAGTGCTCTTAACTGCTGAGCCCTATCCAGCCCCAGAATCTGGAAAAAAATTTCTTTTAAAAAATTTATTGCCGGGCGGTGGTGGCGCACGCCTTTAATCCCAGCACTTGGGAGGCAGAGGCAGGCGGATCTTTGTGAGTTCGAGGCCAGCCTGGTCTACAAAGTGAGTCCAGGACAGCCAAGGATACACAGAGAAACCCTGTCTCGAAAAACCAAAAAAAAAAAAAATTTATTTATTTTTATTTCATGTGCACTGGTGTTTGCCTGCATGTATGTCTGTGTGAGGTCATTGGATCTTCTGGAACAGGAGTTGCAGACAGTTGTGAGCTGCCATGTAAATGCTGGGAATTGAACCTGGGTCCTCTGGAAGAACAGGCCAATGCTCTTAACCGCTGGACCATCTCTCCAGCCTGACCTTAAGAGTATCTGGTTTTTTTTGTTTGTTTGTTTGGTTTTGGTTTTCTCTGCGTATCCCTGGCTGTCCTGGAACTCACTTTGTACACCAAGTTGGCCTCGAACTCACAGAGATCCACCTGTCTCTGCCTCCCAAGTGCTGGGATTAAAGGTGAGCGCCACCACACCCGGCTGAATCTTTTCTTTAAACAAAGACAACTTAGGAAAACCTTAAGTTTTTAGAAATCGTACTTTAATATAGCACAGTTGTAGAAATAGGGGAAAAAGTCAATCTCTAGTGCTGAGAAGTCCACAGATTAGTTACGATTGTTGCTAACTCATTTGTGTTGTTTCCACTTGTCTTGGATTCACTAACAGTTAGGTTTTCGTACCATAAATTGCTCTATAACAAAGGTTGAAATTTTTAAAATTATAATGGAAGACTTATGAATTTAAATGAGCAGAATTATACTTGCATCCCTCAAGTCTTTATCCATGCTTAGGTATCATATGAATCGGTATAAAATACTTTATTCTTTGTGTAATGTTATTGGAACAATCCATCCAGGTTGTCTGAGGTGTATTCTAATGTCCTCCTGTATGTACCATAGTTACTTAAGCCGTCCTAATTGTTTTCTGTTTCCTGTAGCCGGGGTGAAACTATCCTCTACCTCAGTACATACTCTGCCTAAACCCCTGCCCTCCACCTCCCCTCAGAGAAGAGCAGGCCTCCCAGGAACATCAACCAAACACGGTATAACAAGCTACAATAAGACCAGGCATATACCATCACATCAAGACTGACCAAGGCAACCTAATAGAAGGAAAAGGATCCCACAAGTAGGCCAAAGAATCAGGGACAACCCCTGCTCCTGAATCCCATAAGAACACCAAATTACCCAGCTATAACACATATGCTGAGGTCCTAGGTCAGGTCCCTACAGGCTTCCTAATCTCTGCAAGCCCCCATGAGTCCTAGTCAGTTGATTCTATGGGCCATGTTCTCTGTCCTTGACCCCTCTGGCTCCTCCAATCCTTCCCCTCCTCCGTAGGACTCCCCAAGCTCTCTTTAGTGTTTGGCAGTGGTGCTCTACATCTGCTCCTGTCAGTTTCTGGATACAGTCTCTCTGATCTCTTAGATGGTGATTCTGCTAGGCCCAGTCCCAGAACACTCTGCAGGCAGGACAAATTATAGGTTGAAGGTTTTATGGCTGGGTTGGTGTCCCAATCCCTCCACTTGGAGGCCATGCCTGGTTACAGAAGATGGCTGGTTCAGGCTCTGTGTCCCATTGCTAGGAATCTTTGCTAGAGTTACTCCATGGTGTTTCCATTGCACTAGGTTTCCACCTTACCCCTCAAATGCCCCCATTTCCAGTAGTTTTTCCCAATATTTTCTCTTCTCTCCTCCCCCAGCCCCTCCCACTGCACCTAATCCCTTCTGTTCCCCCTCCCCCAGTCCTCCTAAGAAATGTGTTTTATTTTCTCTTCCCAAGGAGATCCTTTCATTCCCCTTTAAGCCCTCCTTGTTAATTAGCCTCTCGGGTCTGTGGACTGTAGCATGATTGTTTTGCTTTACAGCTAATATCCACTTATACGTGAGTACACACCACATTTGTCTTTCTGTGTCTGGGTTACCTTACTCAGGATTATTTTTTTTTCTAGTTCCACCCATTTGCCTGAAAATTTCATAATGTCATTGTTTTTTAATAGCTGAGTAATATACTCCATTGTGTAAATGTACCACATTTTCTTTATGCATTCTTCTGTTGAGGGACATCTAGGTTGTTTCCAATTTGTAGCTATTATGAATAAAGTTGCTGTGAACATAGTTGAGCAAGTGTCCTTGTGGTGGAACATCTTTTGGGTATATATATGCCCAGGAGTAGTATAGCTGGGCCTTGAGTTAGATTGATTTCCACTTTTCTGAGAAACCACCATATTGACTTCCAGAATGGCTGTACAAATTTGCACCCCACCAGCAATGAAGGAGTGTTCCCCTTGCTCCACATCCTCACCAGTAGGAGCTGTCCTTGTGTTATTGATCTTAAGCATTCTTAAACAGGTATAAGGTGGAATCTCAAAGTTGTTTTGATTTGCATTTCTCTGATGACTGAGGATGTTGAACATTTCTTTAAGTGCTTCTTAGCCATTTGAAATTCCTCTGTTGAAAATTCTCTTGGATCTGTACCCCATTTTAAAAATTAGATTATTTAATTCATTGATGTCTAATTTCTTGAGTTCTTTATATATTTTGGATATTAGCCCCCGTCAGATGTGGAGTTGATGAAGATCTTTTCCCATTCTGAAGGCTGCTGTTTTGTCCCATTGATGGTGTCCTTTGTCTTAGAGAAGCTTTTCACTTTTATGAGGTCCCATTTATTAACTGTTGATCTTAGTGCCTGAGCTGTTGGTGTTCTGCTCAGGAAGTTGTCTCCTGTGACAATGTGTTCAAGACTATTTCCCACTTCTTTTCTATCAGATTTAGTGTTTGTGGTTTTATGTTGAGATCTTTGGTCCACTTGAACTTAATTTTTATGCTGAGTGATAGGTATGGGTTTATTTACATCCTTCTATATGCAGACATCCAGTTATACTAGCACCATTTACTGAAGATGCTATATTTTTTCCATTGTGTATTTCTGGTCTCTTTATCAAAGAACAGGTGTTTATAGGTGTGTGGATTTACGTCTGGGTCTTGAATTTGTTTCCATTGATCAATGTATCTGTTTTTATGCCAGTATCATGCTGGTTTTATTACTATAGGTGGTTTTATGTACTATAGTACAGATTGAGATCGTGGATGGTGATAGGATACTCCAGAAGTTTTTATTGTACAGGATTGTTTTTAGCTATCCTTGGTTTTTTGTTTCTCCATATGAAGTTGAGTATTTTTTTCAAGGTCTGTTGTAGGTATAATTAATTAAATTATTTACCAGTATTTTAATAGTTTAGTTAATTGGTCAGAAGTGTTAAGCCTTAACCCACTGTTAATAAATAATCACACAGACCTGATAGATCTTAACAAGCCTTAGCTTGGATTAAGCAGTCTAAGTCCAACTAAGCTAGCTTTTAATTCTATTCCCCAAATAAAAGCCCAACATATACTCACGTCCCCTTGGATTGTTATTCTCCGCAGTATGCTGTCATTCCAGCCACGTGGAGATAATGATTCTTCTATCTAACCCATGGGGTGTCTCCTCCTTCCTCCTCCAGGCTTCTTCTCATGATTCTCTCTGGTGCCCCAAAAGCCCTTGCAGCTTAACCCCCTCCTACTTCTTTCTCTGCTCAATCCAGGCTGCAGCATTTATTCAACCAGTCAACTCCAAATTAGGTAGAACAAGGTTTATACAACAAAGGGCGGCAACCAGATTCTGGGGGCAGTAATCAGCAACAAAATACAAGCAGCTTTTAGGTTACCCCAACAGTCTGTAAAGAATCATGTTGGTAAAGGGGAAACTTCTGGGGGGAAGAGGGTGGAAGGGCGGGATAGGAAGGGGGAATAGGGAGGGGTTTGTGACTGAGATGTAACTTGAAGAAAAAAAAAATAAAGTATTTAAAAAAAAAAAAGAGTGATGTGGAAGTGCGCCTGTTCTGGAGGGTTGTGTAGACATGTTGAACTCAGAAACAGGCAGAATTATTAGCCTTTACTTCCAGGAAGAGGTAGGTTAACACCTTCTAGGCATGTTATCAGGGGACTCTACCAATTATGTCCACACCCCTTCTCATGTGTTTGCTGCCTTCCAGTGTTCAACTTTGTCCTGCTCCCTATACCCAAATTCAGTCCAGATCAAAGGCAACTTATTGGCTATTGCAGGTCTAGAAGCCTGTTTCCTCCTGTTTGTTGCATAGCTCAACCCACTTTATTATTATATTATGTTATGTTATATTATATAATATATTATATAATAACTTAGCCAAATTTTATTAGCCCCAGAATATTCAGGCATCTCTCCTTGTAGCCAAATATCATTAGGTGCAGTTTTTGTGAGATCATAAGTATGTTGCACACATAATGAGTTTTTCCTATGACCTATGTCTTTAACACAGAAGACTTTAAGTTAAGATGTCATGAGGTCTCAGTGTGGTTAATGCTAGTAATTTGGAACTTTTCCTTGCAGATGAAAATGTTCAGTGCATTGTTAAGTCTAATTTATTTACTTGGAGGTTGAAAAGAGTATTCCTCAGTATATAGGTGGGAAAATAGTCTTGTTGGGTTTTCACCTCTTCAAGCAGGCGGTTTTGCTATTGTTAGCACTCTTCCCTCTAGCTGGTGGATTCAGAGCACAGACTGCAAAGCCATTCCAAATCCCTAGACAGCACCTCTGTTTCAGTTCCTCCATTCCTCACTCACATGTTTTCTCTTTTTTGTACACTACGATATCCTTGAAGGGTGATACTAAATTTTATTTATTTACTTTTGATTCAGATCATGTATTATGGAATGATCCTGTAGTTGTAAATTGAATAAATAAAAAATGTACATAAATATTAAAAAAAAAAAGAATCATGTTGGGATTTTGAGTTGAATCTGTAGATTGCTTTTGTTTGGATGGCCATTTTTACCATATTAATCTTATGATCCATGAGTGTGGGAGATCTTTCTATCTTCTGATATCTTCTTCAGTTTCCTTCAAAGACTTGAAATTTTTTTTAAAGATGTATTTATTTATTTATCATGTATACAATGTTCTGTCTGCATGTATACCTGCAGGCCAGAAGAGGGCACCAGATCACATTATAGATGGTTATGAGCCACCATGTTTTTGCTGGGAATTGAACTCAGGACCTCTGCAAGAGCAGACACTGCTGTTAATGGCTGAGCCATCTCTCCAGCGCCAACTTAAAGTTTTTATCATACAGGTCTTTTACTTGCTTGGTTAGAGTTACCTCAAGATATTTTATGCTACTTGTGGCTGTTGTGAAGGATGTTGTTTCCCAGTCTATTTGTCATTTGTATAGGAAGGCTGCTGATTTTTTAAAAATTTTTGAAAAATTTTTTTGAGTTAATCTGGTGTCCAGCTACTTTACTGAAGGTATTTATCAGCTATAGGAGTTCCCTGATAGAATTTTTGGACTCACTTATATATACTATCCTATCATCTGCCAATACTAATACTTTGACTTCTTCCTTTCAAATTTATATCCCCTTGATCTCCTTTAGTTGTCTTATTGCTCCAGCTAAAACTTCAAGTACTATATTGAATAGATACAGAAAGAACAGACAATCTTCATGATTTTAGTGGAATTGTTTTGAGTTTCTCTCCATTTAATTTGATGTTGGCTATAGGCTTGCTATGAATTGCTTTTATTATGTTTAGGTATGATACTTGTATACCTGATCTCTCCAAGACTTTTATCATGAAGTGGTGTTAGATTTTGTCAAAGACTTTTTCAGCATCTGATGAAACGATCATGTAGGTTTATTTTTCTTTCAGTTTGTGTATATGGTGGATTATATTGATGGATTTTTATATGTTGAATCATCCTTGTATCTCTGTGGTGGATGATCTTTTTAATGTGTTCTTGAATTCAGCTTGTGAGTATTTTATTGAGTATTTTTGCAGCAGTTTTTGTAAGGGAAATTGGTCTGTAATTCTCTTTCTTTGTTGAATCTTTGTGTGGTTTGGGTATCAGGGTGACTGTGGCCTCATAAAGTGTGTTTGACAGTGTTTCTTCTGGTTTCTATTTTGTGGAATAATTTGAGGAATATTGGTGTTAGATCTTCTTTGAAAGTCTGGTAAAACTCTTTGATAAAACATTGTAGCTATGAGGCCAGGCGTGGTGGCACATGCCTTTCACGCCTCTCACACCTTTAGTCCCAGCAGAGGCAGGCAGATCTCTGTGAGGACAAGACCAGCCTTGTCTACAGAGTCAGTTCCAGGATAGCCAGGGCTACACAGAGAAACCTTGCCTTGAAAAACTGACAAAAACAAAAACCAAAAATGTTCTGGCGCAGGACTCTTTTTTTTTTGGTTGGAAGACTTTTAATGGCTGCTTCTATTTCTGTAGTAGTTCTAGATCTATTTAAATTGTTTATCTGATCTTGATTTAACTTTGGTAATGGTATCTATTAAGAAAATTGTCAATTTCTTTTAGATTTTCCAATTTTGTAGAGTACACACTTTTGAAGTAAGGCCTAATGATTCTTTGGATTTCCCCAGTGTCTGTTATGTCTACCGTTTCGTTCCTGATTTTGTTAGTTTGGTTGGTTAGGCTCTGTCTTTTAGTTAGTTTGGATAAGAATTTGTTACTCTTGTTGATTTTTTTTTTTTTTTTCTTAATGAACCAGCTCTTGGTTTCATTGTTGTTTGTATTGTTCTCCTTGTTTCTGTTTTATTAATTGCGGCTCTCAGTTTGATTATTTCTTGCTGTCTACTCCTTTTGGGTGTGTTTGCTTCTTTTTGTTCTAGAGCCTTCAGGTATGCTGTTAAGTTGCTAGTAATGAGATCTCTCCCAATTTCTTTATGAAGGCACTTAGTACTATGAACTTTCAAAATGGACCACTTTCATTATGTCCCATAAATTTGGATATGTTATGTATTCACTTTCATTGAATTCTAGGAAATCTTCAGTTTCTTTCTTTATTTCTGCTGTGACCCCAAAGTCATTCAGAAGGG
This sequence comes from Lophiomys imhausi, assembly GCA_907164525.1. Classification (NCBI taxonomy): domain Eukaryota; kingdom Metazoa; phylum Chordata; class Mammalia; order Rodentia; family Muridae; genus Lophiomys; species Lophiomys imhausi. Next base: position 1,639,395 of record CAJQZJ010000520.1, on the reverse strand, counting down.
AGTTGTTCAATTTCCATGAATTTGTGAGCTTTCTGTTGTTTCTGTTGTTGACATCCAGCTTTAATCCATGATGGTCTGATAGGATAGAGGGGATTATTTCAGTTTTCTTTATCTATTGAGACTTGATTTGTGTCCAAATATGTGTTCCATTTTTGAGAATCCCATGAGGTGCTGAGAAGAAGGTATATTATTTTGTGTTTGGGCGAAATGTTCTGTAAATATCTGTTAGGTCTATTTGAGTCATAACAAGTTCCATTATTTCTCTGTTTAGTTTTTGTCTGGATGACCTGTCCATTGGTTAGAATGAAGTGTTGAAGTCTCCCACTGTTAATGTGTGGGGTACAATGTGATTTAAACTTTAGTAATGTTTCTTTTACAAATGTGGGTGTTGTTGGTTTGGGGCATAGATGTTAAGAATTGAAACATCATCTTGATGGATTTTTCCTTTGGTGAATATGGAATGTCCTCCATCTCTTTTGATTAATTTTGGTTTTGTCTATTTTGTTAGATATTAGAATACCTTAGATATTAGAATAGCTACACCAGCTTGCTTCTTGGGTGTATTTGCATGGAAAATCTTTTATTTTCCAAGGAATAAAGGAAAACCCTTTATTCTGAGGTCTATACTTCATGCTGAGATGTGTTTTTTGTATGCAGAAGAAGGATGGATCCTGTTTCTGCATCCATTCTGTTAGCCTGTGTCTTTTTTATTGGGGAACTGAGTCCACTGACATTGAGAGATATTAATGTCCACTGATTGTTAATATTTCCTGTTATTTTGTTGTTGCTGCTGGTGGTGGTGGTGGTGGTGTATGTGTGTGTTTCCCTTCCTTGGGTTTTGCTGGTGTGAGATTATTTATTGCCTGTGTTTTTGTGGGTGTAGTTATCTTCCATGGATTGGAGTTTTCCTTTTAGTATCTTCTGTAGAACTGGATTTGTGTATAGATAGTTTGAATTTGACTTTGTCATGAAATATCTTTATTTTTTCCATCTACGGTGATTGAAGTTTTGCTGATTGTAGTAATCCGGGCTGGCATCTGTGATCTCTTAAAGTCTGCAAGACATCTGACCAGGCCCTACTAGGTTTTAGAGTCTCCATTGAGAACTCAGGTGTAAGTCTCAGAGGTCTGTACTTAATATCTTACTTGGCCTTTCCTCCTTACAGCTTTTAGTATTCTTTGGATATTGAATAAAGTCAGTAGTAATGAAATAGCCTGAGGATATTGATCTAGTTAGAAAAACCTTGTAATCACAGTTATTCTACAGCAGACCTCTTATCTAGTATGCTATTCCAGTAACAAGAGTTACTTCCTTAGTAGGTTCCTGTTACTTCCTTTACTACTGGTTATTTCTTCTCATGGACAAGGATTAAAATCATGATTCTTTGTGCTTATGTTACCTACCTGTAAGAGAGCAAAGCTTTTATTCTAAACATCAAATGTTTTGAACACTTTTTTTTGAAGAGTAGTTTTTAAGATTTATTTTAATTATTTGTATGTATGTGTGTCTGTGTTTGAGCATGTTCTCATAAGTGTAGGTGTCTGCAGAGTATCTCCCTGGAGCTGGAATTAAAAGCAATTTCAGTCACCCAGTTCGGGTGCTTGTGAACTGAACTTGAATCTTCTATTGAGTACTCTTAAGTGCTCAGCCATCTCTCCAGCTCCCAAAAGTGGAGTTTTAAATTAGTGTTGATGATAATGATATATCCTTTCCTGTAAGGGCTGTCACAGTTTTGAAATCAGGATAGCACTAGTAGTTTCTCACAAGTGAGCCTTACAGGTGTTCCTAATTAGACGCTAATATGTAGAAGTAGATTTTTAGTCCAAGCCTTAGAAGTTTCTCATTCAGTATATCTTCCCCTTAATTTACTTGTGATAAGTCCATTATGATGATAATGCTTCTATTGATTTACTAAATACATGTAGCAGTGAGAAAAGATGTGGTGTCTCCCCGTTGATCCTCCCTTAGTCCTACAGATGCAAACAATTTCTAACTGTAGTCAGGAGTTTTATCTCTGACAGGTAGTGAAGAACATCAAAGATCTGCCTGCATTATACACAAGAAGGTCTAATATGCAAATCATACATTCTAATAGGTGTGGCTAGTGATGTGGTTTATTGAATACCCGATGTCCATACCCATCATCAAGGGGAGGGGAAACCGCAATGTGGTGGGACAGAATTTATAATCTTAGAGTTCAAGATGCAGAGGCAGGAGGATTGAGAGTTATTGGTCTGCCTAGGCTGAATAATGAGGTTCTATAACCTCAAGACCCAAGGTTTTGGGATGTTGTTCAATGGTAGTATACTTGCATAACATGTACAAGACAGTTAATCCCAGCATTGCGTATTCACAGATTGTATTTAAGCCCTCTGGTGTATTTGGAACTGGACTACTGTTAATAAAAAATCAAGTACGAGAAACCTTTAAAGCAGAAAAGCCTTTCCTCACATCAGTTTGGATATATTATAGTTGTATAAAAACATATCCACTAGATCATACAGTTGTCTTTGAAAGAAAAGTGTGACTACTTGTCATTTGAACACCCTTACACTGTTGGCTATCTGGCATAAGCTTAGAAGATAATGAAAACAACAGAGCACAAAATATATTATTGAATGTTTAAAAATTAGCTTCTTAAAACAGGAATTACAAAATAAAATTGAGGAAATTTCCTAGAAAGTAGAGCAAGAGATGGAGCAGGATGAAGGGAGAGAAATATAGGAATGAATATGAATAAGAACAAATTAGAAGTGTGCTTTAGAATTGGAAGGCTCACCCACCATTCATGTACAGAGCAGATATTCCATTAAAAGAAAATGGTAGGGAGGGAATTAGGAAGAAACAATATAAGATCTTTTTAACTGAAAGGACCTAGATTGTAAAAGAATGTACCAACATTGTGGGAGAAAATAGTTCCAAAGCATATCATTGTGGAAAAAATGTTTCTGAAGGCTTTCAAGAGGGAAGAGATGCCACCTATAAATGACCAGGAATGAGAACATCTTAGATCTTAACAGAAGTGGTAGGAGGAATGGGACAGTGGAGCAATGCTCTGAAAATCCCAAGGAAAACTCCCTCCAGCTTGTTGTTTCCTAACCAACAAAACATTAAGAGGAACATTTTTGGATATAAACATCTTAGAAACTTACTACTCATTTCAAGTGTTTCCCAGGGAGTTACTGGGAAAGTGATAGGATTTGGAGGAGATAGAGAACATTACCCAGAGCCAATTTGAAGCCTAAGATGCTATATAGGGAAGGATGTTGGGAGAATTTTCCAGGCAGAGATAGCCTGAGTAGGACCTGAATGGCCAGGGCAAGTGTTAAGACCTGCTGCAGTATTGTTGGAGAGATATATAGGGTATTCCAGTATTCCAGTATTACGCTGGAAAATGATGTCACATCAATAGACACGGACTAGAGGACATATTACTTATACAGGACTCTGCCTTATATTTAAGAGTGGAGGCCCATGTTACCACCAAAGCCCATGTGGATGTTTGTGGTCTGTGCTGCCACATGAGGTCTTGTTGATGTCCATGACCCATGCTATAGCCAGAAACGATGTGGAATTCCATGATCTGTGCTGCTGCTGACTGTAAAGGGCAGGGAAGCTTCTTTTGAAGTGATATCAATGACTGCAGACTCACAGTTGAGAATGAGAGACATAGAAGGCTTCTGTGACAGCCTCTTTCCTCCTTCCAATCCCTCCCTGAAAGAATCAGTCTAGACAGGAAGCCATTGAATAGAGCTCTTTAAAATTGTGATAGGGATGTTGAAGTGTAGCTTTTCACACTTGATGGCTTCTGATGGAGGTAGGGGTGGGGAAGGACTCAGTTTTCTTTAAGGAGCTGGCCACTAGGAATTTGACCATGTATATGGGCAACACAAATTGGACTTGGATTTTTTTTTTCTTCTGTTTTGCGGGAGGTTACAGGGGTGGCGGGTGGACCTGAGAGGACTGGGAAGTGAATATGATAGAGTGCAGTATGTAAAGTTTCCAAATAACCAATAATTATATTAAAACAAACAAATAAAAAACTCCACAGTACCCACTAAAGAGCTGTCATCTGATTTTGTTAGCACAATGGTTCCCAACTTGTGGTCATAATCCTTTTGGGGGACTGTCAAATGACCCTTTCACAGGGGTCCCATATCAGATGTCCTGCATATTGGATATTTACATTATGATTCATAAACAGCAAAATTACAGTTCTGAAGTAGCAACAAAAAATAATTTTTTTGGTTGGGAGGTCACCACAACATAAGGAACTATGTTAAAGGGTCAAAGAATTAGGAATGTTGAGAACGACTGTTAGCATTTCAGAAAAAAAATTCTTGGTAACAGTAAAATGGTAGAGTAAGGACATAGACAGCATGGAGTATAGTGAGACCCTTGAAAGGCTATTTCAGCAGAAAACGGTGCCAAAAGGGTGGGAATAAACCAAAGGATTCAAGAATTATGAAAAAGTTACAGGAAAGGGAGATAACTAAAAGAGAGTTTTAGGCTCAGAGGCAGGTTGCAGCACACTACCCTCTGACAGGTGACAGGAGCAGGAGCATGTACACAGGTGGCACTTTGGAGGCACTACAAGGCTTTCGAGACTTGTAGGGATGGATGCCTGTATGATACCTACTTGAACTGGCCAGGATTAGTTAGGTTGGGTGCAGTCTCATAAAGATCAGAAGCAAGGCTGTGCACAGTGGTCATTGTGCAGAGAACTTTGGGAGATGAATAGAAAATTCAGGAGACTTTGTGGTATCAATGGATTGAGCCCTGGAAGTAGTGACATTTGGGAGGAGGAGCTTATAAAGAAGCTGAACTTGGCCCTGTGTGGTGGTGCACGCCTTTAATCCCAGCACTTGGGAGGCAGAGGCAGGCATATCACTGTGAGTTCGAGGCCAGCTTGGTCTACAAAGTGAGTCCAGGACAGCCAGAGCTGTTACACAGAGAAACCCTGTCTCGAAAAACCAAGAAAAAAAAAAAAAAAAAGAAGAAGAAGAAACTGAACTTGAAAGCTGGTAATCAGAATTGGAAGAGAATCTCCTCCAAGAAACTAGTGATCACCAGACAAAATCTTCAGGAGGACATGTCGGAGCCCCACTCCTGATCAAGAAACTGTTTGCAATTGATAGCTGTTAGGAAAAGTCATCTTTTTCCAATGGAGTGACTGATTACATCAACCACATCCTAGAGCTCATGTCCACAAGTAGTTGGCCAACACAAAACAGCTCCATCTTTTCTTGTTTGTTTTAAGGGATAGAAAAAAATATGAAGTGGGGGGGAAGAATGATCAAAATATACTGTGTGAAAATTTTAAAAGATTTGTGATATTTTTTAAAAATAGTTTTTTAATGTACATAATAGTATAAAATATTCCCAAATACCCCATCTTTATCCCACAAAATTCTGTAAGTATTAACATCTTGCAGTAATGTGATACATTGTTACAAATGATGGATGAATATTCATATATTAAGTTGATTGTTTAGAGTGTACATTCTGTGGTGGACAGTCTATTAAAAAAAAAACAAAGAAGCCAGGCAGTGGTGGCGCACACCTTTAATCCCAGCACTTGGGAGGTGGAGGCAGAGACAGGCAGATCTCTGAGTTTGAGGCCAGCCTGGTCTGCAAAGCCAGTCCAGGACAGCCAGGGCTCTGTTACACAGAGAAACCCTGTCTCGAAAAACAAGAAAGAAAGAAAGAAAGAAAGAAAGAGAGAAAGTGGGAGGGAGGGAGGGAGGGAGGGAAGGAGGGAGAGAGGGAAGGAAGGAAGAGAAAGAAAACAGTAAGATGAGAATTCTGAAGAGGAAAACAGCTTCAGGGAAGTATATGAAAAGAAGCAAGATCTGGTGTGTGGGGAGTTTGTTAGAGTTGCTACTATTTTGAGTCTAACTTGTTTCTTTTTAAAAAGAAGAATAGCTATAGAAAGTGGGAAATGAGTGATTTTTTAAAAAGGGAAAATGAACCTTTCACTCAACAAAATATTCATTGAGCATCTGTTCTTTTTTTTTAATTTAAGGTGTATCTTTTTTTGTTCTCAACAGTTCCCCTTTTTAGTCCAATGAAAGGCTCTTTTTCTTATAACAATAAATACACTACAAAACAATAAGAACAATTAGGAAATAATTACGACAATTTTAAAGTATAGCACACATTCCCAATATCCATTCCATATGTATTTGACAACTAATAAGAATATTATATTATCCATCTATCTCGATGAGTTTAAAGTTCTGTACTCAGTTTCCTATCATAACTTGCATTACTAACTTAAAAACATCTTCTTAGACCTAAAACATCCTTTTAATTCCTAAAGAACTTAAAACTTAACTGTGAGACTATAACTAGTCTTCAACCAAATCAGAGGCCTGAGAAGGATAAATATATCTGAATAAACAGGAAGTGCAGAACAAGTAGCTTCTAAAACTAGGAAGTGACAGACAACTGGCTGCCTGGACAATCCCCCGTTTCTATAACGTTGGAACATCTATCTTCAGCCTTTTGACCCAGTATCTCTGACAGACATTGATTGTAGAGCAGGGGTTATGAAGGACTTGCCCACCCTGTCTTGGCAGAGCTAGGCTGTTGACTTACCTGCTTCCAAAGTTTTGTCCTTTTTGGACAACATTCTGTCTACAGTTGAAACAAGTGCCTTTTCTTGCACAGGGGCTATCTTGGCACTAATGTAGCTATCTCCAAGTGGAGATTCTTCGATGCTCATCATCTACTTAATGTAGAATGGGGGATGCTGTCAGGAGCTGACGTGTCTCAATGTCAAAAAATCTTAAGGTAAGAAAACATCTTTAAATGCCATATTCTATAGATTACTTGAGGTTTTTGAAGACCATATAAGAAAAAGATTTTATTGAACTAAAAGGGGAGATGTTGGAGGGTGGGATATACCCTAAAAATAAACAAACAAATAAGTAAATAAATAAATAAGACAGTGCCCCATAAAGAAATGGCTAGCATTTTAGTGCTCACCACAATCTCTAGGCCATAAGGAAGACTTCCAAATAGGGCCAGATAAAGTTATTTCTCTAAAAGCAGAAGGGATAGTAAGCTCAGGACTATTCTCAGAAGACTTAGACATGATTTTCTCAGGAAAACAAATAAGATGAATTGTAATGCCTAATGTCACCAAGAGTGCAACATGCAGAGACCAAAACCTAAAACTGAGTGACAGAATGACAGTGATCACAGCATTTGGCTCAGCTTTGGTGCAACTGTGTCAAACAGCTGTGCTGGCTTTGCAACTTTTCTACATTTCCAGTGGATATGACTGTGCCAGATGTTTATAAATTGTAAGATGCTTAGGAACCTTACAATGTTTTGAAGTGTCTATTCAACACTTACTGAAGCTTTCCAGGGTTGTTTTCAGTGAACTGGAACAGTTAAATCTTGTATTAATAGGGGTTTTCTAGAGTAGCAGAACTTATAGAATGAATCTCTCTCTCTCTCTCTCTCTCTCTCTCTCTCGTGTGTGTGTGTGTGTGTGTGTGTGTGTGTGTGTGTGTGTGCACGCGCACGCGCACACACGTGTTTGTATATGGTTTGGTTTTTTGGTTTTAGTTTTTATGATTTATAGGCTGTGGTCCAGCTAAACCAACAATGGCTGGCTGTGAATGGAAGGTCTGAGAATCCAGTAGTTGTTCAGTCCACAAGGCAGGATATCTCAGTTGGTCTTCAGTATATATTTGAATCCTGGAGAAATAGGCTTTAATGCCAGTGAACAAATGAAAGTGAGAGCAAGCAGGCAAAGAATGAGAGCTTCTCTCTTCTATGTCCTTTATGTAGGCTGTGACCAGAAGGTGTGGCCCAGATTAATGGTGGATCTTCCCATTTCAAATGATTTTTTTTAAACTTTTTATTGATTCTTTGTGAATTTTACATCATGCACCCCAGTCCCACTTATCTCCCTATGCCCCAATACCTGCCCTCCACCCTTTCAACCTCTCTCCCCAACAAAGGAAAAAAATGTCATTGTGGAAACTGTAGTGCATCACAGTGTGTCCCACAGTATATCCTGTAGTTTTGGATATGTAGTGTTGAACCCACGAGGGGGCTCCCCGAAATCCTGATGCCCAGAGACCACCAAAGTCCCAGATTTGTTGTAATATACAAGAGGCTTATTTAAGCTGACACGCCAGGGTTCTACTACCTCAGTAGAGGAGTGAATGCAGTAAAGATGGTTTTCAGGTACTTTTAAGCACACAAGTGGCTACAAAAAATGTGGGAGCACAAAGGAGTAGCTTTTTTTTTTTTAGCCTGGCGAGCCCTCCAGGTGGGGATTAAGGAACAAAGAGTATGTTAAGTTAGGTGGTGACCCAAGTGGGGAGTGTAGATGAGGGATCAGAGGGGAGTGAAAGCAAACCAGCCAGCTATGCAGGTTTAGATATTTTCTAGGACCTAATGTCTCCTAAAGAAGTGAGGTCAGGGTCTCATGAAGGAGGAGAAGGCCTTGTATTAATTTTTACAGTCTTACAGTAGAACTGGTCCTTTCATGCATATCAGCAGTTCATTGGTGAGGGTTTCTGGGTATCTGAATATCTGGGATTGTCTCAGGAGTGGTATGCTCCACTTGTGTATTATGGCACCAGGGAGGGGTCATCTTGGGCATGGTCTGCCCTCCCCAGGCCTGTGTGGTGCCAGATTGGTGGTCTGGATTGGTGGTCATCTCAGGCTAGCTCCCTATCCAGGCCCCATAGTGCTGGTCTGGTGGTTATCTTGGGTATGTTCTTTTCCGAGCTTGTCCTAGTATCTACTTGCAAGGATCATCTGTCTCAGGCTAACCTGGGACTGGAAGTCCCAGGCAGAGTTCTTCTGGTCTCTGGCTTGCTTCCTATCCTGGGAACCTGTCTGGGCCTGCCTGGTGCCAGACTAGTGGTTGTCTTGGGCCCACTTTTTTTAGGGAATGTTAACGTTACTAATTATTCAGATGCTTATAGGTCAGAACACTGAGCATAGACACAGCAGCCTCTCCTCTGTGCCACCTACATATGTGCACATGTGACCCATCAGTCACACCTGCAACTCCTCTAGGTTTAGGTTCAAATGATTTAATTAAGAAAAAAAAAAAACCTCGCTGGTGTGCCCAGCCATTTGGGTTTTACTTAATTCTATTGTAGTCAAGTTGACAATCAAGAATAACCATCACACTCCTAGAGTCACGTGACCTGCACTGTCCTGAGTTTCAGAGTATAGGTGAAGGAAGGACTTCTACCTCTTCTACAGCCTGCCTAGCCTATATTAATATGCCTTCTCTGACCTTGTACTCATGATGACAAGGCCCAAGAAGTTCTCCAATGGTAGGTGTCTTCCTTCACCTCACCCACCTTACCTCTTAGCATCCTCTCCTTCTCAGGCACATTACTTCCTGGCTCATTTCCTTGTGATACATTCCTTAAAGTGAAACTGGTGAGTAAGAAAGGGTTGGAGCAGTTTATAGATTTAGTGAACCTTGGCTGAGCTTTTTAGAAAGCTTGAAAAGAAAGTGCCATTAGTGTGATAATTAGGGCCTGTTTCCCACATTCCTGATAATGTTAGGAACTTGCTTATTTTACCATGTTGCTTTGTGACACCAAATGTAAACTGGGATGTTTTTTGTGTTTCTTTTTGGTGGGTTTTTGTTGTTGTTGGTGTTTTTGTTTTGTTCGTTTTTTTCCTTTAGTGGTGGTGTTTTTGGTTTAGTATCTCTACTTTTTCTTGATTATGTTCTTTCTGTATTAAATGTAATTTATTGGTGCTGGTAGAACTTTTCTGTATTTTTAATGATTTCATTTTATTGGGTGGAAATTTTAGTATATATGTCTAGATTGATAATGCCCTTATTAGATGAAATTACTTCCTAATTTTTAAAATTTGTGATAGTTTGTGAAGATAGGTTGGGAATTTTGGTTTCCTGGAATGGTCAAGAAATATATGGTAGTTAGTAATGGCTGAGAATGATGATTTTTCTGAGCCTGATAATTTGAAGTTGAAATTAAATGGAAAAAAAAAACCTGTTAACATAATTTTCCTAGAACTATAATGGAACTTAGGGAAGAATATTCTTTTAAGCTTTACCTGCTGTAAGAGAGAGCGGTCACTCTCTGGGATTGATGGTCATCTAGAAGGGAGTGTCTGTCTTCAATGCTGACTCTGACTTACTCTTAGAAGTATCCTTTTTCCTGAATGAGCCAGTGGTCTGCCTCCCTGTCCTGCCTGCTTTACAGCTTGTTACCTTCTTGGCCATCACAAATAACAGCACCCTAGGAGATAAGACACTAGCAAATTGTCCTTAAACTTTGTCCACTCGTATATAAAAAAGTATGCATAAATCAAAATTTATGATAGTAAATCAGAAAGTATTTATTTTAAAACAGATTTTGTTATGCATATAATTTTACCTTTTATAAAGAGAAAAAGCAAATCTGCATACCAATGAGATGAATGTACTTGTTTATTTTTACATAAAGAATTAAATCCTGGCTGAATATCTGAGACTGAAAGGTAGAGAGCTTAAGTGTTTTTCAGAGGTGATTTGTCTGCATATGTATGTGTATATATGTATATGTGTAGATACATTGGATGTCAGTTCCCCTCTTCCAACTTGTTTGAGACAAGGTTTCTTTTTGTTTGTTCTGTGTATCTGTGTCTATTCATGGTCTCTTTTAGTATGTATGTATGTATACATGTTTGTTTGTTTGTATGTATGTATGAATGAATGTTCCTATGCACTGTCACTTTTGGTTGTTTGCTGCTGTGCTTCAGGCTCCAGGCTAGCTGCCCATGAGCTTCTGAGGAGTTTCCTTTCTCTACTTCTCATCTTGTCATAGGAGCTCTGGAGTTATAGTGCATACTACTGCACCCAGCTTTCACAGGTTTTGGGAATTCAGACTCAGATTGTAGTGTTTGCACAGCAAGCCCTTCATTCACTAAGCCATCACCATAGCCCTTGATCAATATTTTGATTTTATAATGGTCTTTGCTGAGAATGCTCCTTCACATAAATGCATAGTATAACATTACAGAAATTTTGAGGGCCATTTCAGAAATAATTAGAAATTTGCCTTAATCACAAGCCAGAATTTACTGAATCATTTTTTAAGTACTCAAGCAGAAATTTTAAAAATCAAATTCTAATATAATACAATCCAAAAATATATTAAATTTGGTATTTATATGCTGAAAAATGATAATAGTATAATACTAAAGTTGTAGTTTTCTGCACTGCAATGCATAGCATCACAGTCAGGTTGATTAGCATCATGTAATGTGGTGGTGTAGACAGTGCAAAGAACAAATGTGTGCTCTGAACCAAGGATGTAGTGAAGTTATGTGGTACAAAACAGGCAAATACTTCCAGGAGATCTTGCTTCATTATGCATTTGATTCTGGCTAATTTTTGGTGGTTGTAATTCAGAAACCTTTTACTGTTGCCAATTTTTTTTTTCTGATCTCTACATCATGTAACCCTATAAGTCATCATAGGGCACAGCTTATGAAACTAGACTTCAAAGAAAACTTTTAATTCTATTTTCTGTAGTAAATTGACCAACTGTCATTATATATATTTATGAACTGTGAACTGATGTTAGGATTTATGAATATAATATGGATATTTAATTCGATCCAAGGAACATCTACCACTTCAGATACTTATCTTATTTTAATTTTAAAGGTCTGTTAATGCCTGCACATCACATTCATATGGGTGTGATTAATTCTGATGTGATTGTATGCCTCTGGTAAAGTGTTAGGGAACGACTAAATCTAGCATTGAGCCAGAAGCTGAGATTCTGTGATTCCCTCCACTGTTTATGTGAGGAATATGAGAGATGTAGGTAGTACCTGTAGCTAGTAAGCAGTCCTCAAAATAGGGTTTTCTGGACCAGTTTTTTTCATGTCCCAAAAACCCTTTGCTAGACTCTTGAGGTTCTCATAAGTCATACTGAGGAAATATTGTATCAGAAAGGCTATTGTGCTTGGGATGATGGCTTAAGACCTGAGTAGAATAAAATCAAAATCAATCCTTTAAACAGATTGTGAACTATTGTAATATAACTTACCAAGTAATGTATTTACATTGTTTTAAACATTTGGTAACATAAGAAAACTTGTAGTGAGATGGGAAAGTACTCTACCCTACTGATGTCAACCTCAGTTCCACTTTTAGGCAAAACGACTTTAAACATTTGCGCACTCTCTCTCTCTCTCTCTTAAATTTATTTCTTCAAGTGACATCTAAATCACAATCCCCTCCCTACTCCCCCCTCCAGTCCAATCCTCCCACCCTCTTCCCCCTCACCCCACCATCTGCTTTTTTTTCCTCTTTTAAGTTTAAGGTATATCTTTTTCCCCCCAACAGCTCCCCCTTTCAGTCCAACAAATGGCTCTTTCTCTTATAACAACGAATACAATATAAAACGACAAAAATAATTAGGCCTCAATTACGAAAATTATAAGGCTTAACATACATTCGCAATGTCCAGTCCATACGTATTTGGCAACTGACTTTAACATTCTACTATGCATCCATCTCCATGAGTTTAAAGTTCTATATCCAACTCAGCTTCCATCCTAACTTGCATCACAATCTTAAAAACATCTTCCTGGATCCAGAACACCCTCTTAATTCCTAAACAACTCAAAATTTTGCTATGAGACTATAATTATCTAATCTTCAACCACATCAGAGACCTGAGACGGATAAATATATCTGATTGTTACAGGAAGTACAGAGCCAGCAGCTTCCAAAACTAAGAAATGACAGAGAACTCGCTGCCTGAACATTTCCCAGTTTCTCTCCATACACTGAAGCATCAATCTTCAGCCTTTTGGCCCCGTTTCTCTGACACACATTCATTGTAAAGCAGGAATTATGAAGGACTTGCCTACCCTGTCTTGGCAGAACTAGGCTGTCGACTTACTGCTTCGAAGTTTTGTCCTTTTTGGACAGCAGTCTGTCTACAGTTGAAGCAAGGGATTTTTCTTGCCAAGTGACAGGCTTGCCACTAATTCAACCATCTCCCACTGGAGATTCTTCAATGTTCCTCATCTACTTGGAGTAGAATATGGGGTGCTGTCATGTCTCAATATAAAAAAAAAATCTTAAGAAAACATCTTTGAATGCCATATTCTGCAGATCTCTTGAGGTTTTTGAAGACCACCTATCTACTTATATTTGGTTAAGCAGATGTTGCTTGTCTCTTAGCAACTTGATTTCTGATTAACTTAGGAAATAACTATGATAGACTACCCTAGCATCTAACAAAATGACATGTTTGAATGACTATTAGTTTGCATTTATTACTTATCCTAAACAATTTATGACAGTTGCTAACAAAGGCCAAAACTTCACATTTCAATTTTAAGCGTTACCGACAATACCTTAAAAAGAGTTAACCTTAATTTTGTATCAATATACAAAGATCAATACCAATGCAGCCAAATATAATCTTAATTTTGTATCATTATACAAAGATCAGTACTGATGAAACCAAATATAATCTTTATTTTGTATCAGTATATAAAGATCAATACTGATTCAGCCAGATATAATCTTAATTTTGCATCAATATACAAAGATACAAGAGCATATTCAATAATCTGTCCCTTTTTCTTCATCATTCCTATATTATGTCTGTATCCCATTTTCCTCTCAAGTCTTTTCTCCCCTGCATAGGAGAGAAAGAAGGATGCAGAAAAGAAAAAAGAGAGAAATCCCTGGATCTAACCTACTAAACCTATTTAACAAGATCATTTAACAATCTGTAACATTTCCTCCTAAATAACAAGTATCTATAACCCATCAAATGACCATAGGGAAGGAAAATCACCCACCCCGCCTTCTGTAGATGGGACATCGCTCTCTTAAATTTACTTCCTGCTGATTTGGGACTTAGTAAACCTGTTTGGGCCCCAAATAAGAATGGAAAAATGGTTAAGCATGTTAATAGAATCATTTGATGTTCAGTCCTTTTGTGTTCATTTATTTAAATGTCCTAAGAAGTTTGTAGACAGAAGCTGAACTTCAGGGATTTACTGAAGCTCTGAGTGGAACAATCTGGGGCTGAACAATCTTAGCGATTTTGAGTTGTTGTGGTAGTAGATTTTGGAGGAAACAGCCATTGAGGAAGTCTGGGAGGCTGGATCATCTGGGCTACGTGTCTTCTTTGGTGTCTGATCTGTTTTCTTCTGAGGTTTCACTTGTCTAGTTGTCCCTGGACTCCTTAGGTGGATGCTTTTAATCTCCTGGAAAGAAAAGTACAGAGCCCTGCCCTAATCCTAACTCCGGGACACTATTTTTTGGGGACGGGGCAGGTAATATTTTTCCTGGAGCAAATTGGGTTTTTTGACCAAGTATTAACTTTCAATTGAGAGTAAAAAATAAATTTTTATATTTTGAAACTAAAAATACTTGTAAGTGTATATATTTTGAGATTTCAAAGGACAATTCACTTTGAATTTCAGCATGCCTTTTGTGAGTAGCTTTTAAACTTAAATCATTCCAAATCTTATGTGCCTGCCTCTGCATTCTAAGTATTGGGATCAAAGGCATGTGCTTCCCAACTATTGGGATTAAAGATGTACATCACCACCTCTGGATCTAAGCTTTTCTGCATTTGGAGCTTACTCGTTTGTCAGGCTGTCCTTGAACTCAGAGATCTGCATGTTTCTGTCTCCAGTGTGTTGGTAGTAAGGGTGTATGCTTCTCAAGGGGATTGGGATTAAGGGATTGTACCATCACCATCCTGTTAATAGTAACTATAGAGTTTAACACAGAACTAACTCTATAATGATCCTCCTGTCTCTGTTGTAGTTAAAGACATGGGCTAACACTGCCCTTCTCAAATATTTTTACCTTAGCTCCAAATTCCTTAAACTCTTAGAGGTATTTATAGTTATAAGAAAAAGAACCATTTGTTGGACTGAAAGGGAGAGCTGTTGGTGGGAAAAAGAAATACCTTAAACTAAAAAAGAAAAAAAGAAGGGAAGAGGATGGGGGGTTGAGGGGAAGGAGGGTGGAAAGGTGGGACTGGAGGGGGGAGTAGGGAGGGGATTGTGATTGAGATGTAACTTGAAGAAATAAAAAATAAATTATTATTTAAAAAAACCTCTTAACTGCCTTTTTAATGCCAAACAATGAAAAATCCTTTATATACATGAAAAAAACTTTTGAGCTAATATCCAAGTGTGTGTGAACTATGTGGCAACCTGCAGTCTAATGTTCTAACCTGAAATTAAGGCCATTTTTCCTTTAATGCCAGTAAAGCAAGTATGCCTTTGGTAAATTATAATTTGAAAAATTTATATTTTATTTTTATTATTGTTTTTAAGCTTATTTACCCCATTAAAATTAATTTTATTTCTCAAGTTACTTCTAGAACATAGTTTCCTCCCTCCTCTGCTCTTGAGCCATCCCTCCCTCCCTCCCTCCCTCCCTCATTATTCCTCTACTTGTTACTCTCCTTCTCAGATGAGGTGGATCCTCACATATCATACTCCCTCAGTTCAACAGTCATGTGAGTGTCAAGTGTTTCCTCTTGTACTGGGGCTTGATATGGCACACCATCTAGGGTAAGGTGTCACACTAACTTACAGCAGATTCCATGACTCACTGGGTGAGTTTTTCCTAGGATAGATATGCTATGTTCCTCTCTGTTTGGGTCTGTGGGTTGTAGGATGGTTGTCCTGTGATGTATGATTAATATCCACTTATAAGAGAGTACATATCATCTTTATCTTTCTGGGACTGAGTCAGCTCACTTAGCATGAGCTTTTCAGGGTCGATTTGGTTTCAAATTGCATGATTTCCTTATTTCTGATAGCTGTGTAGTATTCCATTGTGTAAATGTACCACAGGTTTTTTTTTTTTTAATCAATTCTTCAGTTGAAGGACATCTGGGTTGTTTCCAGTTTCTGGCTGTTACAAATGAGGCTGGTATGAATATTGTTAAGGCAATGTCCTTGTGGTTTGGTGTAGAATCTTTTGGATATATGCCGAGGAGGGTTATGGTTGGATCTTTAGGTAGAACTAGTCCCGATTTTCTGTGATATCTCCAGATTGAATTCCAAAGTAGTTGTACCAGTTTGCACTCCCACCAGCAATGGAGAAGTGTTCCTCATTGTCCACATCCTCCTTAGCATGTGCTATCATTTGAGTTTTTAATCTTCGCCATTCTGATGGGTTTGAGATGGAATCTCAGAGTTGTTTTGAGTTGCATTTCCTTGATGACCAAAGATGTTGAACATTTCTTGAAGTGCCTCTCGGCCTTTAGAGATTCCTCTTTTGTGAATTCTCGGTTTAGCTCTATACCCCATTTTTGATGGGGTTATTTTTTTGGTATATAATTTCTTGAGTTCTTTATAGCTTTTGGATATTAGCCCTCTGTCGGATGTTCGGTTGTTGAAGATATTTTCCCAATCTGTAGGCTGCCGTTTTGTTCTAAGGACAGTGTCCTTTGCCTTACATGAACTTTTTAATTTAATAAGGTCCCATTTATTATTTGTTTTAGCGCCTGAGGTATTGGTGTTCTGTTCACGAACTTGCTACCTATACCAATGAGTTCTAGGCTTTTCCCCACTTTCTCTTCTATTAATGTTAGTATGTCTCGATTTATGTTGAGGTCTTTGATCCACTTAGACTTAAGTTTTGTACAGGATGATAAGTATGGATCTATTTGCAGTCTTCTACATGTTGACATCCAGTTAGACTAACACCATTTATTGAAGATGCTGGTCTTTTTCCATTGTATGGTCTTGGCTTCTTTGTCAAAAATTATTGACCATAGGTGTGTGGGTTTATTTCTGGGTCTTCGATTCGATTCCATTCATCAACTGGTCTGTTTCTATGCCAGTACCATGGTGTTTATTACTATTGCTCTGTAGTACAGCTTGAAATCCGGGATGGTGAAACTTCCAGATATTCTGTTATTGCACATTATTGATTTAGCTATTCTGGGTTTTTGGTTTTTCCATATGAAGTTGAGAATGGTTTTTTCAAGATCTATAAAGAATTGTGTTGGTATTTTGATAGGTATTGCATTGAATCTGTACATTGCTTTTGGTAAGATGGCCATTTTTATTATGTTGATCCTACCTAGCAAGGGAGATCTTTCCATCTTCTGATACCTTCTTCAGTTTCTTTCTTCAGGGACTTGAAGTTCTTGTCATACTTGCTTGGTTATAGTTACCCCCAGGTATTTTATACTATTTGTGGCTATTGTGAAAGGTGTTGATTCCCTTATTTCTTTCTCAGCCCATTTATTTTTTGTATAAAGAAGGGCTACTGATTTTTTTGAATTAATTTTGTATCCAGACACCTTCCCGAAGGAGCTTATCAGCTGTAGGAGTTTGCTGGTGGAATTTTGGGGGGATCACTTATGTATAGTATCATATCATCTGAAAATAGGGATACTTTGACTTTTTCCTTTCCAATTTGTATCCCCTTGATCTCCTTTAGTTGTCTTATTGTTCTAGCTAGAATTTCAAGTACTATGTTGAAGAGAGATAGGGAGAGTGGGCAGTCTTGCCTTGTCCCTGATTTTAGAGGACATGCTTTAAGTTTCTCTCCATTTAGTTTGATGTTAGCTATTGGCTTGTTGTAAATTGCCATTATTATGTTTAAGTATGGTCCTTGTATACCTGATCTCTCCAAGACTTTTAACATGAAGGAGTGTTGGATTTTGTCAAATGCTTTTTCAGTGTCCAGTGAGATGTTCATGTGTTTTTTTTTTCTTTCAGCTCGTTTATGTGGTGGGATTACATTGATGGATTGTAGAAAAAAAATTAAATTACTTTGGGTGCCATATGTAGAAATAATTAATTAAATTATTTAACCGTATTTATGTTTTATTTAATTGGTTCTGTAGCAGTTAATTCTTAACCCGCCAATACAAATCAGCACACACAGACACCATGTGGATTTTAACAAGCCTTGGCCTGAATTGAGCAATCTTGGCCCATCTAAGCTAGCTCTCAATTCTATTACCCAAATATAACCCCATATATACATATGTCCCCTTGGACTGCCATTCTCCATGCTAGGCCGATGTTCCTGGCCATGAGGAATGAGTTTCTTTTTTCTAACCCATGGCGTGTGTCCTCCTCCTGGCTGGAATGCATGAATCCTCTGTCTAAAATGCAGGCTTTTTGTTCTAATCTGTCTTTGCCCCATCTCAGGCCTCAGCATTTTATTTAACCAATCAGAGTCAATGTAAGTAACAGACAGCAAGCAGGACCAATTAATTAACATTTAGAATGCTTAACACCAAGCCATCATTTTCCTCCTTTTGCCTAACAAATAGGCTAAATTTTTTTTTTTTAAATTCCAGACCAGCAATTTTTTTTTTACATTTTTTTTTAAATTTATGTATTATGTATACAGTATTTGCTCTACATATATGCCCAGGCAGATCTCAATGTAGATGGCTGTGAGCCACCATGTGGTTGCTGGGAATTGAACTCAGGACCTTGGGAACCTCTGAGCCACCTCTCCAGCCCAATAGGCTAAATTTTTTAACTCATAGTAAAACCAATAAGAACAAATGAAACAATTAAGAAAACCATATATAAAAGTTACACACATAATGTTTAGCCTATTTGTATCAGGCAATCTTGAAGAGGAAAAAAATCCTCTGTCTTGATGTTTCTAAAGTTCTGAACCTAAATAATTTCTATCATATCCTATATTTATAAACCTAAACATTTTATTTAGACTTGAAAATAACATTTTAAATACTAAACAACTCAAGTTCAATTGAAATATTATAAGTATTATGCCTTCAACCCCATCAAAGACATAAGAAGGGATAAAGTTATTATTTGAGTGAGTGGGCAGCTTCCAAAAAGAAATATGACAGTTTGTTGCTTAGGACAGTCCCAAATATCTCTCGATATCACCTTCTGGTCAAGCATTTTTCACAGACTAAATTGTGCAGCAGGAAATAAGGATTTTTCCCATTCTGACTTTGCAGTATCAGGACATTGACTTATCTACATTTATGCTCTGGTCCATCTTTGGACTATATATAGTCTGTTGAGAGAACAGGGGCATTTTTGCCCAATAGGAATTATCTCCTGATGGGAGAATTCTTTTTGATGCTCATTGTCTTCTTCCAAGTCAAATGGGAGCTGTCAGGAACTCATTGTCTTAAGTTAAACAATTCTTAAAACAAAAAAATCTTTTAATGCCATTTTCTGTATGCCTCTGAGGGTTTTGAAGACATCTGTTTTATTTATAAATCTATCATCTCGTCTATCTATGAGCAAACAAACTGAATATTTTAAACCATTTACTATCTGTTTAACATATTAAGTCTATTTTGTGATAAATTAAGAATAGTATTTGACATGACTAGAAGCTTGACTGGCCAGCAATCAACCTGTATTACCCAGACTCCTAAATAGATTGCAGTAGCAACCCATAAAAGGATTGGAAGTAAACCTATACTTTTAAATGAGTTGTACAGGCACAATAATACCTCATATAAAATTTGAAATATACTTATGTGTCAAAATATAAAATTCTACAGTAATGAATCAAACTTAATCTTATGTTTGTATCAATGTATCAAAAGATAACTTTATTTAAATAATAATAGTTTTGAGTTTCAGAGTAGATTCATTAATCTATCCTTATATCTTATCATTTCTATATTATATACATATATCCCCCTCTTTTTCTTTTCAAGAATTTTCCCCCTATTTAAGAGAGAAAGAAGGATAGAGAAAAAAAAAGAAATAGAAAAGTCCTTTAATCTAATCTCCTATATCTTGCTTAACAAGACCATTTAACAATTTGTAACAATTCTCCCTAAACAACATCCATTTTCCACCCCACTTTTTGGGAATGGGACGTCGCTCTCTTAAAACTGCTTCCTGCTGAATTGGGATGCTGAAAACCTGTTTGGGGGGGCAAATAAAATGGAAAAAATGGTTAATCAATTTGATAGTAACATTTGTTGTCCAGTCTCGATGTGCTCAGCAATTTGAATGTCCTGAGCAATTTGTAGTTCGAAGTTGGACTTTGGGTAGGAACGTTCGGGGCTTTATTGAAGTCCTGTCTAGAACAGTCTTGGAGGCTGGGCCATCTCAGCAAGCTGTTTGAAGTTGTTCTTGATGCAGATTCTTGAGGAAACAGCTATTGAGGCAGTTTATGAGGCTGGATCATTTGTCTTATCTTCTTTAGACTCTGGTACTGTTGTTCTGAAAATATATAATTTCTCACAAGTAACATATATTTATTTCTGCACTTGCCAGAATGCCTTGCATGTGCAGAATGTACGAATCAATTAAGGAATATATTCTGTTCTTTGTTTCAACAGAGAAAGACATTTGTGAGTTTCCATGCCATATAAAAGGATGATATGTAATAGTATTACATATATATGCTTTATATAATGTATTTCAAATTGAAAATAGAATGTAAGACTGTATGGAGTTTAACTATTCTCCTCTACAGGTGACATAAATTTATTAATTGATTAAAATGGGTTTATTCTATGTTGTTCTGGGTTTTTGTAGATTAGGTTGGCCTCAAACTAAAGGAAACCAACCTATCTGTTTCTGTCTTTGTCTCCCATGTTTTGGGATCAAAGGTATACATTTATATATTTTTTCTTTCCTCTTCTCCTGTCTTTGGAGATTTAATTTATATATGGATATATCTATCCTTATTGAGACAAGTTTTCTCTTTGTAGTTTGGGCTGTCTTGATTTGTTCTGTAGAGCTCTGTAGATTTCGATTGGCCTCGAATACACAAAGAACCTGTGTTTTCCTTGTCTCCCAAGTTTTGACATCAAGGTATGAACTTAAATAATTGAATTACCACTATTAAACAGTAACATTACTTAAAACATTTTGCATTAGTTTGAGTTCCAATTCTACCATGGAAGCCCCATTCTTAGGGAGATTGGTGTAAAATAGCATGATAGCTATTTTATGTTAGCTTTTCTTAACTGTTGGCTGTGGGAGGCATGCTGTTTGCATGTTCTTCCCCAGCCTAACTCTGGATCCTTACATTGACTAACAGAATATATCTCTCTCCCCCCCCCCCCTTCCGAGACAGCATTTTTTCCGCACACCTTATCCTGAACTCAATTTATAGACCAGGCTGATCTTGGTGAAGGTGAGGGATCCACCTGTCTTTGTTTCCCAAGTGCTGGGATTAAGGGTTTGCATTGTCATGCACAGTGACTAACATATCTCCTTCAGGGCAAAATGTCTCTTGAATCCAGTTCTCCATTGGTAGCCCCACACCTGAGACTGGCTTGTGACCCCTTTCTCTTTACGTAAATTTAAGATCTAATGGATAATGGATAATCTTATGTGTATTTATCCATTAGATCAGTAAGGACATTATTAAAGTTAACATCAAGGAAAGTAATGTGTCATTTTTGAATTCTAGACTGTCTTTAGTAAGCAGCCTTATCTTATCAGCAGGGTTCCCGCCCTGCCTTCATTGTTTAAACCAGGCTGGTCTAGAATTCAGAGATCTGCCTGTTTCTTCCTCTAGTGGGATAGGATTAATGGTGTGCGCTAGTACCAACCTACTCAAGTATTTCAATTAAATTCCAGATATTACTAACTCTGTAACCCAGAGAGCAACTTTGAACTGTAGTGACAATTCGAAATCTGCCCAAAATCTTCAAAAATCTCTTATGTTTTAGCAATGCCAAATCAGAAGAATATCCTTTCTATCTCCCAATATAGGAAAATCAAAGACATCTAAACAAAAATCAAGCAAAGAAACAACATTCCAAGAGCCTTGGCATGTCTAACCATGCCATCCCATGTGGCAATTAAAGCTCTGTTCGTTATTCCCTGAAATATAGTTGCGACTGTATTTCGTTGGTGGACCCTTCCCAGAAAGCCCTGACAAGCACCCCAGAGCCAGGGAGCTCTTAGCTCCAGCTGCCATCAATTTTGTATTATCTATTGGGAAGGGCCTCCCTTCCTCCTCCTTTATCATTCAATCTGTAAATTCTTTCCTTTAATCCTATCTTTGTCTGATAAAAATCCTATCTTTGTCTTTCTCAAAAAAGATACACAGAACCACAATTGTCAGAGTAAAAATCATTTGCATGATAAGAGGAACAAACACAATTGGAATCCAAACGTATTGAGGCATTATGAATTCCTCCACTTTTAATCTAGGTGATTAATTCCGCTCTCAAATTCAGTTTAGAAGGCTGCAAGTTTTTTAGTATGTAAGGAGAGCTAATCCTTAGCTCTCCTCCTTTGCTGCAAGGCAAGAGCTTTTGTTAAGTTAGCCGCACCTTTCAAATGCATTTGGGTTCGGTTTCCCATTCTTTGGCTAGGAAACTGGCTTTCACCCGGGCCTTATGCTGTAAGCATGGAATGTAATTCCGATAGTTAGTCGTAGAAATAGCCATTTCTTTAAGCAGCCATTATAAATGAATACACAGAGACCTGATGGATTTTAACAAGCCTTGGCCTGGATTGAGCAATCTTGGCCCATCTAAGCTAGCTCTTAGTTCTATTACCCAAATGTGACCCATATATACATACGTCCCCTTGGACTGCCATTCTCCATGCTAGGCTGATGTTCCTGGCCATGTGGAATGAGATTCTTTTTTCTAACCCATGGCGTGTGTCCTCCTCCTTCCTGCCCCTGGGTGGAATGTATGAATCCTCTGTCTAAAATGCAGGTTTCCTATTCTAATCTGTCTTTGCCCAATCTAAGGCCTCAGTATTTTATTTAACCAATCAGAGTCAATGTAAGTAACAGACATCAAGCAGGACCAATTAATTAACATTTAGAATTCTTTTTTTTTTTTTTTTTTTTTGGCATTTAGAATTCTTAACATCAAGCCATCAATGGATTTTCTTATATTGAACCACCCCTGCATCCCTGGGATGAAACCTACTTGATCATGGTGTATGATACTTTTGATGTGATCTTGGATCTGGTTTGCAAGTATTTTATTAAGTATTTTTGCATCCATGTTCATAAGGGAAATTGGTCTGAAATTTTCTTTCTCCATTGGGGCTTTGTGAGGTTTAGGTATCAGGGTGACTGTGGCCTCATAGAATGAGTTTGGCAATATTCCTTCTGTTTCTATGTTGTGGAAGAGTTCGTTTGTTTGGTTTTTGGTTTTTTGAGACCCGGTTTCTCTGTGTAGCCTTGGCTGTCCTGGACTCACTTTGTAGACCAGGCTAGCCTTGAACTTGAAGAGATCTGCCTGCCTCTGCCTCCTGAGTGCTGGGATTAAAGGAGTGCACCACCACGCCAGGCTGTGGAAGAGTTTGAACAATATTGGTGTTAGCTCTTCTTTGAAGGTCTGGCAGAATTCTGTGCTGAACCCATCTGGCCCTGGGGTTTTTTGGTTGTAAGACTTTTAATGACTTCTATTTCCTTAAGGGTAATATGACTGTTTAATTTGTTTACCTGTTCTTGATTTAACCTTGGTAGGTGGAATATATCAAGAACATTGTCCATTTCATTTAGATTTTCCAATTTTGTGGAGTACAATTTTTTGAAATAGGACCTAATGATTCTTTGGATTTCCTCGGTATCTGTTGTTATTTCCCCCTTTTCATTTCTGATTTTGTTGATTTGGGTTTGTTCCCTCTGCCTTTTAGTTAGTTTGGCTAAGGGTTTGTCTATTTTGTTGATTTTTCTCAAAGAACCAACTCTTGGTTTTGTTGATTCTTTGTATTGTTCTTTTTGTTTCTAAGTTGTTGATTTCAGCCCTGAGTTTGATTATTTCCTGCTGTCTGCTCCTCTTGGGAGTGTTTGCTTCTTTTTGTTCTAGCTCTTTCAGGTGTACTTTTAGGTCGCTGCTATGGGAACTCGCCAGTTTCTTTTTGAAGGCACTTAGTGGTATAAACTTTCCTCTTAGAACTGCTTTCAATGTGTGCCATAAGTTTGGGTATATTATGCCTTCATTTTCATTGAGTTCTGAGATGACTTTAATTTCTTTTTTAATTTCTTCCCTGACCCAGAGGTCATGGAGGAGAGAGTTGTTCAGTTTCTATGTTTTTGCAGGCTCTCTGTTATTTTTGTTATTGTTGAAGCCTAGCTTTATTCCATGATGGTCTGATAAGTTACAAGGAGTAATTTCAATTTTCCTGTATCTGTTGAGGCTTGTTTTGTGACCGACTATATGGTCAATTTTGGAGAAGGTTCCGTGAGGTGCCTAGAAGAAAGTGTATTCTTTTGTTTTGGGGTGAAATATTCTGTAGATATCAATTAGGTCCATTTGATTCATGACATCTGTGAGGTTCATTATTTCTCTGTTTGGTTTCTGCATTGTTGATCTGTCCAGTGGTGAGAGTGGTGTGTTGAAGTCTCCCACTATTATTGTGTGAGGTTCAATGTGGGATTTGAGCTTCAGTATTGTTTCTTTAATGAATGTGGGTGGTCTTACATTTGGGGCATAGATGTTCAGAATTTAGATGTTATCTTGGTGGATTTTTCCTTTGATGAGTATGAAGTGTCCTTCCCCATCTCTTTTGATTAATGTTGGTTGAAAGTCTAATTTATTGGATACCAGCTTGCTTCTTGGTTCCATTTGCTTGGTATATTTTTTTCTATCCCTTTTCTTGGAGATAATGCCTATCTTTTTTGCTGAGGTGTGTTTCTTGTAAGCAGCAGAATGAGGGATTCTGATTTCAAATCCATTCTGCTAGCCTGTGTCTTTTTTTTGGGGAATTGAGTCCATTGATGTTGAGAGATATTAATGACCAGTGATTGTTACTTCCTGCCATCTTGATGTTGGTGGAAATATTGTGTGAGTGAGCTTCTCTTCTTTTGGTTTTGATGCAGTCGTGTTATTTGCTTCCTGTGCTTTGTGTGTAGTTAAACTCTTTGGATTTTCCTTCTGACATCTTCTGTAGAGCTGTATTTGTGCATAGATACTGTTTGAATTTAGTTTGTCATGGAATATCTTGTTTTCTCCATCTATGTTGAGTGACAGTTTTGCTGGGAATAGTAGTCTGGCCTGGCATTTGTGGTTTTTTTAGGATCTGCAAGACGTCTGTCTAGTTTTTAGCGCCTCTGATGAAAAGTCAGGTGTGATTCTAATAGGTTTGCCATTATATGTTACTTGGCCTTTTTCCTAGCAGCTTTTAATATTCTTTCTTTGTCCTGTACATTTAGTATTTTGATTATTATGTGGCGGGAAGATTTTCTTTTCTGGTCTAATCTATTTGGAGTTATGTAAGCTTCTTGTACAGTTATAGGCATCCTCTGTTTTTAGGTTTGGGAAATTTTCTCTTCAGTGATTTTGTTGAAGATATTTTCTGGTTCATGGAGCTTGGAATCTTCTCTTTCTTCTATTCCTATTACTCTGAGATTTCGTCTTTTCCTTGATTTCCTGAAGGTTTTGTGTCAGGACTGTTTTGGATTTGACATTTTCTTTGACAGGTGTATCAATTTCATCTATTTTATCCTCTGTGCCTGAGATTCTTTCCTCCATCTCTTGTATTCTGTTGGTGATGCTAGTGTCTATAGTTCCTTTTCTTTTCTTAAGGTTTTCCAGTTCCTTAAGATGGATGTCTCAGCTTGTATTTTCTTTATTGCTTCAGCTTCCCTTTTCAGTTCTTCCATTCCTTTAAGACCTTTATTCATTTCCATCACCTCTTTTGCAGTATTTTGTTGTTGCTTTCTGAGGTATTTGATTTCCTCTTTTAAGCCTTCTATTATTAATATAAGCATAGGATTAAGGTCATTTTCCTTTGTTTCAATCGTGTTAGGATGTCCAGAGTTGTCTGTAACATTGTAGCTAGTTTCTGGAGACATCATATTGCTTTGATTTTTGTTTGTTTGTTTGTTTGTTTGTTTTACCATAGTCTTGCGCTGACCATTTGTCATCTGATTGACCCTGGTGTTGTCTGCTTGTTTCTGATGTCAGTTGACCTGGTCCTCAGGAAAATTACCTGTTCTGGGGGTTGAGTGATCCTGAGGTCTTGGTGTCCACCTCCAGATGGTGGGCAGGTTTCTATAATAGAGTGGCTCTGGGTGAGGAGACAGGCTGCCGCTCTCCTCAACTGGTTGTGACTTAACTGGACCTATATCTTGGGGATTGGATGGGGAGGGGGCTATCCTGTGAGGACCTCAGAGCTGGCAGGTGTTCTCAGAAAGGCAGATACAGCTGTGGTTGGTCCTGTGTCCTCCCCTCACTGACACAGTGGTTCTGGTTCAGCAGCTAGGCTGACCATACAGGCAGGGAGCTCCACCAAAGAAGGATGCCAGCCTTGCTGTGCCTGTTGCTGACTGCCTCAAAAGCTTGGGTGCTAGGGTGAGTGACCCACCCCAATGTTTATGGGGAACACACTGTCGCAGGCTCTGTTTGCAGTCAGTCTCGGCTCCTTATTGCTTTGCTGTGGCTGGGTTTGGTCTCTGCCATTCCGCTAAAGTGCACACTGTGCTGCCATCTTGGGAACTCTGGAAAGAAAATCTTACTTACCTTTGCCCTTGTGGTCCGGCTCTTTTTCCCAGTTGGGTGGACAGGTCTGCGTGCAGGCTGGATATCAGGGAGATTGTGTGGCTGCTGATCTGTGGCTGGAGCCGTGGGCGGGATCCGCTTGTGGACAGGATGTGCACTGGCCCACGCTCCTCTCCAGATGGGTGACTGAGCTGGCTGATGTCAGGGTGGTGGTGTTCCTGGGAACTTCATGAGCTGTTTCTAGTGGTGACCAGCCTCAGTGTTCATTGAGGAGCTACTCTGTTTCACAGTCGGCTGCAGGACCTCACGTTCACTCCACAGTGACTAATCTCATTCACCTACTACTCAGATACAGTGCTCTATGGATGGTGCCATCTTGGATTCCCACATGCTCCTTTTTTATTGTCTGTATTTCTATTATTATAATTGATTTGTCTGCGGTAAACCTATGTATTGATTTTTCTTTCTCCAAAAGGATAAGTTTACCTTGTTAGTACCCTTTCTCCTCATTTCCGTCGATAAAGTTATACATTTTATTTTTATTTCTGCTTTTAGTTACCCGGTAGCTTTGATAAGCCAGCATCTTTTATAACTTACCTGTCTATAAAGACAGTATCTCTTACTCATTCCATCCGAAACAATAGAGTCTGGTGAGAGTGAGGTGTACACTCTTAACTATACCTGCACCTATACTGGGTCAGGTCTTGTTGGACAATTACTCTGGAGGCAACTAAATGTTTTGTGTGGAATTTATCATAATCTTTGCCTTTTTATGTTTTATAGAAATAAATACCTTCCCTTAATTGATGAAAATGAAAATACAGAAGAAAGAGAAGCAGGTAAGTGGTCCCATTTCTTTTAGGTGTTTTTTGTCTGTTGTACTAAAGAAGATAGGCTTGCAGTATGGGCTCACATTTTAACCTCTAGTAGGTTTCCTGTTGCTTCTGCTTTTTAATCTTTACATAGTGGCAGAGCTCTGAGTGACTAGTGCATGAATTTTCCCTTTTGCTTCAGTCATGTCCCTATAGGAGCAATGTAATCAAACTGAATCAGAGTTACAAATTAGACCAATAGAAATGCTTCCTCTCTTGAAACAGCTTTTTATATTTTTCTGAATAATATGATCAATTCTCTATAGTTTGCATTTACTCATTTTGGGATATTTAGTTTGCTAAAAGCATTTTTCCCGACTGTGTCTGTGTGTGTGTGTGTACACTTGATGCTTATGTGTAGGCCAGTGTGGATGGCTTCTGTGTGGAGGTAAGAGGACAAGTTTGTGGAGGCTTTTTTCTGTCTGGGGAGTTCTGGGACGTCAAACTCAAGCTCAGTTTACCAGGCTAACTCTACAAGTACCTTTACCCACCAAGACATATCACTGGCCCTAGAAGCATTCTTTTAGCTATTCAATACTTATAACTGTGTACATTTTATACAGTTTATAGAGTTGACACTTAACGTTTCTCTGATGGCTTTACATTGAAAGGAACCTAAAGAATTCCAGTCAGTGTGGCTTAGAGATGTGGTGATATGTACCTCTGCCTTATACAGCCTGTCTCTGGTGGGTGGCCTTTTTTTTTTTTATATATAAATTTGGATGGTAGAGAGGAGGAGAGCCTGGATTCCTGTCTTGCATTGGGATCCATGCAAGGTAGTTGGATGGGACTAGCTTAGCCACTCTTTCCTTTCCAGTCTCCTCCTTTGGGACTTAAACAAGGAGATGTAGGATGTCAGAAAGACTACCTTCTGGATGGCCCTTGTTGGGGAACTTGATCTGGAGAAATTATTTTCATCTATGTCAGCTATTCACAGGACAAGCAATCCTTCTGTCTGAACATTGGATTTCTCTTTCCTCCTGCTACAGTGAGCTGGCAGGCAGTTGATAGTAAGCACTACAGAAAAGTTTTACCTCCTAGGAATTCATCCTAGGGTACACTCTGACAGATATCTGAAAATGTGTACAGTATCTTCTGTTACTGTTGTGTTCATGATCAGGGAAGTGGGAAAGAACCACACACCCATCAAAAAAGGACCATTTAAATGCACTGTAGAATATACCCCAAACCCTCAAAATTGTTTTTTATGATATGTGGACTGCCTTATAGTTCTTAAGGTAATTTTCATGTCTAATTTTTAAACATTCTTTAAGGTAAGCTATTACGTAGCTTTAGTTAGAGAGATTTTTATTTTAAACTTCATAGTAATGATTTACTGAGCAGGATGGGATTTCTGTTGTTTGAGAAGGTGTTTTCTGTTTGGGGTTTGTTGGCATCTGTGCTTGTATTTGAGATAGTCTTAATAAAGAAATACTGTAAGAAAAATCTGTCATCTCATTTTAACTTTCCTCTATAAAATTTTGGAATTTTGGTTTCTTTAAAAACACAGAACTAGCCGGGCGGTGGTGGCGCACGCCTTTAATCCCAGCACTTGGGAGGCAGAGGCAGGCGGATCTTTGCTAGTTCGAGGCCAGCCTGGTCTACAAAGCGAGTCCAAGACAGCCAGAGCTGTTAAACAGAGAAACCCTGTCTCAAAAAAAAAAAAAACACAGAACTATTATAAGAATATGCTTTTGTTTTAATCCCAGGTGTGGGGATATGGGGTTGCTTTGGATTATCCACAGCAGCTGGCTATGGTTTGTCTCCTGTTCTAACAGAGGCATGGCTTTGCCAACTGAAGACAGTTTCTATGATTGTTTGACATTTGGAATTCTGGGAACTTCAGAGGTGTATAAATGGTAGAGCCCTGATAGGTGGGGGTTGTTGACTGTTCAGGGGGGTGGTGGTGGTTTCTGGTAGTCATGCTCAAAGAAGAAATAAAAAGAAAGAAATTAGATTCAGGGATCTCTGTCTCTCTCCCTTCACCCCTTCTTTCTCTCCTACCTAGTGATAGAAAGTGAAACTGCTGGGATAAAAGGTGGGAAAAAGAAGAATCCACACCTTAGCAAAGACCAGCTACAAAAGTACAGGTTTGCTATGTAGTCCAAGCTATTGTTGAACTCGAGATCAGTGTGCCTCATCCTCCTGAGTGCTGGGAATATAGAGTTACCCTACTGTGCCTTGCTATAGAATGGGAATTTTCAGGCTGGACAGATGGCTGTTCTTCCAAAGGACCCGGGTTCAAATCCCAGTAGCCATATGACAGTTCCCAGCTGTCTGTAATTGCCGGGTGTAGTGGCGCACGCCTTTAATCCCAGCACTCGGGAGGCAGAGGCAGGCAGATCTCTTCATGTTCAAGGCCAGCCTGGTCTACAAAGTGAGTCCAGGACAGCCAGGCTCTGTTACACAGAGAACCCCTGTCTTAACCTAAGGGCGCCCCAATAAAAGGGAATTTTACTTGAAAATTACTGTTATCTATATCAAGGTAGGTTGAGTAAATAGGAGGAACTGATCCCATTCCTTTGTCAGTATTTGGCATTGGGTCACTATTGAATTGCAAGAAATTGCCGGACATGAACTGGGAATGTAACTGGAGGCAGAACAACAGTCTGCAGTCTCTAGGACTGAGTATGTGTCATGCAGTTTAGGGCTGGATGGAAAGGGCTTCGGTCTTCATAGAATGAGATTGAAATTCCCACTGTACCGCTTAGCTTCTTGAAGGAAGTTTAGCCTCATTTTTCTCAGTATAGAAAGGGATTAAGTGAGATAGTTAATTAAGTACTTGGTGTTTGGTATGTCAAAACAAGGGAATCATTAGTGTGTAACAATGTGAATAGCAATCAAGCTTACTTTAATCATGATTCTGGAATGTTAGAAGCAACACAAAATAGTAGGCTTGGGATATAGCTCAGTGGTGGAGCATTTGCTCAGCAGGTACAAGGTCCTGGGGATAATGCTCAACACTGAAGGAGCAAGGGGAAGTGGGAAGCCTGTTTTTAAAACATCTGTTCTTGTATTCTGATCTTTAAAGTTTCTCATTTTCTTGTACAAAATTTTATCAAGGAAAATTAAAATGAGATGACAGATTTTTTACAAGTTAATGAAAATTCAGCAATAAATAATCATGCTTCTTATTAACCAGAAGGGACATAACAGGTGGAATGCCAAGAAGAAAGGCTTAAAAATTGACTTTGTATTGCCAAAGGAAATGTTGCAAAAAAAAAAAAAGACTGTGAAAAAGGAGTATTTTACAGTCTTTTCTTGGTGTTGATGAAAATAACTAAATTGTCTCTAAGAAATGTGTAGAGTTTAATTACTAAGATTACCAAACAATAGTAGGTAGGCAGAAGTTACCTAGGGAAGATGTGAATTCTAATTACTAGAGCTGAAAATAACTTCTTAAGGGGATACAGCCTCACCTCATTGAAAACAGGCCTATGCTGATTCTTTTTTTTTTAATCTTCTACTTTGCTACTTATAAGTATAAAGTATGATAAATAGGAGATCTGATATACAAATAGAAAGGGTTTAAAGAAGTACTTTAGCAATCTAGATCGATTGATCTAGTTAAAAAATGTAATATTAAAATTTGGAGCTATAATCAGTAGGTAATTTAGACCTGGTGACTTTGGGAGAACCTTGATTCCATGAACAAGTGCTGAGCAGGCATAGCCTTCATTTTTCCAACCTCAAAAAACATAAAATTGGTGGATTGGGAAAAGTAATTCAGAGGAGCGGTGGGAATCTCAGACCTTGAGACAGTTAAACCATGTTTTCTTCCTTGGAATGAATGTAGACATGATTTATTTATTAAACAAATTATTGCTGAGTTTTCCACATTTATATGCAAGAAATATTTAAGTTCTACTTCAGGCCAGGCTCAGCAGTGACTTAAATGTTTTTCTAAAGGAATTCATAGTCTGATTACAGAGAGGCAGTTAAAGTAGGGAATGGCACATGCTTCAGAAGAACCAGGATTTTACATTGTGGATAGAAGAGTGGTGGGTGGTCTGGTATTGAAATTTAGGGACACGGGTAATGCCAGCCCCACCAGTTAAGAGTATTTTAGAAAAAAACAGGGCCTCTGGGGTCAGCCAAGTTGCTTCAAAGGACTCACGTGGAAGGAAGAGAGTAGGTGTAGGCAGATTCAGAAAGTCCATGGTAGTAAGGGACAGAGGGAAGGCCTAGAGTATTTTTGTGCTCAGTTTTTGTGGTGGCAAAAGGTGAAGTAGAACAAGCATAGTGTACTTAACTGGCTGCCATGTTCCTACCACAGTTTATCTGTGTCCTCTAGGAGGGAAAGGTGAGCTCAGATCTCTAGGAAGGTGTTTACCACCTGGATGGTATGAGAACAGTGAGTGACTTAGAACACCGTTGATTCTGAGACTTCTCATTCTCAGCATCATCTGACAGAGCAGGGCTAACTAACACTAGTCAGACCTTCAGTTTTCTGGAAGACCCTTTTCAGCGTTTCATTTTTAAGAGTGATAGTAACTTGTCCTATAAAACCAGTTTAAAACATGGTCTTCATGGGGTAGAGGGTGGGAGAGTGGGACCGGGAGGGGTGGAGGGAGCGGGCTGTGATGAAGATGTAACTTGATGTAATAAATAAACGTAAAAAACAAAAAACATGGTCTTCACTACAACCAATAGACCAAAAGGAACAGGAACATGGACTTTGTTACCTGTTAATGGGACACTTTACCCTAGTGGTGCTGCTATGTCAGACCCAGAGTAAGAGAAAGCTCTTAGCCTTCTTGTGACTGATGGGCTGAGGGAGGCTGATATGTGGGGGCACCCCACATTGCAAGAGTAGGATAGATGGGAGAGGGGGTAAAGAGTGGGAAGTTGGGCCTGGGAGAGGTGGAGGGAGGGGGCTGTGATGGAGATGTAACTTGAATTAATAAATAAACCTATAAAAAAAAAGAATGGAAAACAGAGTGTAGGAAGCAGGACTTTAAAACTACATGTTATATAAAAGAAACTTACCAGAAGACCTCTTTGTCAAAATTAAAGTAGCCATTTACATTGAAAACAAAACAAAAAATCAAACAATAACATGGTCTTCAGCTGGGTGGTGGTAGTGCACATCTTTAATCCCAGCACTGGGGAGGCAGAGCCAGGTGGATCTTTGAGTTCAAGGCCAGCCTGGTCCACAGAGCTAGTTCCAGGACAGCTGGGGCTAGAGAAACCCTGTCTAGAAAAATCAAAACCAACCAAACAAACCAAACATTGTCTTCAATGAGTCAAAGGATTTAAAATAGACTTTCTCCAACTCCTTCCTTAGAGAGAGGCGGGGGAGGGAGGGAGGGAGGGAAGCATTGAATTCTTTCTTTGCCTCTTAATATACCTTTACAGGATGTACCCCCCACACACATAATCATTCTATTGGTTTTGTATTCTGAAATATACACTTGAGGCCAGAGTGAGGCCTGCATAGTAAAAGAAGGCTGACTCATTGCCTATGAGGTACATGAATGAAGCAGTGCACTCTAGCCCCAAGGTGAAGGCTTAGGTCCTCTCAGGAGACTCAGATGAAGTATCTGTTGATGGCCCTCTTCAGCTCCTTGGCCCTCCTGGGTTCTTTTGGCTCTTTAGGTTCTCGTTTCCTCTTTGGCTTGGGCCCCCTGTCCTTGCTTCCCTTTGTTCCCTCCTGCTCACCTGGCTCCTTTTTCTTCCATTTCTTCTTCACTCCAGTGCCTCTGCCTCCACTACCCTCCATCCCATTATGGGACATCAGTTTCCTAGGAAAAAGGTTATCAGCTTCCTCCTCAGTAGTGCACATGTATACATACATACTATGTGTGTGTGTGTGTGTAAGATTTTCTTTTAACTTAGGCTTTTCCCAGTGATAATGGACTTACCTTACTTTGAGAACCATTGTCTTGGACCATAATCTTTTAATTTGTTTTTAAACCTTTTTAATAAATGTGAATGTAGTTCTAGATTTAACTATTTGGGGGGACTGTTGTAGGTTAATGAGCTTAGATCAAAGGAACACCACTGTTTTGGGAGGGGGTAATTTTTTTTTTTAACAGCCCCTTTCTGTTTCAGTTTGTACTCTGCTTCTAAACTCATACCCCTTTTTAAGCTATTGATATGAAATAAATTATTGTTGGTTCCTTGTGGTCTGCCATCTTCAGTCTGTTCCTCTTTCATTTCAAAGTAGAGAGACTGACATAGAATTTGTCTCCCTTGACTCGGAAGTACATGACAATAAATGTTTTTATCTTAGATGTTTTGTTCCTCAGGAATCTTTTCCAAGTTCCCAACATAAAAATGGCTTCTATGTATTACTGACCCAAAATTTACATTTTATATTTTTATTACTAATACTTGCTTTTCTTTTCCCCTTTTCAGCATCAAGTAATTATGCTCATCCCTTTAGAAAGAACCAGCTCTGCCACTCTAGGAGTTTACCCTTGGCAGGTTGTTCTATCTCTTTATCTGTAAAATTGTGGGAGGGGGTTTGTCTCTGGGTAATTATCTATGGTTTCTGGTAGTGGGATTTCACAGGTAGCAGGTAGGGATATATCTAGTTTAACAAAGAGCTACCTGACCTTTCCCAAAGCAGTACCTACACTCATGTTTAACATGTTTAACCAAGTCTCATCTGGTGACCTAATAATCTGTTATGGCTCCCTGGGAGGTCACAAAAATACACATTAGCATTTGCCAGATTTCAAACCCATAGTCCTCTACTCACTAGCTGTATGGTCAGGGCAAATTCCTTACCATCATAGTTCTCCTCTTTGGACAGACTGGACATCTTTATACTGACCTTGTTAGATGGTGGTACAGGTTAGGGATCAGGCTCTGTGCCTTGTGTCTTCCTAGTATGTCCTTATTGAGATGTTCAATGAACATTAGCAGCTGCCATAGTTATTTTCTCTGAATTTAATTCTGTTACTACCCACTTCCATCTTTGGAAAGCCTTCTCCTTAAGTAAGGAGATCTTGTATGACAGTCTCACTCTGACCAAAACACACTGTTTTGGTTTATTTCACTCTTTTAGGCTTTAAAATAGTACTTATTCTTTCATTTTCACACATTCATAATGCTTTGTGATTGACATTTCCTCCATTATTCTCTCTTATCCCTTCCTCATCCTATCAAATCTTTTCTTCTTCTAAAGTCCTCCTCCTATGTTCATGTCTGTCCTTTTTTTTAAAGTTAGGATTGCCCACATAAGTATAGATAGGAGTTTGTTTACTTGAGCAAAAACAATGCATTATATGACTCCCCTTCCCTCCAGCAGTCACTGTCTTCCCTACAGCTGCTGGGGTGGGGGTGGGGCTTTTTCAGACAGGTAGCCACCACTGCTGTTAGTTCATGAGTGCACCCTCTGTGTCGTGTCTGTAACATAGTGTTTTGTAGTATTCTTTGCTATACTCCAAGTCTTAAATCGTTTCTAACCCCTCTTCTGAGCTCTTTCCTGAGCCTCATAGGTCATCAGGTAGATGTTGTGTTTAGGGCTGGGTACTCAGTTTGCCCACTGTTGCACACTAAGAAAACTTGATCTCTAGTGGCCAGGTGTCCCTGGCACAGAGTTCATTAACACTCCCAGAATACTCGCATAGCATTTCCCCTTCTTTTTCTTAAAGTACTGAGGCTTGTAAGAACAGCTGTTGCCCACGGTATTTAGGCTAGCTTATTAGCAGGACTTCACTTACTGTAAAGTTCCAAAGAAAAACTTTTCTTTTCTTCAGTGTTTTTCTCAGTAATCTCAGTGCTATGCTGTGAGCCTCAGATTGGAAAAGGGCACTACAAAAAGCAGACATTAACATGAGACTGAATTTTCAATGTTTTTATTCCCAGGGGCCAGGAAGTGTTGGTACAGCTTGGAGAACCAGCACACTAGAGGGAAGTCATACCACCTGAGCAAGTATTTGTGGTTTATAACATGCCAGGCCTCTTAATAGGAGAGCAAGCACTCACAAATGATGCTGTTTATAAGACTGTCACCAGAATTCAGTTTTACCATCTTCCTGGAAAGCTGGCCCCTCCTGGGCTATCCCTAGGTCATTTCTTTGTTCTAGATCAAGGAAAGAGTGCTGCCCCTGGAGCTAGCAGCCACATTATTATCAGACTGTTCCCAACCTTACTTTGATTATGAAATGTTTTTTGAAATACCAGACCTTAAAGTATGAGATGTAACTTCCACCTCCAAAGTATTGTTTCCTTAAAATTGCCCATTGTGAGACTGTTCTTATACTTAATGATACTCAGAAATG
Source organism: Lophiomys imhausi (assembly GCA_907164525.1). Classification (NCBI taxonomy): domain Eukaryota; kingdom Metazoa; phylum Chordata; class Mammalia; order Rodentia; family Muridae; genus Lophiomys; species Lophiomys imhausi. Next base: position 1,603,887 of record CAJQZJ010000520.1, on the reverse strand, counting down.
ACTTTGAGATTTCCTTTTTAGTGCTGCTTAGCACCTATGACATACTTCTGGCATCTGTCACAGTAAGCTTTCTCTGGTTTGAGTAGTTTGACTTTTGTAAGGAGCCAAGAGTATTTGGGGTTGAGTCTAGTAGCTAAGTTCAGTGACATAGAGAACAAGCCTCATTTTAGTTACTGTCCAGAGTGAAACTGTGGGCTAGCAAGATGGCTCAGCAAATGAAGGAAGGCACACGCCACCAACCCTGGCAGTCTGAGTTCAGTCCCCAAGACTGATGATGAATGAAAGAAGAGAACCTATTCATGCACGTTGTACTCTGACCTGCATGCCTGTGCATGGACACACAAATAAATAAATGTTAAACAAAAGTAAAACTTGGAGTGATCACACTTTCCTTGTTTAGAAGCAGCCCAGATTGGTGTTGCTGCTTCTCAGTGACCAACGAGAATGGGTTTTGAGAGTTGAAGCAGTATGTGAGTCTTGCCTTCTCACCCAGGAATTTACCACAGTTCCAGGCCAGGAGGTCACACACACTTGAATGGTAGCACTGTGTGTGACAGTGTAAATCCCAGTGCAGGTCTCTACAGTGTGCCTAGGATTTGATGGCATCTGAAGAACTTTTTTGTGTGGGAAACTGTTATAGATATGCCTGTTTTAGATAAAATACTAACAGTAATTTCAGATTTCCTCATAGAGAAAAAGCCTTCAGATTTTTATGTACTAAGTTAAGAATTTGTGTGTGATGTGTTTGTGTGTGTACAGAAGTTGAAGGGCAATTGGTTCTCTCTTCTTGGTCTTACTAGGGTTCTGGAAATTGGACACTGACCCTAAGTTGAGCATAAGCACCTTTTCCTACTGAGCCATCTCACTGGTTTGTGTACTAACTTGAGACATTTTAGCAGCACCATGCCACTGCTATGTAAGGAAGGTCCACAATTGACTGTCCTGCTTGGTACTGTATCTTAGGGCCTAGCCTACTGGAACTAACAAATAGTAAAAACTCAGATACTCACTACTTATTGACTAAATCCATGTATTCAAACCTAACAGCACTCTTTATATGGAGCACTGAGGGAATAATGTGCTTGTTTTCTCTTTCACAGTTGTCCAAGTTAAAAGCTTTGAATCACTCTCCAATGTCGGATGCCTCAGTTAATTTTGAGTATAAATCCCCATCACCATTTGACTGCAGCACTGATCAGGAAGAGAAAATCGAAGATGTTGCCAATCACTGTCTGCCCCAGAAGGACCTTTATGCTACTGAGGAGGAAGCTGATAACCTTTTTCCTAGGAAACTGATTTCCCATAATGGGATGGAGGGTAGTGGAGGCAGAGGCACTGGAGTGAAGAAGAAACGGAAGAAAAAGGAACCAGGGGAGCAGGAGGGAACAAAGGGAAGCAAGGACAGGGAACCCAAGCCAAAGAGGAAACGAGAACCTAAAGAGCCAAAAGAACCCAGGAGGGCCAAGGAGCTGAAGAGGGCCAAGGAGCCCAAGGAGGCAAAGCAGAAAGATGGCATAAAGAAGCCTCGGAAGCCCCGGGAGACCTCGGGTACGAAGGAGGCTAAAGAGAAGAGGAGTTGCACTGATTATGTATCCAGGACAAAGTCCAAGAAGGCCAGGTGTGTACTTTCCTCCCTGCCCTTGCCTTCATGGGGCTATTTTCTTTTGCCATTAGCCCAAACTTCTGGGCCTGACTTGACCACACCTCTACTGACCCAAACTTTGTATCTAATTATTTTCTAATTCTAATTTCTGAACTTATACTTCAAAAACAGTTTGCTCTTAGGAAACTCCAAGAATTGCTTACCTTCTTCAGATTCCAGCCATCCTTTTTTTTAGTCTGTGTACCCAGTACTTAGCATTCTTTGTATGGTGGCTGGTATCCTACCTCAGGTGTACATGTGCTTTTTTATAAGCCTTCTGCTTGTGTTCCTTATGTCCTGTTAGTGTTCAACCAGAAATGAGCCTCCTCTCACCTCCTGGTCATGGAATTTCTTGGTATTCAGTTTTTATTTAAACGAATTAAAGCTGGGCAGTGGTGGCACATGCCTTTAGTCCCAACACTTGGGAAGCAGAGGCAGGCAGATCTCAGAGTTTGAGGTTAGACTGGCCTACAGAGTTCCAGGACACCCAGGGCTGCTTGGGGAAACCCTGTCTCCAAAAAACAAACAAACTAAAACAACAAAAGAATCTAAATGTTAAGCTGTTTAAAGAATACTGCATAGGACATCCTGGGTCTGAAAACAGGGATATTTATATTGCAGTGGTGTAGAGAAAGAGGAGGGATAGCTGCAGGGGTCAGTGGTTTGACAGGGCCTTGGGCAGACAGAACTCTGTGTACAAGAGAACTGGCTTTCCTCCCCAGGCTCCATGCTCTACTATCTAGTTCTCTAGTCCAGTGTCTGGCATAGTCCCTGACCCTTCCATAGCTGCTGGGGCAATGCTGAATAAATGAGGCCAGAAAGGAACGTAGTGACTTGTGTAGATCAGATTCTTAGGTACAGATTCATTGTACAGTGTGTAACAGCAGAGAACATGTAGCAGCTGCACTTCTCACACGGAGAAATCAATATTTGTTGTCTATACACAAATATAATGTCTTTTTCAAGTTATTTTTATATAGCAAGGTGTCTGTCTGTCTGTCTGTCTGTCTTTCTTTCCTATCAGACTGTGAAACCATAGAGGTTGATGTGAATGTGGAGACTGTACCATAATGAGGCCACCACCTTCCTGTCTTGGGTCAGAACACAGGGAGGTATATTTTGGAAAGTACTTTTAAGTGGCGAGAACTGAACTTAAAGTTTGCTTTGTGGCTAGTTTCCTTTTCAGAAGAATGGTTTGTCAGGAGCAGGTGGATAATTCCTAATCCCATTTATATGTTGCTTCACAGTGGACACTGCCATAGGGGTTTCCTTTTTATCTATCCAAGAGGCTTGAAGTAGATGCATCCTAGGGTCACATCCTAGAATCATCGCTGGCAGAGAATAGCCATAAAATACTCTCCCCTTTGGAAGTCCAAGGCAGGTAAAAATCAGAATTCAGACTAATGGAAATTTTAGGGTTTATTTTTCATTTAGCGTTGGAAAGGTACCCTGGCCCCGAGTGTGTGGGTGGGACCCCGAGTGTGTGGGTGGGATGGCACAGTAAGTTTTGCTTTGTCCAATGGTTTCACTTGTGTATTGCTTTTGGGGAGCTAACATGGTTTTTGGTAAAGGAAATGTTTGAAGAAGGAAAGTCAGACTAGTAGAGTTATTTATTTTCATCTGACAGAAAACTGCACCAAGTCATAAGTGCTTGAGAATTGAGGTAACCGAGGAACTGTCCTCTGTGATTTGGAGGACAATGGAAAGAGTACGTACCCATATTCTGGTGTCTGATGTTCACATCCTATTGACTTCTTAAAGAAATTCATACTGATATTATATAAGATATAGAACAAGTTAGTAATATGTAGACTTTGTTATACATTCTGTTTTAGGAAAACAGGGAGTCGTTTTATGAAACATAATTGAGTATCAAATGTAGAGTTGAAATCAAGATTCTGACTAATGAAGACCTTACAGCATTAAACTAAAGGAGTGTGGTTTTATCTAATTAAATTGAATAAATGAATGAGTTGAGAAGGACTTGTTCTTTTGCAAACAGTGAACTCTTGAGCTTTAGAATTCCACATGTCCTGTGCAAGGAGATTGATAGGTAGATAAGGGTGGCCATCCCTTTACAATGTGGGCAAGTTACACAGGCTTTGTCTCTATGCTAGGGTTGTATACTGTTGACTTGTGTTATTACAAGTCTTTTGTGTAGTCCAGATGAGGCTTTGGACTGTTAAACCTTTGATTTCCTTTGTATCTTTGTAAAATTATTTTGGTTCCTTTGATGATTCCACCAGCCAACATAACCAGTTTTTAGTTAGAAAAGTATGTTGAATTTTAAAAGATGTTAGTAATTAGCTGGACAGTAGTGATGCACATCGTCAATCCCAGCACAAGGCAAGTGAATATCCATGAGTTCGAGGCCAGCCTGGTGTGCAGAGCTAGTTCCAGGACATCCAGAGATGCACAGAGAAACTGTCTCGAAAAACAAAACAAAAAAAAGTTAGTAATTAGGACTTGTCTGTATGTGTGTGTGTGTAATTTATCCATGTAAATTGACTCAAGAACTTGTTTTTATTTGAGCAGTTACTGATTTCAACCCTGGGTAATACTTGATAAATGATTCATTCACTGGTCACCTGGATAACGGCAGGAGCCTGGCCACTGATTTGTAGACTTTCGGTCTCCTTCAGTCATACAACCCAGCCAGTCTTTCTGAAGCATTGCTGTTACTTTATTTTTATTTATGTTGGCAATCAGTAGTGTTAGTGTTGAATCAAGCCTTTTCTTGCTCTGTCTTAATTCTAAATCAGCTGAGAAATAAATAGCCAACAAAGATGGAGATCCCAGTGATCAGCTTTCTTATTAGTAAACTGGATCAAAGAACTCGCATTGCTTTGTAGGCTTCTTGTTAGTTTCTTTAGTTAAATTCACTCCTACAAATGTAGGAGAGAGGAGATGACAACACTGAGCTAGAATACTCCCATTTCTAAGGCTTGCCAGTCAGTGAAATATGTTTCCAGTATTTACCCTTTTGAAGAGTAAATCATGTTTTTCCTCATGAAAATATAGATTTCCTCTTCAGTTTATATTTGCATAGAAACATCTGGTTGTTACAGTTGCCATCAGAACAAACCTGTATCTCTTTTTCCCTTATTCAAAAATCTGGCGATCTGACCTCTTCCTGTCTTTAAATCTGGCAATTACCTGCCAGCTAGATTGCTCTCATTAACCCGTGAGGGCACTCATTTTTCTTGTAGATTGCTCTTGCTATTTCTCCCAGCCATAATATCCTTTTTCCTACAAGTATTCCGACTCCTTTCCATTCTTCCAGTCTGAATGAAAAACCCAGCTCTTCCATGGATCTTCCTCAAATTAATGTGCCGTGTGTCCCCTCTGAACTTCTATAACACTTGGAGCCTCCATTTTCATTATAAATTAAAGGCTTTAGATCTCAGAAGACTGAAAAGGATATAGTTCAGTTCTATACTACTACACTCTGGGAAGTGGAGACCCGCAGAGAAGCGGTTTGTCTGAACTCATTCCCAATATACATTGTAAGCTCAGGCTTCCCAAATTTTGGTCTTCTATACTATCTCTGTAGCAGCCCCTCTCAATGGTTAGCTTTGGTTTTGGTGTATGTGTGACTTGTCTCCTCAGTAAAAGCTAGGTGCGTGAGATCAGGACAACCATACCTCTGTGTCCTTTATTTCCTCAGCAACTTATCAACAAAGAAATTTGTCACATACAAGCACGAGTCTACATATTTAATTTCATTACATTCAAGAACACTTCTCTCTGAAAATAAAATTTATGTAGGATACCTTATGAACTTATTAATATTTAGTGGTGTTTCTGTGTTATAATTAAAGATGGGAGTTCTGAGATGAAGAGATGGCTCAGAGGTTAAAAGCTCATACTACTCTTGGAGAGAATGCAAGAGTTCAGTTCCTAGCATCCATGTCAGGCAGCGCACAGCTGTTTGTAACTTCAGCTCCAGGAATCTGACTCTCTTTTCTTTCTTCTTTGGACACCTGTGCTCAAATGCAGACACACATACACATAATTTAAAAATTAAAATATGTAAGAAATAATGATAGAAGATAAGTGACTCGTGCAGAACAACAGACTGATGAGCTTCATTGCCTGATCTTCAGGGTCACATGACTAAGATCAAGTTTGTAGGGATTGGACCCTTTTCTACAGAATCTTACTTTGCATACTCAGTGGTATTCTTTTAAGGACTAAAATGGTTCCAACAGTTATTTGGGTTGCTTTTTTTTTTTTTGATGATGATGATTCCATTTACTTTGAGAGACAGCAAACAAAACTGAACATGTCCTGGACCTGAGCAGTGATTATAGTGTCTAGCAAACTTACTTTCTTAAGGTTGATATTAATAGTGATTAATGTTCAGGGCTCTCAGGATGAGAATCCAAAACTCCAAAGTAGGAAAACCTTCTTCTTACTTAAACAATTATTTTCTTTCTTTCTCCAGATTGTTTGGAGTGTTTTGCTGACCCCTTAAGTATATAAAACTTAAGCAAGAAAACACCTTCAGGTAGCTGAGTTAGGCTTTGTCATTTCTTTGACTCTGAAATTAAAATTTCACTTAATATAACTTGTTTGTATTATTATTATGGTACTTTTATTCCAAGGAGGATTAGGATCACTTTTTAAGAAAATATACACAGATATGTGCATACACTTTTACACACAGTGCTGTACATATGTGAATACATATGGCAGTAGCTGTTCAATCCTGAGGAATCATGAAATTGATAAGAGATCCCCAGTTTCTTGGAGAAGCCAGATTTTAGCAATTGAGAAAGGTTCCTCTAGATAACAGTACATGGTATCATAGATGCTGTTCTCAAAAGCAGCTTTTACATCTTACATTTCCATGTCCCTAAAAAATTTCTTTTTCCCAAGAGCCTTTGTTTTTGCAGATGTCTGCTTCCTTCTGTAAAGCACAGCCTGATCAGCATTCTGGCATTCCTACTCAGCACAGAGGAAGTGAGTACCTGAGGGGTTTGTGTGCAGCTCTTTAGATGTGTGCCCCTGAACAGGAGGCCAGGCTTTAGGACTGAGCTGGAGGTTACAATTAGAAACTTGGGTGTGTTGATGTTTAAGGGGAGAGCCTAGCTTTGAAATTTCTACGTGTCGGAATGGCTTATTTCTCCCTTTCCCCTCTGTGTATGTTCCTGTGCATGTTGTGTATGACTATGAGTATACGAGTACACACATACATGTGCACACATAGGTGGTGATCAGCGAGAGATGCCAGGTGTCTTCCTCTATTGCTCTACCGACGTGAGGTGGGATCTCTCACTGAACTCTCACTGACCTTTTAGGCCAGGCCAGCCATCTTTCTCTGCTCCCAAATGCTGGACTTAAAGACATACACAGCCATGTCTGGCTTTTTATGTGGGTGCTGGGGATTCAAACCCAGATCTTCATGCTTGCGAAACAAGTGTTCTTACCCTCTGAGCCATCTCTCCAGCCTTTATACTCTGAAAAGCAGAAAATTAATCAGTATGCTGGTCCAAGCACAGGACTATCCACGTGGTTCTTCTGTTCTCAAGCTGTGTTGTGTAAGAGAAATGTAATTCTTTGACCACATCCCAGTGATAATTTCTTAAGTGGAGCCTTAAGAAAATTGCAGTCCTCAAAGTGCAACAAGTTCTTCAGCTCTCCTTTGAGAAATGTGATCCTAGATGAAATTTCATCACAGTAGGGTGGGGGGTTGGGCATATTTAAATTTATGTACCTAACATCTGCTAAGCATAAAAACCCAAAAAAGAGAAAATGTTGTGGTTGGTTTGATCAGCCCTGTTCTCTGCTTCAGCCTTTCTCCCCAATTTGTTTTGCTTTGTAAAACTAGAGGAGATTTTTCTCCCAAATCCAGTAAACTTAGTTACATTCTGGAAGAAGTTTTGCCTTCTTATTCTCAGCCATGTTAGTTGCTTCTAGAAAGCTCTGAACCTTCCGGCTTGTGAGGACATAGACTTTGGGAATACCTTGAATACTACTGCATTAGTTGCTGTGTGGTGCAGGAAGAGTATGAAAGTCAGCCTTTTTTGTTTGTTTGTTTGTTTAGAATAGATCCATGCTTGTTTAAGCTGGTTTAGACTCAAGAGATTCCCTTGGTAAAGCTACTACTGTTGAGAGTGTGTGTGTATGTGTGTTGGATACACGTGTGTCATAGCACACAAGGTGTGTGTGTGTTGACACCCTGAGGGCAGCCTCTGGGGTTGGTCCATACCTTCCTTCTTGTTCAAGGTATGTCTGTGTGTAGTAGCCATTGGATATGTTAAACTTAACTGCTTCTTGAGCTTCAGGGGATTCCTGTTCCTTCTGCCACCTCACCATAGGAGCCCTGGGCTTTCGGGTACTGACTTCTGGGGATTTAGACACACATCATCACACTTGCAAAGCAGCTGAGCCTTCTCTCCTGTTTCTGTCTCTAAATGTTTCAGTCACGTATGTAACATGAACGATGCAAAGATAGACAAAGGTTGCATGAATTCTGAGCAGGACCCTATGCTTTTTTCCCATTGGACTTTACGGTTACTAGGGAAGTAATCTAACTGTTTCTGAAACTTTGCACAGTTTCCATTGATGGTTTTTGTTTTTTGAGACAGGGCTTCTCTGTGTAGCCCTGATTGTCTTAGAACTAGCTCTGTAGACCAGGCTGGCCTCCAACTCAGAGATCTGCCTGCCTCTGCCTCTCAAGTAAAGAGGATTCAGTTTTGGGCCCCGACATCCGGCCCCTTGCTTGTTTTTTATTTGTTTGTTCTTTTCAAGAGCAATTACAGTGCTTACTCATTATCATCATCCCCGAAGACATCTAAGGTACAGTCTGGTGCATCACGTCTCCTTACCAAATCTATAAGGAAATGGCTACTAAATGTATGGCTTCATAAATGCCTACGTATTTACAGTTCTGCTGTAGTTTTAGTGCCTGCTGTGTTTATAAGTATTTTTATTGAGAATGAGTAAAGGGAAAGATGGTGTCACAGAAGTATCATGTGTGAGACTATTACTGAAAAGCTCTGTAAGCCAGAGACAGCCTTACTATTGACACGGGTATAAACAAATGAGAGCACCTGGTGTAACTGTGTATGAAATAGCTGGAAAGATGTAAAAGATCAGGAGTGTTTAACTTCTAGTCTAGGAAGTTCCTTGGATGAGTTTTGAACCAGGTAGTAAAGGAATTAGTAGATGAGAGAAGAATTAAACACAAAGAGCAAAAGACATGTAAGCAATGTGTTCCTTGGGGTCTTCTTTAGGATGGTAGACCAAACACACTCTTCTCACCACCCATTCAAACAATAGGGAGAACAAAGAGGAATATATTCTTCAAAGGTGAGAGATATTCTACATTTCTCAACAAGAAAGGGCAGAGCTTTCCTATCACACTGCTGCATAAATGGCTGTGGAGGATTCCCAGCCTAGATTACATGCAGGGGCTGCATTGCAGCTGGATTAGAAGTGCCTCACTCTCATTGGAGGGCTTGAAGCCTCCAGAATAGGAGATGGGTGATTAAAACACTGTAGATGCAGTTTATCAGCTGCAGGATGAAGGAAGGGGGCATCTCTAAAGATCCTGAACATTTCCCCCTAGGAAAGGAGCTAGGGCTTCAAGAAGGGAGTGTCCACAGAACAGAGCAGAGGAGTCATAACTTCTCCTTTTTCTACCTGTACTATAAAAGTGGGGCCACTGCCTGCACCCTAAAAGTAGGGTGAGGGATGGTCAATTCAGAGGTCCTACTTGTAGGTGTGGAGGTCTGGGGCTGTAGGGATTTAGATGTTTCCATAGAGGAGAACCTCACCAAGGTCTATATCATCAAGAACTTGTATGGATTCTAAATTAGTACACTCAGATCCAGGAGAGATGTGTTATCTAAAAAACAAGAATGATTGGGGCTGGGAGATGGCTTAGCAAGGTGGTACCTGCCACATAGGCCGACTTCAGAACTTCAGTATCTACATAAAAAGCTAAGTTGGTGGCACATCCCTGTAACCCTCGGATTGAGAGTTGAGGATAGAAGGGTCCCTGGAACTCACTGAGCAGCCCCCCTCTCCTAATCAGTGCGAGACCTGGTCTGAAAATACAAGCTGGAAAGCAGAGTGGAATACACCTGATGATGTCTCATCAACACTCCACACAACTAAACCCAACAATGAATTGTTTATGAATGAGAAACCGTAAGAAAACAATTTATGAAAATTTTATTTTTTAGGTTTTTCGAGACAGGGCTTCTCTGTGTAACAGCCCTGACTGTCCTGTAACTCACTATGTAGACCAGGCTGCCCTTGAACTCACAGAAATCTACCTGCCTCTGCCTCCCAAGTGCCACCACGCCCAGCAATTTATGAAAATGTAAAGCATCACCACCTGAATCTAGGTGCTGTGGCTCATGCCTCTAACCCTAGCACTTGGGAAGCTGAGGCAGGAGGATTACCAGGTTCACCTGCTTTACACAGTAAGAAATGGCATTTTTTTCTTTTTTTTTAATTTTTTTTTTTTTTTTTTTTTTTTTTTTTTTTTTTTTTCGAGACAGGGTTTCTCTGTGTAGCCCTAGCTGTCCTGGACTCACTTTGTAGACCAGGCTGGCCTCGAAGGCATTTTTTTCTTTAAGTGTTCAAATTAAAAATTAAAAAACAACTGGGTGTGGTGATGCACAACTTTAATCCCAGCACTCGGGAGGCAGAGGCAGGCGCATCTCTGAGTTCAAGGCCAACCTGGTCTACAAAGCGAGCCTAGGATACCCAGACCTATTACATAGAGAAACCTTGTCTCAAAAAACAAACAAGCAAACACTGAGTACAGAGAAGAATAAGAGAGTTATATAAAGATCTGAATTCGGTGACTTTCTTACCAAGAATTCAGTAGCCATTGTTAAACGTTCAAGAGTGACTGGGGAGAGGTTAGTTAGGTTGTTGTCAGAAGCAGAAGCGTGTTGGAAAATAGAGTGCTCATCGAACTGGCTGCACTGTGCATTTGAAACCTTCTTAACTGTCAGAATTTTTATTTTCATTTGCTTTTAATTGGTAAAGCACTGCATCTTCATCTTAGAAGTTTGTGATTCCTTTTTGCTTTTATTATATTGTCACCAACTTAGGTTGGTCTTTGTTTTGGTAGAGCAGATTTAGCAGTTAAAGCCTCCAAGGCAGCATAGATCTGGCTCCATTTTGTCTACAGATTGCATCTGTACCAAAACAAGTGCCTTTTAACCAGTGTCCTTATTTTCTGTGCCAGATCTGTTCTCTATTTATAGATGGAATTAAATATGGTACTATGAAAGTTGAATGAAATGTGCAAATGAGCCTTTTCAGGGTAGTATCTGTGTTTTAGTAGTGAACTACTGGGAATATCAAAGCCTGAGGGGATGCTGGATTCAAACTCTTCTCCCAGGAGCTGTTTCTCCAGCCAAATAGTGGTCCCACGCTGAAGTCCTCAGCTTCTTCTTGTCAGTGAATGCTGTGACCAGGGTGAGGAACTGTCCTTAGTGTAATGATTACAACTCATTCTTGCCTGCTAAGGCTATATTCCCTCTGTATAAAACTTTATTATTATTATTATTATTATCATTATTATTATTATTATTATTATTATTATTATTATTATTATTTGAGACAGGGTTGCTCTGTGTAGCCCTGGCTGTCCTAGATTCACTCTGTAGACCAGGCTGGCCTCCAGCTCACAGAGATCCACCTGCCTCTTCCTCCTGAGTGCTGGGATTAAAGACATGCCACTGCCTGGCATGATTTAATTCTTTTTTTATTTTTTATTTCTTCAAGTTATATCTCAGTTGCAATCCCCTCCCTACTCCCCCCTCCGGTCCCACCCTCTTCCCCCTTAACCCCCCCATCCTCTTCCCTTTTTTTTTTTTTTAAGTTTAAGGTATATCTTTTTCCCCCCAACAGCTCCCCCTTTCAGTCCAACAAATGGCTCTTTCTCTTGTAACAACAAATACAATACAAAACAACAGAAATAATTAAGCCACAATTATGAGAGTTATATGGCTTAGCATACATTCCCAATGTCCAGTCCATATGTATTTGGCACCTACCTGACTTTAACATTTTACTATCCAACCATCTCCATGAGTTTAAAGTTCTATATCCAACTCAGCTTCCATCCTAACTTGCATCACAATTTTAAAAACATCTTCTTAGATCCCGAACAACCTCACTCAAAACTTAACTATGAGACTCTAGCTATCTAGCCTTCAACCACATCAGACACCTGAGAGGAATAAATATATCTGATTATACAGGAAGTTCAGGGCCAGCGGCTTCCAAAACTAAGAAATGACATACCAGTGGCTGCCTGGACAGTTCCCAATTTCTCTCCATACATTACAGCATCAATCTTCAGCCATTTGCCCCAGTTTCTCTGACAGACATTGATTGTAAAGCAGGAATTATGAAGGACTTGCCCACTTTGACTTGGCAGAACTAGGCTGTCGACTTACCTGCTTCCAAGTTTTGTCCTATTTGGGCAGCATTCTGTCTACAGTTGAAGCAAGGGATTTTTCTTGCCACTAATCCAACCATCTCCAATTGGAGATTCTTGAGAGCTTGTTTGGAGGTTCTAGCAGGGGAGCGCAGCTACTCGTATACCCTTGACCGAAGACCGGTCCTCCTCTATTCGGGGAAGGTCGTCCTCTTCAACCGAGCGCGCAGCTTCGGGAGGGACGCACATGGAGTGGTGAGGGAGGAAGGGAACACCCGCCTAGCCAGCCAGATCAGCCGAATCAACCCTGGCGATCAATGGGGTGACAGATGTCGCAGCCAGATCGCCCTCACATCCCAATTGGAGATTCTTAAATGCTCATCTTCTACTTGGAGTAGAATAGGGGATGCTATCAGGAGCTGCCATGTCTCAAATAAAAAAAAATTTTTTAAGAAAACATCTTTGAATGCCATATTCTGCAGATCTCTTGAGGTTTTTGAAGATGCCCTATCTATCTCCTTATATTTGGATAAGCAAATGCTACTTGTCTCTTAGCAACTTGATTCCTGATTAACTTAAAAAATAACTGTGATAGACTGCCCTAGTACCTAACAAAATGACATGCTTGAATGACTATTAGTTTGCATTTCTTAATTATCCGAAACAGTTTATGACAGTTGCTAACAAAAGGCCAAAACTTCACATTTCATTTTTAAGTGTTACCTAGGTACAATACCTTAAAAAGAGTTAACCTTAATTTTGTACCAATATACAAAGATCAATACCGATTTAGCCAAATACAATCTTAATTTTGTATCAATGTACAAAGATCAGTACCGATGTAGCCCAATATAATCTTAAGATATAAGAGCATATTCAATAATCTGTCCTTTTTTATCATTCCTGTATTATGTCTATATTCCCATTTTTTCTAGTCTTTTTCCCTCTACTTAGGAGAGAAAGAAGGATACAGAAAAGAAAGAGAGAGAACTCCCTGGGTCTCACCTCCAAAACCTATTTAACAAGACCATTTAACAGCTTGTAATCTCTCCCCCTAAATGACAACAAGTATCTATGACCCATCAAATGACCAAAGGGGGAAAATCACCCTCCCTGCCTTCTGGAGATGGGATGTTGCTCTCTTAAAATGACTTCCTGCTGATTTGGGATGTAGTAAACCTGTTTTGGGGCCCAAATAAGAATGGAAAAAATGGTTAACTGTGTTTCACATGATGCATCCCAGTCCCACTCATCCTCTCATCCCCTTATATCAGCCCTTCGCCCTGGAAACCTCCCACCCAAAATAAAAAACACCCAAAAGTCAACAACAAAAAAGAAAGCATAGAACACGTCTCATCGTGGAAGCTGTAGTACATCACAGTGTGTCCCACAATATATCCCTCTGTCTACACATCTTCATTTGCATGTTCATTGCAATGAGTCATTGGTTTGGTTCGAGATCTCTGACTTCTGTCACACTATCAATATTGGATCTCCACTGGGACATACTATTGTTGTCCTGTGCCATGGAGATCCTACAGCTTTGGATCAGCAGGACTGGCCCTTTCACACATCCCAACTGTTTGTAGATTTTGGGGGTGGGCCAACTCTGAGCTCTGGATTTGGGCTTGGATGATAGCTGAGCTGGTCAGCTTGCGCCAGATCTCCCTTATTTGCAACACCAGGGCATTTTGCTCTCCAATCAGGGTACCCCACTCTCCCAAGAGCTGCAGTCTGTGAGAGGCAGGCAAGGTCAGGGCCTTGCTGTCCTGAGTGCTACACCCAATGCAGGGACAGGGCTAGCTCTCCTGGTTATTCCTAGTTACTGCAGGTGGCCAGGGAGGAGGGAGAGGGCATCATCTCTGTACTCAGGCCACCTGACAACAGACAAGTGTCTGAGCCAAATCTGTTGTGTTTTTGCTCACCTGCACCCCCTCCACCAGGGCCAGCTGTACTGTGCTGCCCAGGTGAGGTGCAGGGCCCACTCTCCCAAAAGCTGCAGCTGGTGAGGGACAGGGCCAACTCAGCCACTTTCATGAGCCTGGAGCCAGTTCTCCCACAGGCTTTAATTCTTAAAATGAGATGAGGAACCGCTTTGAAATAATGTGCTTTGACAGATACACTCTTTCAGTGCTTTAAATCTCTGGGCACAGAGTAGTAAGACCTGCAGTCGTATGGTGCTGTGACACTTCAAGTATCCGCTCATCTCCAGATGCAGCTCTAACTCTAACATGTACTTTTCAAGAAGACCTGGGAGCCAAGATGGGCCTAGGGGAGTAGTATAAGCAATCTTGTCTGTCCACGTAATATTGTGGCTTGGTTTTGTTTGGAAAGCCATCTAATAAAAACTACAGCAAGTAAAGAGTCCCAAAAATCTTGGTTTATGAAGCCATGTAGAATACAGGAGAGATAGGTTTAGAATTTGCTGTAGTTTGTATGTTGGTAGTTGATTGTATATTATACATGCAGAGTGGGTGTGTTCTTACAATAGATACATGTTTTATTATAAAACCAAGTTTTGTTTCCAAAAATAGGTTATTTTGACATAAAAATTCTTATGTCTTCCTTTTTCTCTCCCTGTCCTACTAGTTAGCTTTTTCTAGCTGGAAGCTAAAACAGGGAAGATTGTAAAAGGAAGGTTGCTTTGCTCAGCCTCCAGTGCTGTTAAACAGGGACCATTAGGACTTTGTGTTATTCAGAACTCTTGGTTACAAGCAGTGCAGATCCAGTCTAAATTAGCTTAAGTTAAAAACTGGTAATTGGAGATGTGCTGACTTACAGAATCAGAATCAGAAGGTTTAATTGAGAATTCCAAAGCTTTTCGTTTCCACCTGCTCGCTACACATCCCCTATTAGAGCCATGGCTGCCACAACTTCATGATGTAGAGAAAAAGACAGTAACTTTCCTACCCACTCATCTCCAAAGTTATTTTTTAAGATTTATTGTGTTGTGTGTGGGTGGGGGATATGTGGGGGCAGGTGCCCACAGTCCTATTTTTCAAGGACGAACTCCCATGTTGTCCTCACTGTCATCTCTGGACCAGTCAGTTAAAAGGAATAGAATATCATAGCCTAACCTTAGCTAAATCTTTTCTTCCTTTCTGGGGTCTAGTATTGAGTATTCAATTCTCTCATCCCCTATACACAAAAAAGAAGAAACATAGTGTCTATTTCAGCAATACAGTAGGTATCTATTTTAAGTTATTTGGAGGCCTGGCAGGATGGCTTGGCAGATAAAGGCACAACATGAGTTGACCCCTGGTCCACATAGTAGAAGAACCAACTTCCACAAGTTGTTCTCTGACCTCCATACTGAAACCTTGTCACATGTATACACACATGCACATGTGTGTACACACAATAAAATTACTCAATTTTTAAACATTGTTTTGGGACTGGGAAGCTGCCGTAGTGGGTAAGAGTACTTGCTGTGCAGGCTTGAAGACCTGAGTTCAAATGCCAAACATGCATTTGAAAGCTAGATATGGCTTCTTGTGTTGGGGGTTACTGGACAGCCAGCCTAGCCAGAAATAAAAAGTGGGCTTCATGTTCAGTAAGAGTTTCTCAAGGGAATAGGGCAGAGAATACTAGAGTAAGACATACCTGAGGCCTGCTCTGGTCTCTGGGTACATGCACATACACAGAGTATACTGTGCACACAGTCACTTTCAAAGTTTATGTATGTTTATATAAAATAGCTTACTCCAAAAAATGCCTAGTATACATATTTTTTCATGAACGGTTTGAAGATAAATTCCATGCATTATGCCTTTTTGTTACTAAAATCTTTAGGCTACACTTGCTAAGAGCAAGGATGTATGCTTACATATTTGCTCTTTGTGGAGATGTCTTACTCCTTCTCATAGTGTATGCCCTGGCTTTAACATCCCTTGGTGATTTCAGAGTGGAGTCCTTACAACATGATTTTTGTCTTCATTCCCTGAATAGCTTTAGTAAACAACAGCTCTCCTGTTCTCTTATTTAGTCACTCTATCTGGCTGCTATCAATGCAGTGTCCCACTGCTTTCAATTACGTATTTCTTTACTGTCCCCAGTTTCTTTGGTGGGCATGTGGTCTTGGTTTTGGGCAACAACATTCCTTCATTCGGTGACTTTTTGACATTCCACCTTCAACTTCAGTATCTTTTATTTTCTGGCGTAATGAGGTGCTCCAGGCTCTCCCGTCTGCCCTACTTTATCCCTATGGTCTGCCATCTCTCTGGGGAGAAATTAAGATTGAAAGTGCTAGGTGGAAAAACCATCATCCAGGAGGAATCCCTTGGTGACCGCAGAGCTCTCCTGATCAGGTCACTTCCTGAAAGCCTGACCTCTGACTGTTGCTTGTCAAGGATCAAGCATTCAGCATACTAGTCTTGGGTATAGTCAGATATTGTTTCTATTAATCCATGGGGTTGAGATAGTTTTTTTCCCATATGGTGGTTCATTGCAGACACTTGGATTCACATGAGTTTGTTTTCATCTTTGGGTTTTTATTGCTTAGCAGTGCAACTTTAATACAATATATTAAATATGATATATTCTATAAAGAATGTCAAGTCTGTGCAAAAAAGGAAAAGTGCCATTTCTTCCAGTACACCCCTCATCCCATTGTCTCTCTCCCATCCATTACAGATACTTACTGGTTTTGGCTTATACTTTTTATGATACTAGGTATATACATGTGTTTTTATTTTATCCCTACCCCAAAGGATGCTGTTTTACACTTTGTTTTTTCTTAATGTCTCTTAAAATCATTCCTTTATTAGTTTATAGAGTAGTTATTTTTGCCGGGCGGTGGTGGCGCACGCCTTTAATCCCAGCACTCGGGAGGCAGAGGCAGGTGGATCTTTGTGAGTTCGAGGCCAGCCTGGTCTACAAAGTGAGTCCAGGACAGCCAGGGCTACACAGAGAAACCCTGTCTCGAAAAAACCAAAAAAAAAAAAAAATCATTCCTTTATTAGTTTATAGAGTAGTTATTTTTGTAGCTGTATACTATTCCAGTTTATGTACCCTGATTTAGGCACTCCTTTACATAGACTTTTAGGTGATTTTCATTTTTAAGTGATACTCACTTTTTGCATTTATCAAATTCTTCAGTGAATAACCTCATGCATGTTTCTATATTGTTGCAGGTATCATTGGGTAAATTTCTGTGAGTAGACTACTGAATCAAAGAGTATATACATATGTATATAGTTTTAAGTTATTTCTGTGTCTTCATTGATTATTTCAATGTGTGTATACAGTGTATTTTTAGATCATATTCATCCTCCTCTCTCCTCCTCAAACTTCTAGATTCCATCCTCCATTCCCCTACCATTTTCATGCTCTTTTATTTTTACCCAGAGTCTAATAAGTGTTACCCATATGAGCATAGGTGTGGGGCCATCCCCTGGAGTGTGGGCACCTTACTGTGGACCACACCTTGAAGTGTCAACAGCCATCAACTGCTAGTGGTTGCTTCCCTATCCATGCTGGAATGTTTTCTGGCTTGGTCTTGGGCAGGTCTTGTTAAGGTGTCCAATTTTCATTGCTACTTTGAGAAATACTTGGGGGAAGGAAAGGGTTTTTTTGTTTGTTTGTTTTGTTTTGTTTGTCCAACAAATGGCTCTTTCTCTTATAAAAACAAATGCAATACAAAACAACAAAAATAATTAGGCCACAATTATGAAAATTATAAGGCTAAGCATACATTCCCAATGTCCAGTCCATATGTATTTGACAACTGACTTTAACATTCTACTATATATCCATCTCCATAGAGTTTAAAGCTCTATATCCAACTCAGCTTCCATCCTAACTTGCATCACCATCTTAAAAACATCTTAGATCCAGAACCCTCTCTTAATTCCTAAACAATTCAAAATTTAAATTTAACTCTGAGACTATAACTATCTAGTCTTCAACCACCTCAGACACCTGAGAAGGATAAATATATCTGATTATACAGGAAGTGCAGGGCCAGCAGCTTCCAAAACTAAGAAATGACAGAACTGGCTGCCTGGACAGTTCCCAATTTCTCTCAATACATTACAACATCAATCTTCAGCCTTATGGCCCCATTTCTCTGACAGACATTAATTGTAAAGCAGGAATTATGAAGGACTTGCCTACCCTGTCTTGGCAGAGGGAAAGGGTTTATTTCAGTGCATGATTTCAGATCAAAGCCCACCATTTGTGGAAGTCAAGGTCAGAACTCAGTATGTACCGTATTTCTCTTGGCTTTTAACTCTTACAGTCTTTCTGTCCCTACACTTGTGCAATGTTTCTTGAGCCTTGAAAGGAAGGGGTTATGAAATAGATGTTTCATTTGAGCTCTGCACACTATAGTCACTTGCTCTCTGCAGTGTGAATCTCTGCATTTGCCATCTGCTGAAAAAGAAGCCTCTCTGAAGAGAGATTAGAGCTGTACTAATGTAAGGATAGGTATTTAAGAGGCAGGTTCTCCCTTGAGGCTTATGACCTCACCAGCTATAGTTCTTGGCCAGATTTGCAGTAACAGGCGTGAGTTCCATCCTGGGAAGTAGGCCTTAAGTCCAGTTAGAAAACCATTGGTTATTCCTATAATGTCCATGCCACTGTTGTACCAGTGAGCATATCTTGCCAGACTGATCATTATTGTATAAATCACAGAAGAGAGGGGTCTACAAGCTCCCTCTTGACCAACTCCAAGAAAGCATCTATCCCACAGCTGGCACTGAACTTTTTGTTTGATAACCTATTGATTATTATCCTCTTATTAGGATACCCTATCAATTTAACTCATATTTTTTTAAAGCCTTCATATATACATGCACATATATATACACACACAAAGTAAGTTTTCATACAGCTTTTTAAAACACTTTTAATATTAGTCACTCCCCATCCTTCTTTCTAGTCTTTCTTCCCAACTTAATCTCCCTATTATTTCCTATTCATACACTTGTATTCTTCTATCCCCTTCCCTGCAGCCCCCTATCTCATGACTTTTTTTCTAGCTTCCTACCTCCACGTGTACCCCAGTTTAAACAAACAAAACAGAATTCAAAGCTAGGCTCCACATACGAAATAGAATATGTGATGTTTCTCTTTCTGGGCCTAGATGACTGCACTCAATGTGACCCCTCACCTCTAGTTTCATTATCCACCCTTTAGTAGATGGACATCTTGACTCCTCCATTCCTTAGCTACTGTGAATAGAGCAGCAGTGAACATGGATGGATAAGTATCTGTGTGGTGGGATATAGAGTTCTTTAGAGACATGCCCAGAAATGGTATATAGATCGATATTTCGGAAGATTTTTAAAGTATGGAATGCTTCTCTAATTTGTGTGTCATCTTTGCACAGGACTGTGTTAATCTCTATCATTCTGGTTTTATATGTGTTCTGCAAAAGGAAACTGTATGTAATTCCATGAGCTGTTATCAGTCACTGTTTCTAAGGAACTTGATAGTGAGTGAGCACATATTCATTCTATCTAGAAATAATAGAAACTTAGAAATTATTAATAAAATGTTTTGCTGATAAATTGCCAAGCCTCGGGCTTTTAAAATGTACTACAAAGGAGAATAGTGCATTTTGTCTAGAATCATTCTGGTAGATAAATTCAGGGGATATATTCTTGATGTCCTGTTTAAAAATCCCATTTGCAGGCTTACAAAAAAATCTTTCTCATATTTGCCTTTTATACACTATTTATTCAGTGGGCTTCCAAGTATATGATTGTAATGGTGACTTTGAGAATATCACCAGCTTTCATTAAATTTGTGTCAAACAATTAAACATGAAACCTTTTTTAAGAGAGCCATAAAATCACCAATAACTATGGGTTTGATTTTTTTCTGTTTATTAGAATCCTTTTGTTGAATCTTTTAGTAAGATTCATGTAACATTGAAGTAGAGTTAAGATTTTTATATTTGTCTGAAGGTATAAAATTGAGTCAATAAATACTGTGCTGTTAGAAAAAGCAGTACCCTGGCTCACGTGGCCTGAGTGTCAGTCCC
The DNA here is from genome assembly GCA_907164525.1 of Lophiomys imhausi. NCBI lineage: Eukaryota > Metazoa > Chordata > Mammalia > Rodentia > Muridae > Lophiomys > Lophiomys imhausi. The sequence goes on along the minus strand of CAJQZJ010000520.1, from coordinate 1,583,844 downwards.
TGTCCTTTAGTCCCTTTGCTGTTTTTATAGGTCAGTCTGTAATGTAAGGACCATGTGCTGTGACTCTCTTCACTGAATTAAACATTACATGGGCATTTTTACCAGTAAAAATAATTGCTGTGCAGCTTTTGGGGGTTTTGGGGGGGGTGGAATGGTATGGTTTTTGGTTTTTTGAGACAAGGTCTTTCTGTGCAGCCCTGGCTGTCCTGGAACTCGCTCTGTATTCCAGGTTGACCTTGACCTCATAGAGATCTGTCTGCCTCTGCCTCTCAAATGCTGGGATTAAAGGCATGTACCACCACTCCCTGATTTACTGGGCGACTTTTTAATGAGAAGCCTTGTAACCTGAAAGAAGAGTTCTGTGAAAGTTCAGAATCTTGAAACTGTTGAAGTGGCACGTTTTTCTTTTTCTTTCTTTCTTTTTTTTTAATTTGAAGGTATAAATCCCTTATTAAAGTCTGTGATCCTCTTTTTCACGCACATCCTCAGTTGCAGGGTTTGTGAGGAGTGAAGGATTCAGAATTGTTGTACGGGCCAAAATTCTGTGTCCACCCTCTGTAAACAGGCACCCACTGCTGTCCTGTCTCCAAACACCATCCCCTTACCTCTCCTGTTGCCCCCTAATTCTCCTAATGGAAAATAGCCGAAATGTTAACTCTTTCCTTGACCTCTACATTCTATCATTTGCTGAGAATTACTGCTTCTGCTCCTTGGGTCTTTTAAATCATTCTTAGCCTTGAGCCCTCATTGGCTGTATCATGGGTCTTCTATCCTCTTGCCTGTACTTGCCATCATGGCCCTTTTCCTACAGGGTCAAATCTGAACTGTCTGGCCTAGTACTCTACAGTTTTTCTTCCAGCTCTCTTACATAGTGTTTCTGTACAGTTGCCCTGCCATCGAGCTGCAAAGCTGTTTGTTGCCCAAGAATGCCATGGTGATTCTCCAAGAGCATTCAGAACCTGGCTGGGTTCTAACTCTATCTTCACTGGTTTCTAGCCTTGAAACTCTGGGAATTTCACTTAGTCTAAGTATACTTCATATTCCTCACAATAAAATGAGAATAAACTGTTGTCTGCTTGAGAGCTTGTGGGGTATAAAGGAGATAATCTATATGGAGGGCTTACAACTGTGCCTTCAGTACTATATTGTTGCCGTCATTGTTAGTTATTCTTACTGTCTTCCTCTGTAATGTCTTTCAGAATTTTATGTATATCTTTGTTCAAGTAATCTTTCCTCAAATCTCCCCAACTACAAAAAAAAATCTTCTAAACATTTATGTGTGTGCTTTGCCTGCACATGTCTGTGCATTACATGCATGCAGTGCCTCCAGGAGACAGCAGAGTGTGCCAGACCCCTTGGAACTGGAGTTACAGACAGTCACGATCCTCCATGTGGGTGCTGGGAATCAAGCCTGGGTACTCTGGAAGAGCCCCTGATGCCCTTAACTGCTGAGCTATCTCTCCAGGCCCCCAACAGATAGTCCATGCACTAATGTAGCCATCTATCCAGCCCTTGACATTTTTAAGACTTAGTAATTGAGTGCTTACAGTGTTATATAAGGCGTAAGACTACTCAGAGGACCGCAGAACCTAATCAGACCCTCTAAGAAGGATCCAAGAGATAGAGATGTATAAAATGTCTGGTTGGCAGATGTGTGCTGAGCTATCTGTAGAAAGCTTGGGCATCGTGTGAGGTACGTGAGTCTAAGCTTGGTGTCGTACTGGTCACTGACTTTGCTGAAATAGCAGGGTTTCAGTACTCAAAGCATTACCAAGGTGTTATCAAATGTAAAGAGTTTATGCGGGCAACTCAGAGTCTTGGTGGGTCCTTACAGTATATACTATTTACTGCTGAGGAATCCTCCATATACCACCCTGGGCTATAGTTACAGGAGGACTGTACAGTGCTAAAAAGGAAAGGGTATTTGTTTTGAATCCCCAGTACTCAACTCTGGGTCTTTTACGTAAAACATGCTCAAAAGAAAAGGATGACAGATTACAGAGCTTGCTCTTCCCGTGTACCTTAGAGGGATGTTGTAATTTGATGCTTCTTAATGTCTGTGAAGTAATTGCACTTTCTAGTTATGACATTGGCTTAAATTCAAATTGAGGTTTTAGAGAAATTTTTTTTCCTATAATATTAACCACAGCCATAGCAATCATTATGGGGAGTGAATAAAGTGAGTTCTGCCTTAGCCCGTGTTTCTTCCCATGTTTCTGTACATCGCTGGCATAAGAAGTACAGATTCTCCATGAAAGTCCACATTGGTCCTGGAATTTCAGGATTTCATAGCTTTCATCATGAGTTTTCAAAACCACTCAACAGTTTGTTTGTTTGTTTTTTTTTTTTTTTTGGTTTTTCGAGACAGGGTTTCTCTGTGTATCCTTGGCTGTCCTGGACTCACTTTGTAGACCAGGCTGGCCTCGAACTCACAAAGATCCGCCTGCCTCTGCCTCCCAAGTGCTGGGATTAAAGGCGTGCGCCACCACCACCCGGCTCACTCAACAGTTTTAATTCTGAATGTCTTATAGCAAGGAGCAAGGACCAACCCCAGTGGAGAGAAAGAAGAAAGGAAAAAGGAAAAACGAAACCACCGTGGAGAGTTTAGAGCTGGATCAGAATCTTCCAAACCAGTCTCTCCAGAGTCCTGAGGAGCCCACCGAGTCTGCAGACAGCCAGGTACAAGCTGAGACAGGAACCTGGTGGAAGCCATGGCTGCTGGACTAGTCTTGATTGACACTCGCCCAGTGGCCTCTGTTTGTCTGAAGCTTACCGACATTACACACAGACAAAAGCTGCACTTGTACTGTCTTGGTGGGTGAGCAGACAGACCACACACAGGCTATTTCAAGGTCTATTAGTTAACATTAATAAGCTCCCAGAATTTAGTGTGTTTGCTGTTTCATAAAGTAGCATATCAGTCTTCAGAGGCACTTGATGTGGAAAGTTAAGTTGTGAGTTGGGCTAGGTAGGGATCAGAGACCTGCTTTTGCCATGTAGTGCTCAGAGCACAAGGCCACTCTATACAGGACATCCAGAATAACACAGATGCCAGATAGCAAGTTCAGTTTGCAAACATGGGGACATGAGCTGCCCGTCTAAGTTAGTTCTTAACCACATGCCAGGCAGTGCCCTTGACACTGGTGGAGGTATTCTTTTCTAAGCTGAGGCACCTTCTCTAGGGCTGAAAGTGCCACTTCTGATACCCCCAGCAGTGTGTCTGAGCTGGGACACCATTCAGAATGAGACCACACTGGTGGGTCCTCTGAGTTTCTCATTGACATGTGCTCTAGGCAGGCATGGGCTTATAAAATCCTGGTCTTCATAAGTCAGTGTGTCTACTGTTAGAGCAAAAACCACCTCACACACAGCCTGTAAGCTAGACCTAGACCATGCTGCCAGAAAAGCAAGTGTATGAATTGACAGCATTTGGCAGTTAAAAGTTTGTAGAGTGGTCATTTCTAAATGGAAATGAGGGAAAGCTTCTTGTTTTATTTGTTTTTTAAGACTCCCTCAAATGACATTAGACACTGTAGAGGTGACATAGTGAAGAAGTGATAGCAACATGAAAAGATGCTCACAAAATGTCTTTTAGAAGACAAAAGAACTGAGGTTTGCTCATTTTGTTTGGCCTATTGTATTTCAAGTTTGAGCATCTGGGGACCTGCTACCTGTGGCTAATTCCCTAAAGTGCTCCTGCTGCTGGGGAACCAGTGCTAGGGCTAGGTGGGGGCGGGGCACGTGCTCTTCTCTTTGAGGATGTCACTGCATTGCTTTGCTGTGTGCTCTGCCTCAAAGTTCTAAGCTGCTTGGTTAGAAATGCCTCTTTACCTGGTAACTTGTTCTTTAGTCACCTTAAAATCTGTTTCTTAAATGTATGAAATTCTCAGTCTAAGTCCCAATAAAATTTATATTAATTTTTCACACTACATTTTTAGGAGTTGGTGGTTAAGTGAATTTGAGAAAAGTAAATAAAAACTAGCACTGTATAAGCTCACCTCCCATTCCTGTTACTTGGGACTTGAAGCCCCAGAAAGGAAAAAAAAATCACTGGCACTGATGACTGAAACACATCTCCCTGGACTGTAATGCTACACTCTTAATGGATCAGGCAATTCAGGGACTGTACCATCACTTTCTCCCTCAGCTAGATTCCATGTTGTGTGTATTTAGTTCTTAAAAGAGTAGAAGATTCCCTTTGGAAGTTGAGAAAATCCTGCTTAGCCTGTCACTAAATGTAGATGATGGTATTTGTTTGTTTGTTTTTTCGAGACAGGGTTTCTCTGTGTAATAGTCCTGGCTGTCCTGGACTCGCTTTGTAGACCAGGCTGGCCTCAAACTCACAGAGATCCGCCTGCCTCTGCCTCTCGAGTGCTGGAATTAAAGGCGTGCGCCACCATGCCCGGCTGATGATGTTATTTGTGTGAAAGTTTTTTCTTTTGGTTCACAGCAGCTCTGATAAGTATGCTTGTCCTGCAGAAACGGCGCTCAGGGCGGCAGGTGAAGCGTAGAAAATACAATGAGGACCTGGACTTCAAAGTGGTGGATGATGACGGGGAAACGATCGCTGTTCTGGGAGCTGGCCGTACATCTGCCCTCTCAGCTTCTACGCTTTCTTGGCAG
>CAJQZJ010000520.1:1559394-1579211 GCA_907164525.1 Lophiomys imhausi | reverse complement strand
TTGACCTGTGCTGTCCTGCTTGTCCTTTCTCCACCAACACTTATACAAGTGGACCACGCTCTGTGGTAGAAGTTCACCCCGCAGTTAAGTTTCACATAAAGTGCAATCTCTGTAGAAAGGTCTCTCTTGCCTCTTTTATCTAAAGTAGATCCTTGGTTCTCATCCCAGTGATTGTTTCTTGCTCTTTTCCTTCATGACATAGACACAGTTTATAATTTTATTGGAATGTGCCTCCTCTAAGATTTTTTTTTTTTTAATGTTAGAATGTAAAATTCTTGCTGGGTATAGCAAATCACATCTATACTGTGTCATTCTGGAGGCTGAAGTAAGAGAATCACTATCAGTTTGAGGCCAGCCTGGACTACATAATGAGTTCTGGGCCAACCTGGGCTGCAGAGTGAGACCCCGTTTCCAAAAAGTTCCAAAAGGACCCAGTAGGTGAAAGGACTTATGTCCATGTGTGGCGGTTCAGTCTCAGAACCCGCAGGGTGAAAGAAGAGAGCAAGCTCCCACGGCTGCTCTCTGACCTCCACCCAGGTGTCATTTAACACACATTATAATCCCTTAAAACTAAGAGTTGGGGGCTGGAGAGATGGCTCAATAATTAAGAGCACTGATCTCTCTGTCAGGAGCCTGGGTTTGATTCCCAGCACCTACATGATGGCTCACAGTCATCTGTAATTCTACTTCCCTGGGATCTGACACCTTCATCTTGTGCCCCTGGGTAGAGGCATGCACACAAACACTTAAACACATAGAACAATATAAGAAAGAAAATTTTGGAGCAAAGTCTTACACACAGTAGATATTTGTCTAAATAATGAAATCAAATGGACTCAGAATTATAGTTAAAACTGTGGTTTGACAGATGCATATTGTGAGCCTGCTACAAGGCCAGAGTCTGGAATATAGGTGTAATATCCAGATGATTCTTAGCTCCACAGAGCTTTGTCTAATAGAAGACACACGGCTTTACTTACACTGCAGTCAGCACAGCCCACAAGTATGTACTAGGCATAGTAACCACACAGAAAGTGGAATAGATGAACAAGGGTTCATTCACAAGCTGAGGCCCCGAGAGACATGTAGTCAGCCATAGGTTATGATATGACCAAGAGGCCTGCTGCTGCTGTGGGGTTTATGGAGTTATGAGTCATAAGGGCTGAAAGGTAGAAGGAGCCATACTATGAAGAGCCTTACAGCTCAGCTAATGTGTGTGGGCTTTATGCTGTGGGTTGTAGAGGTATCAGAGGGTTAAAGCAGATAAGCAGAATGACCTTATTTGCATTTCAGTTGTATTTGCTTCCTTTTGGGAACAGTTGTTGAGAATAGTGGCATTGGGACTTGATGCAGACATACAAGTGGGGGTGTTGGGACATTAGTTGAGGAAGTCTGTGCAAAGTATCTGGTTTAGAGAGGAAAAGAAAGGGAAATGCAGAATCAGGCTGTTAATGCAGAAGGGGAGTTGTTGCCAGTAACCCATTCTGGGACACTGTCTGGGACAGCTGTCTGTCATTCTGGAGCTCCTGGTACAGACTGGCAGAATCTGCTGCTCACACAGATTTAGCAGTAAGGCAGGTGCTCATCCATCCCAGACACTTGTGTACTTAGAGAGGCCAGTGATGCCTGGCCCTCGGCCACCTGTCCTCCAGCCTAAAGCAGTCTCATGGCACCTCACTTGTGTTTTCCTTAGTCATTACGAGGAAAGCAGCAAGGCATAGGCATATATTATCCCACCTTGAGCATTAATAAATGAAGTACAGAATAATCCAGGTCAGAGTTAGATAGTGGCTAACAACTCAGAGTTGATTTCATTCTTCTGCTAAGGGTTATACAATTAATGAACATAATAATTAATAGGAGTAATATTTTGATGTATTTGTCATTGCAGTACTTTTCAAGTAAATAGTTAAGAATAGTTCTTGCAAAATTGCTTGGAGTCATAGGAATGTTTTGGTTTATTGGACTTTTCTTGGGCATTTTGTAGTTTCATTGGTAGTTAAAACAGTATAAAGGATTTTATTTCCTAGAAGTCATTTATCCTAAACCATTTATCATATTTCAGGTCTAGTTACAACTTCTCAACTACCTGAAGGTAGCAGTTCCTAATCTGACATATGATCTCAGAAATTTTACCAAGTCTTTTCCCTCTAAGCATATAGTAAAGAGAGTTTTATATGGAAAAACAGGTAGAATTTGAGCTTGCATTTATTATGTCCCAAAACGTCACCAAATTTAAACAAGAAAAGAGTTTTCATTTTTGATGTTCAGAGTAGCAGTCATGTGAATATGTAATCTAAAGTCTAAAGCCTAGGCTAGCATGCCCGGGTCTTGAGGGCAGCTTGTTGATAAGTTTTCAAAATCAGAGCCCTAGCTGCTGCAGAACCAAAACAGCTTCTTCTGCATTTGCTTTTACATGTGGAATTCTTGATGAGATTTGAACCAATTTCCCAAGCTAACACAGAGCATCAATTCATGGATCCTCTAAGATGCTGGGCAATCCTCAAGACACAACAGATCCTTAAGGTGCCCATTAATGTTTCTTCTGCCTTCCAGTGCTAGTGTGGTGGTGCACTTGTGAAGCCAGCCTAGTCCATAGAACATCTGGGGCCACATTTTTCTTTTAAAAAGGTCTGTTCAGTGGCACCTGTCTAGCTGTTCAAGACAGTCTCATTTTGGCTACCCACCTGTCTGTGTATTGTATGTGACTTTATCTTTTGGAGCAAACAGGTTCTAATTTGAATGAAGTTCAGCTCATAGCATCGCCATGCCACTCACTGTGCCCTCCTTCTCTGTCCTTTGCCATGAGAAGCAGTCTGAGTTCAGTCTCAGTTTTGAGGATGTCCCTGCTCCCTGAACTAGAGACAGGTCCGCTCTGCTGCCAGAACTGTCTAGTACAGTTAGCCCTGTCACTGTCCTTTGAATACCTGCCAACTCCCTTTGTCTTTTAAACCATGATCATCTTCAGAGCAGGTTTGCATCTTTAAATTAAGCTCCCAGGAGCTTTCTTCAGATGAAACCTCTCACAGCATTTTCTGTCTTCTATTTTGTAGTATGACTGTTGTGTTTATTTGCAGTGTTGAGTCAGGTGGGACCTTTGAACCACTCACAGCTTGGGATGTGTTTTCATTGCCTTTGCTGTACTTTTTTCAGTATCACTCTTATTTGGCCCTTTAATCAGGTTATAAACTTAGGTACAACTTTGTGTTGTTAGTTAATATATCTATATAGATATATCTCATTTTATGTATATATGTATTTAAGGAGTGAATATATTCAAACTCATTTTGTAAACACCTATGCTGCTTTCTTGTTCTTGTTTGACTCCTGGGTTAAAAGACAAGAGAGATTATTTTGCTTTTCAGGCTCATATTTTCTTCATTTCCTGACACACACATTATTTTTCCCTGTGGTGCTCATACTTCTTGCTATAACGCATCATTTGGGCCTTCAGGCAGACCTCCTGTCAGTTCCCTCACTACTGTTCGGTGTTGCTGTGCGCGTGTACCCTCTCATGTGATTCTATGCCATGGCCTCAGTTTGAGCCTTTTACTGTTGGGCTTCTTTCCGCCCTTAGCCAGTATGCTGGGTAGTTTTATACCAGCTTGACGCAAGCTAGAGTCATTAGAGCAGAGGGAGCCTCAAAATGCCTGAGACAATGCCTCTGTAAGATCTGAGGCCTTTTGGGGATTTTCGTAACTATTGGTTAATAGGGGAGAGCCCAGCTCATTGTGGTTGGCCCCCCGCAGCCCCTCCCGGGCTGGTAATCTTGGACTCTTTAAGAAAACAGGCTGAGTAAGCCATCTGGAGCAAGCCAGTAAGTTGTACCCTTCTATGGCTCTGCATCAGCTCCTGCCTTCCATTTTCTGCCCTGTTTTGAGTTTCTGTCCTGACTTTTATGCTGAATAGCAACGTGGAAGTATAAGCCAAATAAACCCTCTCCTCCCCAAGTTGCTTTTTCTGGTGACCATCACAGCAATAGTTACCCTGACTCAGACAGCCAGGTGTGATGGTTTCCTGTCTTCTTGTTTCTTCATGGAACACAGCCAGTTTCCACACATGTTCTCTTCAGGCTCCCTCCTCTTGGTCTCTGCTGTCGTCCTCTGTGCAGGTGAGTGTTCTAGTCACCACAGCACTTTCTTAATTCCCTGCTATGGCTCTCTGTCCTTACTAATCTGCTACTAGGCTGATACTCTCCAAAATACTGGGGTAATTGCTGGTATTCTGTATCTCTTGCATACTTCTTAACTGCTGATATCAGACAAAACTCAGCTTGGAATATTTTTTCTTTTTAATGTGGTCACATACCCCCCTCATTCATTTCCCCTTCTAGATGGGAACTTAAGTAATTATCCTCGGGCTCCTTTTACCGTAACTCCCTTTCATTCTTAGTGTCCTCTTACAAACTGTCCTACCATTAGGGTCTAATTAAACCCTTGCCCAGTACAGAATCCAAACTCTTCTCACTCTGTAAACTCATGTTGAACTTTAGTTACTGTCATACTAAGTAAGCACTTGCTCTGAGACAAGTTTTACTTCTCTTTGACCCATCTTTATAGTCCGCTGAAGAGAATTAAGTGGCATGGCTAGCTGCAGGAGTAAATGAGATTTTAAATTGGGGGAATTTTCTTTGAGAATAACATTTCCAAATGATACAAGTCTCTTAATATACAAATATACGAATTCAAATGGTCTTCTCTGAAGGATGATTTGAAAAACGAAGCATTTAAGAGCAGATGGTTTTTTATGGGAATGTTTGGCAGGCAGATTTAGTTTATATCTGTGTATCTATGTTGACTGAATGTTTATACACATGTGATCTTGCTTATACACAAACTCAGTTTAGGGGAAAAGATCCTGATACTCCATTTTCTTCTTTGGTAAGTGTTTCAGAAATGCACATTTTCAAATTCCCTTTTCTTTTTATTAAAATGAACAATAAAGAAAAGAGAAAAGATAACATCTTTGAATGCCATATTCTGCAGATCTCTAGGGGTTTTTGAAGATGCCCTAACCATCTCTTGTATTTAGATAAGCAAATGTTGCTTGTCTCTTAGCAACTTGATTACTGGGTAGTTTAGAGAATATCTGTGATAGACTGTCATAGTAGCTAACAAAGAGACATGTTTGCATGACTAGGAGTTTGTTTTAACTATCCTAGACCGTTTTAGACGGTTGGTATCAAGAGGTCAGAGCTTCACATTTTATTATTAAGTATCTCTAGGTATGATACCATTGGGAAGCGTTACCTTTAAATTTGTATCAATATATAAAGATCTATTCAATTGTGGTTAAATATACTCTTAATTATGTATCAATATACCAAGATCAATGCCTATGTAGCCCAATATAATCTTAATATTACGCCCATATGCAAGGGTCAGTACCATTGTGGCCAACTATAATCTTAATTTTGTATCAATATACAAAGATCAATACTGATGTAATCCAATACAATCTTATTTTTGCACAATAAACAATGGTCAATACCACTTTAGCCAAATAACCTACTAATTTTGTATCAATATACAAAGGTATAAGGGCATATTCAATAATCTGCCCCTTCTTCTTGGACCTTCCTGTGCTATGTCTATATTTCATTTTTCTCAAGCCCATGCACTCCTACATAGGAGAGGAAGAAGGATACAGAAAAGGAAAAGTAGGAATTCCCTGGGGCTAACCTCCAAAACCCATTAAGACAGGATCATTTATCAGCTTGTAGTCTCTTCCCCTACATAACAGAGTTTTCAGTTAACCTTCAAATAACCAAAAAGAAGGGCGGAGAAACACCCTCCCCACCCTCTGGGCATGGGACGTCGCTCTCTTAAAGTGACTTCCTGCTGATTTGGGTCTTAGTAGACCTGTTTGGGGCCCCAACCCAAATGGGAAAAATGATTAAAAATGTTAGTACAATCCTTTTATGTTCAGTCCTTCTGTTCTCAGCTGTTTAGATGACCTAAGGGGTTTGTAGGCAGAAGCTGATCTTGCAGGCTTCACTGAGGTTCCAGCCGGGGCATTGTGTAGAGCTGAACGCTCCCAGCGACACTGGATTGCAGTGGTGGTTGCAGGCCCCCGATGGAGACAGCTATTGAGGAAGTCTGCCAGGCAGAATCAACTGGGTCACTCATCCTCCTTGGTGCCTGATTCTGCTCTCTGCTGAGGATTCCGCTGTCCGCCGTCCCCAGGCTCCCCTAATGGACACTTCGATTCTCCTGGAACGATAAGAACAGAGCCCTGCCCCAATCCCATCCCTAGGACAATTGCCCTCTTTTTTTTTTTTTTTTTTTCCTGGGGGGGGATGGGGGGGGCTAGGTAGTACTTCTCCTGAAGCAAATTTGGCCTTCTGACAACATACAAAGCGTATCTTTCAATCCGGGTTAAAGAAGAAATCATTCTGTCACCTTGGAGCTAAACCAGCTCTAGTGTATATATTTTGAGATCCCAAAGGACAATCTGCCTGCATCGAGAAGGCCTTTTGTAAGTAGCCTCCAAACCTAGGTCCCTCCAAATCCCATGTGTATGTCTCTGAATTCTCATTATTGGGAACAGGGACCTGTGTTTCTCATCTGAAAAAAAAAAAAAAAAGAAAAGAAAAGAGTCCGTATAACAGAGTCCTAAAACTCACAATTCTGCCTCCCCCTTCCCCAGAAGGCTGGATTATAGGTGTGTGCCACCATACTTGCCTTGGTTCTCAATGTTTTGATAATCCCCATTTGCCTTTTTTTTTTAATGTTCAATATTTTACAATTCAAGTCCATTTATTTATTTATTTATTTACTTACTTACTTATTCATTCATTCATTCATTCATTCATTTATTGGTTTTTCGAGACAGGGTTTCTCTGTTTAACAGCTCTGGCTGTCCTGGACTCGCTTTGTAGACCAGGCTGGCCTCGAACTCGCAAAGATCCGCCTGCCTCTGCCTCCCAAGTGCTGGGATTAAAGGCGTGCGCCACCACCGCCCGGCTTATTTATTTTTAAAGTTTGTCATTTGGAAATGCTTACATGGATAGCAAAACCTCTTAAGAAATTCAGATAAATGAGAAGTTTGTAGTTATTTTATTCTGGTGGACTACAGACTAGAGAGAAGGTATAGCCAAAGTCCTTCTCCTCCCCAGACAGGGTTTCCTGTGTAGCCCTGGCTATCCTGAAACTCATTATATAGACAAGGATGGCCTTGAACTCAGAAGAAATCCACCTGCCTCTACTTCTGAGTGCTGGGATTAAAGGTGTGTGCCACCATGCCCAGCCATTATAGACAGTTTTGAACTGCCATATGGGTACTGGGATTTGTACCCAGGTCCTTTGGAAGAGCACCAGTGCTCTTAAAAACACTGAGCCATCTCTCCAGCCCAAGACAAAGTCTTTCTGTTTTTTCACCTGAGTGTTGGTTATGCCTTAAATATTTTGTTATAACTCTGTTTTTTTTTTTTTTAAGACAGCACATTAATTCTTCTGGTGCTGATCCACTAAATGGTTACAAAAAACCATATATATATATTGAATTGAATTCCAACTACTTTTAACTTGAAAGTTTTCTATATTCTATGAATGTTTTAAAAGCCTTCGAAGAGTAAAGTGCTGTGCTTTCCTCACCTATGTATTAACATGTCTTTAGTTTTCATCTTAGTAAAGTACTCTGCTAAAAATATTGCCGTTAGAAAACATTTTACCAGCCGGGCGGTGGTGGCGCACGCCTTTAGTCCCAGCACTCGGGAGGCAGAGGCAGGCGGATCTCTGTGAGTTCGAGGTCAGCCTGGTCTACAAAAGCGAGTCCAGGACAGCCAGGGCTGTTACACAGAGAAACCCTGTCTCGAAAAAACAAAAAAAAAAAAAAAAAAAAAAAAAAAAGAAAACATTTTACCTGTTATTTTTGTTAGGTAAAAATAAAAGAGTATTTGAAGATCTTAGCAGAAAAAGAAAACATTTTTTCAGCATGTATATGTGCCGGTAAATGCTTCCTGCTACCTAGGGCTAAACTGGGCTTGAACAACTTACAGTTTTAGAGGGTTAGTTTGTTATGTTATGGTGCCCTGCATGGCACTGGAACAGTATCTGAGAACTACATCCTGATCCTCAGGCAGAGAGAGAGACTCTCCTGGGTTTTTGAAACCTCAAAGGCCACTCTCAGCAGCACACTCTTCCAACAAGGCCACACCCCCTAACCTTTCCAAATAATCCAGACTGGGGACTAAGCGTGCATATGTGTGAGCCTGTGGAGGCCATTCTCATTCACACCTCCACACATGGATATGTGGAGAGAAAGCAGTCAGACATTACATCAGGATTTTTGGGTTGGGCAACCTAGAAGGAGAGTTTCCTTTAACTCAGATGGGAAAAAATCTGTGGATTTGAGGTGTCAGGATGACTGAGGTCTGGAGACTTATTAATGTATCAGACCAAGATTTAGTTTTTAGAAATTTAAATTTGAAATACTTTAAGATAGCTCAGTAGAGATGGCAAGAAACAATTAGAATGTGAGCCTGTAGTCTGAAGAGAACTTTTGATCTAGATGTGTGAATTTTGCAGGCATCACAATATAGCTAGTATTTAAAATCATGAGACTAGATGAGATCACTTGGAAATTAGTGTAGATAGAGAAAAAAAGGAGGACAAGGAGGAAAGAACTAAACCTTAGACTGAACCCCCTCACCTAATTATTAATGTAAGTTAATAAATATCAACTGTAAGGTAAATAGAAAAGGATAAGTTGCAAAAGCATGATTCTGAAGACATCTGAAGCTGTGGACATAAGAATTAGATGAACTAAAGATGGTGGGCAGTGAAGAGCAATTCTTAGGTGAGCTGACAGTCATTGGTTGTCTTCTCTGAAGGCACTTGGTCGTTCTGGGAACTGAGGATCAGGGTTGGCTCAGAGAGACTGAACTCTAGGTTGAAAAGAAACATACTATTTTTGAACCTGCGAGGGGGCTCCCCGAAATCCTGACGCCCAGAGACCACCACAGTCCCAGATTCGTCGTAATATACAAGAGGTTTATTTAAGCCAACGTGCAGGGGTTCGACTACCTCCGTAGAGGAGTGAACGAACCAAAACAGTTTTCAGGCCATTTTAAGCACACAAGCAGCTACAAAAAAAGATGGGGGCATAAAGGAGTAACTTTTAGCAGCAGGTGGGGATTAAGGAACAAAGAGTATGATGCAAGTGGGGAGTGGAAGCAAACCAGTCAGCTCTGTAAGTTTAGATAGTCTCAAGGGCCAAGTTCTGTGGAATGTTTCCAGAAGTGAGGTCAGGGTCTCATGAAGGAGTAGAAGGCCTTGTATTCATTAATTTTTACAGTCTTACACTATCAAGACAGTAATTTGAGTATACAGAGCTGGTGAGATGATAAGAACCTGAAGGAAGTCCCTAAGCAAGAGATGAGATTTTTTTTTTTTAAGAAAAAAAATTGTGAAACTGTAAACTTGAGACTGTCTTCTGGGGAAGTGCCCGGCTACCTGTGCTGTCTCTAGATTAAGCACATTTCGTAGTGGAAGTCCTCTTGCTGTAGACATTCATTCAGTTTCTTTTTCCAGCTCTGCATTTGTATGTGTAATCTTAGCACTCAGGAGGCTAAGGCAGAAGGATCATAACTTGGAGGCCAGCCTAGTCTACATACCAAGACATTTATCTTTTTTTTTTTTTTTTTTTTTTTGGAGGTGGATAGAACCTATCACAAAAAGTCTCACATTCCCTTGAGGTAATTGTTATTTTAACCTTTTAGGGTTGTACAACACAGGACTCAACTGAGCTCTCTGTGACTTGAGAACCACAGTCTTTCTTAATATTATCACCATATACTTTGTACTCCAGGAACAGGTAAAACTGAATGGCTTGGGGAGGTTGGGATTTTTTTCCCTTGACTTTCTCCTTTGGATTAAATCTTGACAGTTCCCCAGTCCTTACCAGCTAGCTAGATGGGTCTACCCTCTTTCCTCCTGTCTAAGAAGATAGGGAACATTGTGATAGACACTATTACTTGGAACTATTATGTCCTTTATCTTCAGTGACCAGTTTAGAATAAAATAATTAGATGTTTCTAGAAAACAAAATTGCCACAGATACTGAGGTAACCAGAAAAGAACTTAAAAATCATTGTGGATAATCATTTCCAGTAGAGAATTAAGTGTGCTGTGACAAGTCAATCATTTAGAATTATGAAAAATCAATTTATAAGATTCAGAATACAGTAGACAGATTTAAAAGCAGGTTAGATACAACAAAACATAAGATTAGTAAATATGAAAAAACATCAATAAAATTTTTCTAAATGCAGCTCAGCTAGAAAAGAGCAAAGTGTGAGAGAAGTAGGGCTCAGTGCAAAGGCATTTCTGATTGTATTCCTAAGCAGAGAGGAAACTCACGTAGAGCATCATTTGAAGATAGAATTAGTGGGCCTGGCTGTCAGAGAAAGGCAGAGAAGAAATAAAAAGTTGGGGCTGTGTAGATAGCTTAGTTGGTAAGTGTTTGCTGTACGATCACAAAGGCCTGGTTTGGATCTGCAGCACCCATGTAAAAGCCAGGTGGCTTAGCCGGGCAGTGGTGGCGCACACCTTTAATCCCAGCACGTGGGAGCACACCTTTAATCCCAGCACGTGGGAGGCAGAGGCAGGCGGATCTTTGCGAGTTCGAGGCCAGCCTGGTCTACAAAGCGAGTCCAGGACAGCCAGAGATATTCAGAGAAACCCTGTCTCGAAAAACCAAAAAAAAAAAAAAAAGCCAGTTGGCTTTTGGTTTGCAACCCTGGTACCTGGGTCAGGGACAAAGATCCACAGAACCTGGGAGCTTAGTCTGTAGACTCCAGGGTCAGCGAGAGACACTGTCTCTTAAATAAGATCAAGAACATCAGTTTGACATTCCATGCATGAATATACACACAAACACATGTAAGACACACCTACCCTGAAAGAAATAAAAAGTTGAAAGATTACAAAGGAAGATATAAAACTGTCATTGGTTATAGATGAATGATTATAGAAAATAGAATTTAGAAACCGTTAGAATTAGTAAATGTGGATTTGACTAAGTGCTACATTCAGCAGCATCAAGGCAATATCTAAAGATATCTTTTATATGATTAACTATTAATATGAAGTCAGGGAAGAACTGAATCCTGCAAGTTCTCCTCTGACCTCCACATATGGGCTCACACACATACACACAATAATTAAATAAAATGTAATCACTAATAACCTAAACAAATGTAGAAATACACTATATCTATGTGTTCAGTATTTAAGGTGCCAATAATTCAGTCCCAGTTAGAATCCAGAGATAGGGCATACACAAATACACATGCAGGCAAAACTCCCATACATAAAAGAGTAAGTTGGTTTTTTTTTAAAGTAAACAAAATTTAAGTAAGAGGAAATTCAAATACAGTATTTCCTGTGAATGAATGTTTGTATAGAAATACTAAGACCAGAATAACCTGAAGTGATTGTGGAACCAAGACCTGCATTGAAGTCTTGTTCTAGAGGTTTTGTGATTGGATGTAGTCCGTATTTGGGCATGTAATCTGACACCACCTAGCTAAACTGACAGTAGGCATTCCCAGTGAGGAGTTACAACCAAGAGGTACCTCAGGTTTGCACTAAATGAGCACAGGGATGTTCTGTAGTCTGAGTGTTGGTCCTTGGCTTTTCTACTCACTGCTTTGTTGATCCTTCCAGGAACATCACCATTCGACCTCGAGGTGCTCTTTTGTCATTGCTTTAGAAGCTTCAGAAATGCCACTGCTGCAGAAGCTATCAACTGCAGTATTCTCCTGGCTCAGCCAGCCAGACCTGTGTCACCTGCTCCTGGTCTTAACCATGTTCAAGGTCACACCTCATGCTTCTACCCTGTCATCAGAAGTAGCAATTTTGTCCTTGGTAGTGATGAGAAGCCAACATTTCATCCCAGAATGGAAACCTGAGATTTGGGTTTTGGTTTTTTTTTTTTTTTTAATAAGCCAAGTGTATGAAAACTAAGGAATAGCTACTCTCTGGGAAGGTGTGGGAAGATGGCAACAACAGACCAGAGTCCAGTGATCAAGGCTTAAGTGGAAAATGTGCTCCAATAAAACCACAGTGAGGACAGCTAAGCTTAGAAGCCCTACTTCATGGACTGGGCTCACTCTGTTGTCAACCTGCAGCAAAGAGACCTAATGTGGGAGCCTGCACCCCTGACGTTTCCTACCCCTCCAAAGAACCCTTCCCTCACCATCCCATCTGCAGCCCACACACTAAGTTGTTACTCTGTTGCCCTCCATCCCCACTTTCTTTTTTAATTCCTAGTGTAAAAAACATTAAACCAATACGTAACCCTTCCTCTCTTTTCTTCATAGATCCCCCACCCTCATTTCTGTTTTCATTTGCTTCCGTTCTGCATACTCATCTGCTGTTAGGGAAAGATGATGCTCTTTGCATATAAATGCTACCAAATGTAAGAAAGAAAAAGCTAAACTTGTTAATTAAGCCACCAGAACAAAGACATTCGCTTTACTTGAAAATAGGCAGATAAATCAGTAGAACAGAATACATCTGTGTTGCCCAGTGTGGACACTATCACCCACGTGTGCCTGTTGAGTGTTAGAAATGTGGCTAGCCTGGGTTAAAGTGTACAGTAAGTATAAAGGACACACTGTATTTTGAAAATAGGAGGAAAGGAATATAAAAATTTTAACTTTTATATTGATTCAGTCAGTATGTTTAAATTATAATACTTCAAATATTTGGGAGGTTAGATACTACTATGAGGCTGGAGAGGGCTCTGCAGTCATGAGGATCGGGTCTCCAGGCCCGCATGATAAACCAGAAACTCCCTCACAAACACCCATTACATCAACTCCAAGGAAGACAGGCAAATAACTGGGGTTTTTTGGCATCTAGTATAGCCAAGGCTTGAGGCTGAGGTTCCAGGAAGACTCGCACAAAGGAAATACTCAGATACTCTGAGAGTATCTGCCTACCTGCCTGATGAGCTCCAGAATTTCATGCCATATGCCTTTCTTGTCTTTTCTTATTCTGTTTTTTAAAAAAATTACTTCAAGTTACATCTCCATCCCAGTGCCCTGGTTCCACCCTTCCTCCCTCTCCCACCCATCCCACTCCTCCGATGTGGAGTGTCCTTACATATCAGCCCCTCTCAGCTCAACAGTCATATGAGGGCTAAGATGCCATGTGCATCTTTCTGAGTCTGGGTTAGCTCACTCAGGATGAGCTTTTCTAGTTCCATCCATTTGACTGCGAATTGCATGATTTCCTTGTTTCTGATAGCTGAGTAGGATTCCATTGTGTAAATGTACCACAATTTTTTTTTATCCAATCGTCAGTTGAGTGACATCTGGGTTGTCTCCAGTTTCTAGCTATTACAGATAAGAATACTATCTATAAGCATAGATGAGGATATGTCTTTGTGGTTTGGTGAGGAATAGTTTGGGTGGGTACCCAGAAGTGGTATGGCTGGGTCTTGAGGTAGGACTATTCCAAGTTTTCTAAGATATCTCCAGACTGATTTCCAAAGTAGTTGTACAAGTTTGCACTCCCACCAGCAATTTCCCCTGGAGAAAGGGGGGGACCCCCCTTTTTTTTTTTTTTTTATTTTTTTTCCCCCCCCCCCCCCCCGAGAAAAGCTTGATTTAAGATTGATTGCTTTAAAAATGTGTTCTATAGTGGTGTGACCTTAGGGATGGTTGAATCTTAGAACAAATAGACTGAAATTGATTTGTAGCACAAATTATTCTTCTGTAATGTTCCAGCTAGTCAAGTTGTCTTGGTGTGCATTCTTTTCTATACCATTTCAAATGTTAGAATGATGGGAAGGTTATAGAACACATGAAACCACCAGAAAAGTCCAGAAGGAATGCTAAACATGAGGGAGCTCTGTCTCAGGTCATCCTGCCAAGACTGCTTCCGTGCAGGTGTTTCTGTATCATGAGTACTCTGAGATTTCATGGAGACCAGGGCCTAGAAATTTGGGTATGTGGTTAGGGTAGGAGGGAAGGTGATTCTCAGTTGTGAGTGTCAGTGAAGCAGCACTGTAATAGAAATTAATTTTACCTTTGTTATAGTTCAAGAAATGTTTTCATGTGCTGCTTTAGCTTAGTAAACTATATATTTTTACTATATATTTTACTTGTATATATTTTTCTACTGCAACTTTTCAGAAAAATAGAAATTAATAACTTCACTGAGGTCAGTAGTTGATAGTATTAGAATTGGCATCTTTTGGTTTGATTCTAAGGCCCCAAGGCTCTTTTGTTTTAATTACTTTATTACACTTACTGTTTATTTGTGTTGTACTTATACGTGCTATGGTACATGGATGGAAGTCAGAGAACAACTTGTGACAGCCCTCTCCACCATGGGTTTCTGGGATCAAACTCTGGTTGTTTTGTAGCAGTGGCTTAGCCATTGTGTCTACCCCCACCTTGAGATTCTTTTCGATTATAGAAAATGTTAAACATCAAAATGTATAAGTTTTACAAAGAAAGGAAGTCTCATAAGCAGTTTTGTTGGTTCTTTAGCCTTATGGCCCAGAGTCTTGTTGGCTTGTATGATAAGGGCTATGCCCAGAACTTAAAACTCTGCTATTTGAATTCTAGCTTTGCAAGATACTTGTGAACTTTCTTAGGAAGGCTTGAGTAGACTTTTTCATTTTTAAATTGTGTGTGTGTATGTGTAGGTTAGAACACATTTTGAGGCATCAGTCTTCTTGTGGGACCCAGTATCCATGTCAGGTGGTCAGACCTGTGTTACAAAAGGCTTTAGCCTCCAAGCTGTCTTCCCAGTCCTATGCTGTAGCATTGAATAAAGTAGTAGCTGTGGTATTATAAGCTGAACATCCTTAATTCAAAGTATTTTCAATTCTAAAATCTTTGAGTGTCTATAAGAAGCTAGATGATTTCAGGATTTTTAAATTATTCCTATTTTGGTTGTGGTCTATATAGGGACTCCAAAATCGTGAAATCAGAACACTTCTGAACTCACCTCCACTTACAATTATTCTCTCAGACCCTGTTTCCAGTAACCTCTTTTTTTTTTTTTTTTTAATCTCTGTGTTCAGGAGCCTCCGGAAGATGATGCAAACATCATTGAGAAGATCCTGGCATCTAAGACTGTCCAGGAGGTTGGTGACTCCTGTTTCATTTTTTTTCTCCTATTAGTAGACACTGTCTGTGGAGGATTTGCCTAGAGAACCAGCTGTTCATCCTTGGCTACAGTGAGAGCTTGTCAAGAACATTGCCCCTGTGGAGGTTTTGGGGCACTGTGTTCTTAAGTGGCACAGTTGATAGCTGTCTCCATTGAGACCCTGACAAAGGTATTTTTACCCTTTGTTGTAGCCCACCAAGTCATCGGGGGCTAAGAAGAGGCGGTTGAGGGATCCTAATGGGAAACAATGGGGGCTTTCTGTAAACATGTTGGACTGTCTTAGGAATCCCTAAGAGAAAATTCTGTAAGGCAGTGTGCTGGTGCCAATGCAGATGTAGTTTACCTTTACTTCAGTGTAGACTTCCTTATTGTTTCCATTGTTTCCATGTGGAGAGAGAGTATCAGGGGAAGCCAGCGAGAGATAAACTTAAGTTATTCTGCACCACACTGTGGTTCTTACATTTCTGGATCCAGGGCCAGTCTGGACTGAAAGTTTCTTACGTGTGGACATTGAAGAGATGCCAGGAAAGGCCCCTTTTCATACTCCTCTACTCTATTGAATAGCTATATATCTAGGTTCTGGGAATTAGAATTAAGGTTAGAGTTAGCTGTTAGCTTGTAAGAAAAGACCTGGGATAATAGAAATACTTTCCAGAAATCCCTACTGAAATGAGACATAAATATTGGTTGGTTTACCTGTTTTGTTTGGAGTTATAGGTGAGCTTCCTGGAGTATGGGCTGATAACTGCTTACTGTTGGTTACAGGTTCATCCAGGAGAACCTCCATTCGACCTAGAGCTGTTCTACGTTAAGTATAGAAATTTGTACGTCTATTTGATATTCTACATGTATTTGAATTTTATGTGAATAAAACTTCCTTTCCTATGACACTTCATCTTCTATATTTTCAGAAACGGCCCCCAAATGCGTGATCTTGACTGATTCAAGTTCACCTTAGACAATGTCACTCATTTTGGGCTTTACATAGAATCACCCAGAAAACTTTTAAAAACTACCAAACCCTTTCTCCACACAAGACCAGTTGGTTTATAGTCAGAGTAGGCCCTGAGGATGGTGTGCTTTAGAAATTCCCTGGGTGTTTCTCATGTGCACCTAAAGTGTAAAAGCAGTTCTGTAGTGTCCCCCCCCCCGTTACATTTCTTTCTTTTCTGCTTCTTGCCTACTTTCATTGATGTGCAATAGTTTACCCCACAAATCTGCCTATTTGTCTGCTCTGAGCCTATTTCAGTGGAACCTACAGAGAAATTAGTGGTTTGAAATCAGTCCTCTATTATTGCCCTTAAGGGCAAGGCCTTTTTTAGCATTGCCCAGCAGTGTCACAACAGACACATGCTACTTCTGTGTATGGTGACCATCCTTTTTATTGAAACCTTAATGGTATTTTGGTGTGTTTGTCTCACAATTGTATGTCTTTGGATAGTTCGTATTTACATTGTAAATGGGCTACAATGGAAGAGCTGGAAAAGGATCCTCGCATCGCACAGAAGATCAAGCGATTTAGGAACAAACAAGCCCAGATGAAGCACATTTTTACAGAGGTGAAACAATGTGTATTAACTCACTTCACTGCTGCTTTTTTTTCTGCATTAGACATCTAGGTTTAAGTGTCTTAGGTCCAACCTAACATTCTGTCTAACTATTATTGGTCAAGTCTGATATGGGTGCTGGGAAAGAGAATGTATTCACTTATTCACTAAACTTTCTAAACTGGCAGCTCATAACCTTGGACAGTGAAGAGCAAGAACAGTATGCGTACAATATGTATATTCATAGGTCCTCCTCCTACGGTGGGCATTCCAAAGCAAAAGCTATAAATGTTAGAAAATAAATAATGAAGCTTGACTTTCAAAAGAAGAGAGAAGAATAGTGCATTTCTGTGTTAAATCTGTAGTGGCTTTGGATCAGTGAACACAACCAACATCTCAGGTAAATAGAAAATACAGGGATAGTTTATGTATGCATTTTCTCTAGTTTTATACATGTGCATACTTGCATGGCATACATTCTTGTTCAGCAGAGAGAAAAATCTTCCTATTTACACATACACTTAAATAAAGCGCCTACATAGACATATGCCAGACAGCTTTAATAAGAAAAGTACCAGACATGAAATGAAGACACAAACAAATACACAGGGAATTCAGAAAGAAGGAAATGCTGGTCATGAAGCTTCACTAGAAACCAAAAGAAGTGCAAATAAAATTGGAGTCTTCCAGTGTTTATTTGTCAGATACTTAAAGGTTTTAAAGTCATTTAAGGCGATGCAGGCTGTCAGCTGTTATTGGTGAGAGGATAGGGATGTGACCCTGGCTTGTCCTTGCTGTGAGCATGGCTAGGTCTGACCCATCACATGCCCCAAGTCTGCATGTCATTTTCCCCAGAAAGTCTAGTTCTGTCATGTGTTTTAAAGAAATCATCACGTCTTTGTACAAATTATTTGGAAATATGTTTAGTGTTATGATCTAGTCTTAGTAAAAGAAAAACACCAGGCTCCAATAGTACACAAGGCAGTGCATACTTGAGTGCAAGAGAAAAGAAACACCATAAGAATACATAGGAAATGCCTTGAATAAATACACGAGTATCGTATATTTTTTCTCTGGTTGATGGAATTTTAAAACTATTTTCTTTTTTATGTGTAATGTATAGTTCTGTACAGATAACTTTTGAAGGAAAGACACAATAAAAATTATTCTTAAAATGTAATCTTATTAGATCCTAAGAGTACACTCGGGTACTACCAATCATAGTAAATTGCTCATCCATTCACCCAACTCTGTTTCACATTGCAGTCCTTTTCTGCTAGTGATAAGTTGCTTCAGGATGACATCAGTTTTCTATCCTTCGGATGGAATCTCACAGTTAGTGCTGGAGATGTAACTCAGTGCTATGGTACTTGGTTAGGGTGTCCAGGGTCCTGGGTTCAACCACAGAGAGAGAGAGAGAGAGAGAGAGAGAGAGAGAGACACACACACACACACACACACACACACACACACACACATACAAGAGACACACAGACATGCACCCACACACAGACACACACCCTGCAGTAAAATTACAGTTTGACCCAGATACTATGGTATCTTTAAAGCCTATGAGAACTTTTTTTATAATATATTTCTCTGAAATAGAGAGCTGGAGAAAGGAAGGTGATGACTAAATGAGAAGGACCATTGTGAACTGATTGGGTATTCTCTGTGTTTCTTGGAACATTTCTTTCACACCTATTTTAGCAAGTGTTTACTATGTGGTAACTTGTTTACATGCCTGGCTCTTAAGCCCTGAGAGGCAGACAGAGCCTATGTCTTTCTCTTATTTGTCGCTGGAGCAAAGCACAGGGTCAGTGCTCATTACACTCATTCCATGACTCAGACTGTTCAACATATACATACATACATGCATATATATATATTCAATCTAAACTTAGTAATTTGGCCTACATAGTTCTTTGTCTTTCTGGTATAGTCCCATAGGAGCAACTGTTCTTTGGTTGCAGGCAGAGAAAAGTGTGTTGAATATGTTACCAATACAGTTTGTATTGGTAGGAAAGAAAGGGATGTTGTTGTTTTGTGGGTTGATCTTTGGCTTCCATGTGTGTTTGAGCTACTTGTGTACCTGGTTCTCTTAGAGGCCAAAAGAGGGCATCAGGTCCCCTGGAACTGGAGTTAGTTTGTAAATGCTGAGAATTGAACCTGGGTCAATCTTCCAGAGGGAAGATCAGCCAGTATTAGCTGTGCAGCCACCTCTAGTTCCAGGAA
The DNA here is from genome assembly GCA_907164525.1 of Lophiomys imhausi. Taxonomy (NCBI): domain Eukaryota; kingdom Metazoa; phylum Chordata; class Mammalia; order Rodentia; family Muridae; genus Lophiomys; species Lophiomys imhausi. Next base: position 1,560,298 of record CAJQZJ010000520.1, on the reverse strand, counting down.
GAGATTTTTGAGAAGATTGGAGTACATCATAGAAGTAAGGATGATGAATGATAGTGGAGAGGATCTTGAACTGTTTGGCATTTGTACTACCAACTTGGATAAATGATAGATAATATTCTTGTGATATGAATAGTAATTGAATTTTAGGTTGATGATTATTTCCAACTGCCTTACAAGAATCCACAGCATAGCTGAGAGAGACCCCTCTTAGAGTCTAGAAGTTCACACATCACCACAGAAGTAGGTACCTTCTCACTTGAAATTTGCACTCTGGAAATCCTAACTTCCTCATCACACTAGTGTTACATGAACAAATGACAAAGTTAGAATTTAGACTTGTCTGGACAGTCTAGGGTGAGTAAAATAGAGAAATAAATCTAATAGCCTATATTAGTGTTTCAGCATTTTTATAATTTTAAAGTAGAGAAAATGATTGGACTGTCAGTTTAATTACCCATAAATTTTCTGCATGCCAAATCATTCTGCTTGGGCCACATCGTTAGAGGAGTGCTGTTGTGCCTTCTGTTTTGTGTTTCCATTCTTCAGCGTGAGGTTCTTTTGGATGGGAGTGGGCAGTGAGGACTGCATGAGAAGTGGAGGTTGTGGTACAGGGATGGAAGCATGGCTGAGTCAGTGCAGTGGTTGGAAGTAGAGTGTGCAGTGGTCAGACTTTGGGCTCTCAAACTGCTAGGGCTTCCTCCCAGACCATGTGCACACAGGGCAGGGCACCCTTGGGCCCCTTCCATAAGCTACTGCTGACTCAGTGTGCTCGTATGTGTATAGATGGACTGCTGACTCAGTGTGCTTGTATGTGTATAGACGGACTGCTGACTCAGTGTGCTCGTATGTGTATAGATGGACTGCTGACTCAGTGTGCTCGTATGTGTATAGACGGACTGCTGAC
>CAJQZJ010000520.1:1521813-1559384 GCA_907164525.1 Lophiomys imhausi | reverse complement strand
GGACTGCTGACTCAGTGTGCTCGTATGTGTATAGACGGACTGCTGACTCAGTGTGCTCGTATGCGTATAGACGGACTCCTAATAATACCTGCCCTGCAGAGCTCTTAAAATCGGCAAAGCAGTTGTTGTTTTTCAACTTTCTACGGAGATAATTAACAATATTTGCATAAACTTTAGGTATACAACTTGATGTTTTGATGAGCATACACGTCATAAGTATATGCATAGCTAATTAGCATGGTATTCAAAATAGTGTTTTTAGCTGCTGGTGTGTCATACTTTGGATTTCCAGAAGATTCATTATAAATAGCTGATAGGTGCATACATATGTGCATAGCCTTTGCCCAACATCTCCACTCGTGCAGGCATAAAGTTCTTGTCACACCTGTTCTGTAAGGACTAAGTGAAGCCACTGTGCAGAATGGAACACACGTGAACTAGTCTTGAATGTGACCTGATCCAGCCTTTTTGGAAGCATAATATGCATAAATAGACAAATTCAAAGTATAGATCTCAGTTGATTTTTACAGAATAAAACAGGTGTAAGTACCTCCTAAATCAGGAACAGTGAGCTATAAAGACAGAGAGTGCTTCACTTGGCTTTCTCGTATTGCTTTAGAAAGTCTTACTTGGCCACTGTTCAGCCAACACAGTGGCTGATCCTTTGCATTTAGTCGTGAGAAGCAGGTTAGAGGACAGTGTTCCAGACATGCCTATGAGGTGACTTTTTCTCAAGCACGCCTCTTCAGTCTGTGCTCTCTGATTAGAGTCCAGAGCAGGAGCCACTTAAAAATAATCCCTGGGTATTAGAGCTTAGGGAAGAAAGCTACACTTCCTAACTCTGCTCTGTTTGCCTCAGCCTGATGAAGACTTGTTCAATCCAGACTATATAGAAATTGATCGCATCTTAGAGGTGGCTCACACCAAGGATGCAGAAACAGGGGAGGTAGGTGTGTTGTCCTTTACTTTTCATAGAACATTGTGCCTTCTTTCCACACATACTACTTGTCTTGTAAACAAATGCTGTTTGTTTTAATGGCCAGGGTGGGTTTTCAGAGACTGACAAAGAATGGTTTACTACTTTCCCGAGTATCTTGTTTTTTTCCCACCAGGAAGTAACACATTACCTGGTGAAATGGTGCTCCTTGCCATATGAAGAAAGCACATGGGAGCTAGAAGAAGATGTGGATCCTGCAAAAGTGAAAGAATTTGAATCTCTACAAATTCTCCCTGACGTTAAGCATGTGGTAATATATCTGTGTGTATCTGACACCTCTTGTAGCATGTAAATTTGATGCGAATTAGCTGGGTTCCTGAATAAACCTCTGGTGCTGCCTCCCCTGGCAAACTTCAACTGCATCCCAGTCAGCACTGGTTCTGAGCTGGGTTTTTTGTTTTTTGGTTTTTTTTATAATGTTTATTTATAACATCAAGTTACATCTCTATCACAGTGCCCTCTTTCCACCCCTCCTGGTTCCACCCTCCCACTCTTCTTCTCCCTTTCCCACCCATCCCACTCCTCCGATGTGGAGTGTCTCTACAAATCAGCCCCTCTCGGTTCAACAGTCATATGAGGGCTAAGAGCTTCCTCTTGCACTGGGGCCTACATGGTAGCACCCCTAGGGTAAATTGTGCCTTTGATAGGTAACAAAGTCTATGTTCCTGATCCTTTTGGTGTGTTGGTTGTAGGATAGTTATCCTGTACTATATGGCTAAAATCCAATTATAAGTGAGTAGATGCCATGTGCATCTTTCTGAGTCTTGGTTGCTCACTCAGGATGAGCTTTTCTAGTTCCATCCATTTGACTGCGAATTGCATGATTTCCTTCTTTCTGATGGCTGAGTAGTATTCCATTGTGTAAATGTACCACAATTTTTTTTAATCCATTTGTCAGTTGAGTGACATCTGGGTTATTGAACATAGATGAGGATATGTCCTTGTTGTTTGGTGAGGAATCGTTTGGGTGGATACCCAGAAGTGGTATGGCTGGGTCTTGAGGTAGGGCTATTCCAAGTTTTCTAAGATATCCCCACACTGATTTCCATAGTGGTTGTACAAGCTTGCATTCCCACCAGCAGTGGAGAAGTGTTCCCCTTTCTCCACAACCTCGCCAGCATGTGCTGTCATTTGAGTTTTTGATCTTAGCCATTCTGACAGGTATGAGATGGAATCTCAGAGTCATCTTGAATTGCATTTCTCTGATGATTAAGAATGTTGATCATTTCTTCAAATGTTTCACTGCCATTAGAGATTCCTCCTTTGTGAATTCTCACTTTAGGTCTGTTTCCCATTTTTTGATTGTATTATTTGGTTTCTTGGTGTTTAACTCTTGAGTTCTTTATAAACTTTGGATATTAGCCCTCTGTCGGAAGTGGGGTTTTCCCAATCTGTAGGTTGCCATTTTGTTCTAACACCATTTGTATCTTCAACAAATGGTGCTGGTCTAACTGGATGTTAACTGGATGTTGACATGTAAAAGAATGAAATTAGATCCATACTTATCACCTTGCACAAAACTTAAATCCAGATGCATCAAAGACCTTTACATAAAGCCTGACACACTAAATGTAATAGAAGAGAAAGTGGGGAAAAGCCTCAAACTCATTGGCACAGGTGACAACTTCCTGAGCAGAACACCAATAGCTCAGGCTCTAAGACCGACAATCAATAAATGGGACCTCATGAAACTGAAAAGCTTCTGTACAGCAAAGGACACTGTCACTAGAACAAAATGGTTCTGAGCTGTTTTAATATGTGTCACATGTAAGAAGCTTGGGCATGGGCTTAGAATTCTTGGTGTTCACCTGACCCTTGGCACCAGTAACATGGAATGCACAGGAGATGGGTGCAGGACCTCTGCAGTGTCTTTCGTTATCTCTATTTTCAATCTCTTGTTCCTTCAGTGGTCTCTTTTTCATTGTTTTTAAATCCCACCACCACCACCACTCAACTGGAATGTTCTTAAGGTGAATGGTTCTTAATGGTTCTTTATGGATCCCTGGAACCTCAAAAAGAAGGCATTGAATTTTGAGACAAGTTTATTGTTGGTTCTTCTGATTCTGGGTTGTTTGTACATGGAATATCAACAATTAAAAGAAGGCAGAACTGGAATTATAGCCTTATTAGGGGAGAAGATCAGTTGTTAAAGATGATATAAAGATGGTGAGTGTAAGCTTAAGTGATCTGTTTCTGTTTTTTAAAATTGCCATTTTTTGTATAAAAATATCCAGTTACTTAATTTTTTGTCATTGGTGCGATTAGGAAGGCTAGATTAAGCATAGCTCCCTATCAGAGTCCATTTAAGAGCAGTGTTTGGTTTTGATGTATGGCAAATGAAAATACCTCAAAACATCTGATGACACAGACTTGTGATTAGAAACCGCACAGCTCACAGTGTGTTATCCGTATTGTTAACTCCCTTCCAACCCTCTTCTATATATACTCTTGTGTGCTTTTAATTTGCCAGTCACTTTGAATCATCTGTGAAAGGCTGATGTGTGTGTGTGATACTATTAATAAAACAATGCACAGGCCCCGACCCACGAGCCCAGTGTAATGGAAGGAGTATAAAACAGCAGCAGCTAATTGTGATGAGAAGCAAAGCAAAGCACTGTAAGAGCAGAGAGGCTCATTTGGAGGCTGATTTACCATCTATAAGCTATCAGAATTCCAGCGCATTCTTCAGCACAGCTCCCATGTGGTTGCTCCAGCCTAACTGTGTCCATGGCAGAAAAAGGGTTCTCAGATGTTGTCAGGTGATTTCACCCTCTGGCCGCCCCTTTCCCTGCTTTGGGGTTGTGAGGTTCTGTCACAGTTCTCTCCATGAGCTACAAAATCCCTTTTTTTTTTTTTTAAACACCCCTTTTCCTAGCTTATTTGTTCTCACGGAAATGTACGTTTTGAAACTTTATCTCAAAAATTCTAAACCTGAAATGGTGGCTAAAATTTCAATTTAGTCTGTCTTTTTAGATATAAATAAAGGAGTAAATTACCTTAAGAAAAAATAGTACTTTTTGCTAAAGGACTCTTGCTGTGGGTTTTGAAGTTTAGACCTTAGTTCTCGGTGAGTAGAACTTTCACTGTTTGAAAGGGAAAGTCCAGAGTGGTGGGTAGTTGAGAGAGGGTGCTGCCACCCTGAGTGCTCCAGGCAGCAAAGTACTGCTTTGCTCAGTATTGTCCCCAGAGGCAGGTGCAGTGCTGGGAGCTAGGTGACCAGGTCTCTGGTGCAGAGGAAGCACTCAGAATACCTCCTCATGTTAGCTTATAAAGGCCCAACTGGCTGGGTGGCATGGGCAGCAGGGGTCTAGGCCAGGTGGTTCTGAAAGCTATAGAAGTGATTTTCTGTCAAAGGAACAGAGTAACTGGCAAGTATTGTCTTTGTTCAGAGCCTTTTCTCTAAAAAGAAAAATAGATAGGCATAATGAGATTTCCTCCTTTACTTCTAAAATCACCTATAACTATGTGCTATTGGTAACATTCAACAGTCCCATTTCAAATTACTTAGTTAATCACAACTGAAATAATCTGTAGGTGACTTGTCACTCTGTTTTTCTGGAAGATCATGGATAACTTATACTTAATTCCAAGTATAAGTGACATATCTAATGGAAGTTATTTTTCAAATATCACCTGCAAATGGCTACGCTTTAGTCAATAGCATATTTTAGGTATAAACTTTATTAATTCAGAGTTAAATTACAAATGACTAAAATTGCTGTATAGAATAAAGAAAATATAGTATCCTCATTTCTATTTGATAGCTAAGAATTTTTTTTTAAGATCTTAAAATGTCACTTTAGAGGCTTAATTTGTGAGTTAAAAAGTTGTGCCTATATGTAAATAAGAAAAATGAGACCTAAATAAATAAAATTTGTGGATAGGAAAGCTCAATACATAAAGATTCAAATAGTCTCTCAAATAAGTAAGTGCTGTCATTTTAATTCAAATTCCAATAGTAATTTAAAAGACCTTGATTCTAAAATTATACATAATAGTAAGATACAATTACAAAGCCATTTTGTGTGTGTGTGCGTGTGTATACTATCTTCCTCTATTGCTTTTCACATTATTTACTTGTTTACTTATCTATTTAATTGTCAGGGGTAGAGCTGTGACAGGGAGCTTACCTTTTGGCTAAACTGGCTGACCAATCTCCAAACCATTCCTCTCTGTCCCACTCTCCTCACCAGGCACTGGCCTCATAGATGTGCATGGCCATGCCTGGCTCTTGGTGGAGGTACCAGACCTCTAAACTCAGGTATTCATGTTTGCCTAGCAAGCACTTCACCCATTAAGCCATCTCTACTACCTTAGTAAAGACAATTTTGAAAAATAATTCCCTTGTCAGATACACAGCTTCAGTGATTAAAGAATGTGGTTTTATTGCACTAATAGACAAATAGCATATGGAAAAAGATGAACAGTTTAGATATAGCTCGGTGGTTATTTTGAAACTTAATACATAAGGGACTGGAGAGAGGGTTGAGAGCAGGTACTGCTCTTCAATTCATTTGCTAGACAGCTCACAACCACCTCTAACTCTAGCTCCAGGAGATCTGACACCCTCTTCTGGACAACCATGGGCACTGTACTTTCCTATGTGCACATAACCACACAAAGATAGATACCCACATAACTTTTTTAAAATAATAAAAAATTTTAACTCTTTATATTATAACAATGTGGCCTCATTAGTATTCACAAGATGACTGAGTTTTAGAAACTGGTATTTCATATGGCAAAATAAAAGAGTAAGAATGCCTGTTTTGTTTAAGGGGAATTAAAAGCATTTGTAATTCTATTATGAAGGTTTCTCTTAATTTGCTAACTTTAGTGATCAATCAACAGGATATTTTACCTATTGTCCTTTCCTGAAGACACAAACAAAAAGCAAAATGGAACTTCTATTAGAGAAACTGTTAAACCCAACTAACCTTAGCTTGTTGGGAAGTTGAAATGTAGTTGATAACAACTTCCAAGGGCCTAGCAAAGCTGTCTAACAATAGATACTAAGTTAGTCTGTTACTTTGTAAATTTTTATAGAAAGATTCATAATCTGGTAAAGTTGAGAAAAGGTAGCACCATTAAGAAAAGTAATGGCAGTTTGAATCTGTCCTTAGAAAATCATTTGGGATCTGCTAGCTTGCCCATGGTTTTCTGTGCTGTGTTCTGACCCTTGCTATACACTGTGCTCTCTGCTCCTTCCCTAGGAACGACCTGCCTCCGATGCGTGGCAGAAACTGGAGACATCTCGTGAGTATAAGAACAGTAACCGGCTGCGGGAGTACCAGCTGGAGGGGATGAACTGGCTGCTTTTCAATTGGTACAACAGGTGAGGGCCCTGCGCCAGCCCTGCTCACACACTGCAGCAGGTGTGCTGTTGCCTTGGCCTGAGATCTGTTGAGTAGATGGAGAGGAATGGTAAAGCAGTGCTGCTCCATTTTGCAGTCATTCCAAAACTTGGTTTTTATGTCAGCTGTTTCCCCCAACAAAGAAGAAATGTGTAAATATACTGGATTTGTGTAGTAACCCTCAGCTGTGAATTATTTCCATTCTGCTTCTTATTAGAATCTAGAAGAACCAGATGAACTTTGAGAAAGATAAATTGAGACTTTCTTTTCTTTGTTATTTTGGTTTTTTGAGACAGGGTTTCTTTGTGTAGCCCTGGCTATCCTGGAACTCACTCTGTAGATCAGGCTGGCCTTGAACTCACAGAGATCCACATGCCTCTGCTTCCCAAGTGTTGGGAATAAAGGCATGCGCCACCATGCCCAACAAATTGAGATTTTTCTAATGAGTGGTCGTTGTACTCCAGTCAGTATTTTTAAATGAATGCATTACAGTGCAGAACACATTTAGAAGAGATTGTGGTAGCCTAATGTTCTAATGTAGCCTCTGCTATTTACAGTGTGACTCAGAACATAACTTACCCAACTAAGCCAGGTCTTGGATCTGAGCAGTGAGGGAGTGAGATCACATATGGTCATACCTCTTCCAGGACCACCACTCTTGCTTCTGATTGCAGATGGTAGCAATGTTTTTATTCTTTCATGAGAAGGAATTTATTATGTAGGTTAAAATTTGTCCTTTGATAACATACAGAGGCTATACAGTGGTACTCCCATCTTTACCTTGGTTTCTAGGAAGTTTGCAGTTTTAAAAACTGACTTATACAAACACAGGTGTTCCCTCATGTAGATTCAACATGCGTACGTGCGTGTGTGTAGAACGAACCTGAATTTAGAAAAGGAACTGTGAAAGGAAAGAAAGAGGTCTTAGGGGAGAGAGGAGGAGAGAATAAGAGTGCAATTGAATGTGTGTGACATGGAAGCAGAAAAGGAGGGCTATTTATAGGGAGAATGGAGAACAGCCCAGGGTGGGGACAAGAAGGAACCGAATATAATGATAATATATGAGGAAAATGCAGTGGTGTGTATGCTAACCTATAAATTAATTTAAAATTTTAGTTAAGAAAATCCAGCTTGGGTTATAGACATTTTCCCCCTTAAAAATTGTTTTATATTATTTTTAGTTTCTATTCTTATATTTTGGTTGTAGCCCAGCCTTTAACAGCTGAGCCATCTCTCCAGCCCTTTAGTTTCTATTCTAATAGCTTTGTTTTATGAATTTTCTCATAAATTGGCATAGGCAGAGTATTTATAAAACTGGCCTTAGTTTCATTTCTGCAAAATAATAAAAGCTTCACTAACCTCTAAGTGACCTTTGTTTTTAGTTATAGTTTTAGTTATAACTAACTTCTGTAATTTTCTTATAGTAGTAATGAATTGCCATACTTCTTACCCTCTACAGAAAAAACTGCATTTTGGCTGATGAAATGGGCCTCGGGAAAACGATCCAGTCCATCACATTCCTTTCAGAAATCTTTGTCAGGGGGATTCATGGCCCTTTCCTCATCATTGCCCCTCTTTCCACCATCACTAACTGGGAGCGAGAATTCCGGACGTGGACAGAAATGAATGCTATTGTGTACCACGGCAGCCAGATCAGCAGGCAGATGATCCAGCAATACGAAATGGTGTACAGGGATGCACAGGTGAGCCTCCCCTGAACCGGGAGACGCAGAGCCTGGTCTCGGAGCTGCCTTCCTGCCACTTGCTTTCAGGAACCACAGCCCTGTGTCTTGAGCTGCTGTTGGCTTGTTGTGTACTGCTGATGCTGACTTCTCGCTCAACTTTTGTAGTCTTTGTGAGACTGTGATAACACAGGCTGAGAAGATGCTTTCTTCTCCCTGTGAGATAGATACACCTGAGGCTTTTTTACGACACTGAAACCTTGGCCTATTGGCTAGTCTATGAAGTTGCTTTTGTATGCAGAAGATTTTGTCTGAACTGTTAGGTACTCAGTAAAGAAAATAATAAGTGTATGGGCCAGGCGTGATGATACTCTCCTTTAATCCCGTCATTTGGGAGGCAGAAGCAAGCATATATCTTGAGTTTGAGGCCAGCCTCGTCTACGTAGGAAGTTCCAGGCCAGCCAAGGCTACATAATGAGATCCTGTCTCAAAAGATAGCTTTTTTTCTAAAATCCATGGTGTTTAGATTTTGAACTCAGGGACTTGTAGAGGAAATGAAGAAATTGGATAGGGAAAGGTAAAAATGGGTTTTATGTTGTTGGAAACACAACTTTATTTTCTACATTTTTGTTATATGTAATAAGTCTACTAAGAATGGGTCTGTACTTCTAGTGGACACCAGTTTTCATAATTAAAGTAAAAATTAGATGATCAGAGGAAAACCAGGGGTTCAAACGATGTAGGAATTGTTTGGCAAAAATGTTATATTGTTGAACATTAGATGGCTCTGTGATGTGATGGCGGCCTCTAGACAGACTGTCCAGCAGCACGTGCACCAAGCACATGCATTCCACAGCTGGAGTCTGTGCTGGGACCTGACTTATAGGGAACACTTAGTAAATCGGGAAGGTGGCAAGGGTTTCCTTTGAGTGTTGAAGGTATGTGGGGCTTAGGTAGACTCCAGGCTAGACATAATGCATGAATCGTTGTGGCTGTTTCCTTTAGCATCACAATGAAGAAATGAAAAGCTCCCTTGTTACTGTCATCTTTAACTTCACGAGGTCAAATTTATTTCCTTCATGTTCTTAGATTCTGTTGTCTAAACAGTTGGTTCATTTTTTTTTCCTATGAGGGAAAACAGCATGTTGGCTTCCCATCTGTCATTGAACTGTGTTGTTCTCTCAAGTCCACTAGCAGAATTCAGTAGCCATAGTGTAAAACTCTACTTTTGGCTTGTGTCATCCTCAGGGAAATCCCCTTTCAGGAGTCTTTAAGTTCCATGTCGTCATCACGACGTTTGAGATGATCCTGGCAGACTGCCCGGAGCTGAAGAAGATTCACTGGAGCTGTGTGGTCATCGACGAGGCCCACAGACTGAAGAACAGGAACTGCAAACTTCTGGAGGGGCTGAAGCTCATGGCCCTGGTGAGAACCAGCCTGCTTTTTACCTAGACAAGCACAAATTCCTTCTACTCCAAGTTCGAGAAGCAGTCCATGGCTTCTTTTCATCCTTTTTGCCACAGATGGTTCCCCAAAGGAAAGCACTTAAATACCATGAAACTTGTCACCTGGAGCTGACGTGTTTGCGGTTGGTTTCTGGGTTCAGAATGAACTGGTACCAGAGATGATAGTCCTTTAACACCTCTGCCTTGCAACAGTGGGTAGGGACATAAGGATTTTTGAGTGAACAAATGATTTCTCTAGTTATTGTCAAATTGCTGCTAGTATCAGTGGTGTGAAGGGAAAGTTAACCTGTTAATAATGACTCTACACCCATATAGTGTTGTCACCCTATGTTTTCATGAAAGATTTACCCCAAGTTGAACATAAAATGCCCTGGCTAATTTTTCGCCCCAAGCATGCACTATTTTTGTGCCTTCAACATGGTTTACAATCTGTTTTTTATTTTTATAGGAACATAAAGTGCTGCTCACAGGAACACCTTTGCAGAACTCTGTGGAAGAGCTCTTCAGTCTGCTTAACTTTCTGGAGCCCTCACAGTTTCCTTCAGAGACTGCCTTCTTAGAGGAGTTTGGCGATCTCAAAACAGAAGAACAGGTAATTGAGGGCCTAAAAGATTGAGACAATGTGATGGTTCCCTTACATTCAGGAAAATGCAAGTCATTTTGGGGACAGGATTTTTTAAAGTTCCTACTCTTGTAAGATGAGCATTGCCTCCTTTGTTTTGTATATTTGTCTATTTAAGTTGAGGAAGGCACAATTATTGAGAGTTCTCATTGCTAGTAAGAATTATTAAGCCTCCTGCTTCGCTGAATGCCCTTGTACATTCAGTGATGTTGTTTGTAGCTCTGGCCTCAGGAGCAGGGTGTTGTCTTCCGCTTCCCTCCTTCCTTCATCTTTCCTACTCCCTAATCTGCAGCATGTTTCCAGGGCTTCTTTTCTTGGTTATACATCACACAAGTGTGAAGAATAAAGGCAGTTATATGTGTGAAGTAACTGTCCGATTTTGTCCCAATTACTTGGAGTTCCCCAGCTTTTGAAGATATTAGTTTAGTTTATCAGACCCAATTTAAAACTATATTCATCTATTATTGATAGAAATCTCTACTAGAAATTATAAAAATATCTTAGACAAGTTAAAATGCTGCTGTAAGAGGAACAAATAACAGAGTTGGGAACATAAAAGGAAAGATCAGACCTGTTTAAAAATCTGGAACAAGGGAGTGGGTGCAATTTAAGAATCTTTTGAGTGATAGGTAAGTTTTCAACGATGAAGAAAGAAGAGTGTCTGCTTTACCTGAGAAGGAGAGCTCAGAATAATCAGAACCGTGAAATTCACACAGTGGTGATCCATCATCTGGTTGGACTGAAACAAGATGAGCATAGTACAAAGGAAAGCCAGAAGAGTCACAATTATATTGTTGGAAGATCTTGAAATGGGGGTTGAAGAGCAAGAAGGTAACAGAGAAGCCTTACATGCTTTTAAGAACGACATAGTTCTGCTAAATTGATCTAACAACGGTACAAGTGTGTTGATGTAGAAAATTTGGAGACCAAAATGGTTTGAGACTACTGCTAACTGATGTCAGGGTACACTCTGGTTCTGATCTGTTGCTTTTTACTTGTCATGCAAGTCAGACTTTTAAAACGTGAAAAAAATCACATGTAATTCTCCTCCTCTGCCTTTCAATATCTGTTGATCCTTCAAAAGCCAACTCCAACCCACTCTCCATTTTTGGACCATTGGAAATGCATCCTCTTCTCCCATTGCACTTAATTTGTGGTCTGCATTTTTTCTTCTTCCTAGACAATGATCTCCTTGAGGACAAGGCCCACATCTTCTCCAAAGTTGTGTTTGTTGTATTGACCAGCAAAGTGTCTGGCATATAGTATACTCTAAATGATTCAGGTATGAACCAAGTGAAGGGCAAAAGCTGAACCCAGCATGTGGCAGATTGACATTTGTCCCTACCTTTAACAATTAGCTAGCTCTGTTTTTCTCTGCTTACATAGTAATTCTTTACCCACTGGGGGAACTGCATTCCTAAATGCTTTTGGATAATAAAACCAAAGTCTAAAAAAAAGTTAGGTTTAAAATTGGGGTTAGTTATGAGGAAAAAAAATGCATCAGCGGTCTAGTTTATTTTGTATTTTTTAATTATATCTTTCTAATTGACACAACATTGTATTTTTTGTGTGCAATATGGTTTGAAGTATGTATACATAGTAGAATACCTGAGTCAGGCGATTTAATCGATGTATTACATTACCATCTTACTTTTTGTGGTGAGAATACTCAAAATCCACTCTCACAGCAGTCCTCAAGAGTACATTGGTATTAATTATAATTTCCATGTTGTACTATAGCTCTCTTGACTTTGTTCTAACTAAAATTGTATGGCCTTTGACCAACATCTCTCCAAAACCCTCTTTCTGGTAATCATCATTTTACTTTTTTTTAAAGAAATGTTTATATTTTAAAACACAATACATATAGTCTCTCAAAACTATCTGTTTACAACATGACATGTTCATCATCATCTACAGCCTGTTTCAGTAAGTATCTCTCCTTAATCGCCCCGTAAGTGGAGCTGTGTTTCTTCAGGAAGCAGTGCTGCAGCAGGTCCTGCCTCTGTTGAAACATTGAACAGCCAGCACCTTCTGACGTTAGAACTTAATTTCTTTTGTGCTCTCGTGTTCTTATTTTATTTTCTCATCAAGGTTGATTTTACTGCAGTCACACTTGACCCTATGTAGATTAACTCAGGTGCTTTGATGTTGAATCACCTACCCTGTCATTGTCTTTCTTGAAGAGGGAATGGTTACCTTGTTGGTTCAGTCTGGTGAATAGAGATCTGTGTGCAGATGTGCTCTCTTAGATACACAGGCAGAGTATACCAAAGAACACTACCAGGCTTGAAATGGCTGATACAACAGTTCCCATGATGTTACTGTACAACATTGATTCTTCACACTCCTACTTCCAAACACAAATACTGCTACTGTTACTTAAAAGACATAGGATAACTCCATGTCAAACCACCTCCAGTTCTTAACTCTGTCCTTTTCAGTAGCTCAGTCTTCCTTCTTAATGTATCACTTGTACCTTCTAACAAGACAAAGTAGTCTTCATATAACTTCTGTGCATGTGTGTGTGTGTGTTAGAAAAAGAGTAAAAAACGTTTGTTTTTTCTCCATCCTAGAGAATAGGTCCTGTCTTCCTTCTCCCTTTTATCTTTTAAGAGATTGCCACATAGGTTCTTGATAATTTAAGAACTGAAACCAGATCCCTTCCTGCAGATATTATCAGAAGTTCCCCTTTTCCAGGGATCAATAGTGTGATGACATTGAAGAGATCATAGAAAATGTTGAAATACCTTAGTGATCATTTAGTCCAGACTGTGGCAGATAAATGGCTATCCTTTTTCTGAACAGGTAAAGAAATTGCAGTCTATCCTAAAACCAATGATGCTTCGGCGCCTGAAAGATGATGTGGAAAAGAACCTTGCTCCCAAGCAAGAGACCATCATTGAAGTAGAACTGACCAATATCCAGAAAAAATACTATCGTGCCATCCTGGAGAAAAACTTTTCCTTTCTGACCAAAGGTGCAAACCAACACAACATGCCCAATCTTATCAACACGATGATGGAACTGAGAAAATGCTGTAACCACCCCTACCTGATCAATGGTGAGTCAAGGCAATAGGGAGCAGTTAGTCAGGACAGGCATGGGTCTCTGTTGAAAGCCAATGTTAAGCAAAGGCTGTATACTAAGTTCTCTTTATACACTAGACTAGAACATAATATTTCTGTCTTTTGGCATAGTATAGCACAGAGCTTCAGAGAGGCTGGTGGATCTGCCTGAAGAACACAATGACTTGTAGCAGTTCTCTGATTCTGCAGGACTGCTGTAGACTGTCCTGGCAGGGACTGGGTGTTAGCCATCAGTTTGCTTCTCTTGGGACTCAATCTCACCCAAACTTTCCGTGGGAGAATAGAGAAATGTGTTACTTAGTTGAATGAATAATGGTGCAGCAATGAGATTAAAAGCCTGCAGATAAGCTCGGTCGTATTAGTCACGTCTAATAGACAGGTTCATTCGTATAATTGTTCTTAGGTAGCTCTATTGGTTTTGGGGTCTCTGGCTTAAGTTCTCTTGGTTAGAGTTACTCTAGTTAATTCATTATGCAAAAGGTACAAGATTTAATCTTTGCTTTTTTTCACTTCTAATGGATTTTTCATCTTTCCCTTGCAGTACTTTTTCTATAGTTCCTTAGGAAAATTTCTTTCGCCAATACTTTATTTAGTTAAATGTTTTAGTTTAGGTTGTGTTGTGATGTTAAAGGGCTAGAGTTGGTTCATAGAGTCTGTGGTATCTATGAGATTATGGATTCTTCTGGGTTGGAGTCGTGTGGAGGTATTGTGAGTGAGTGTGTGTGTGTGTGTGTGTGTGTGTGTGTGTGTGTGTGTGTGTGTATGTGTGTATCTGTGTATATACGTGTAGACCAGAGGAACACATTAGTGTGTTCCTCAATCACGCTGCACCTTATTTTTAGACGGAGTCTTCCACTGAACCATAAGTTTACCAGTCCGGCTAGACTGGCTGGCTAGGAAGCCCTAAGTACCCTCCTTTCTCCACCTCCCCCCCTGTACTGGGATTACAAGCATTTGCTACCATACTCATGTTTCTGTGTGTTGCTGAGGGTTGAACTCAGTCTTGCCAACTGAGCCATCTCCATAAACCTAGGTTTGGATATTTGACTTTGACATTGGATTTTTTGCTTTGGGGGATGTTTATTTTGTGAGGTTTTTTTTTTTTTTTTTTTGTTCTGTTTTGGTTTGGTTTTTTGGGGGAGGGTTGGTTTGGGTTGCTTAGTTGGCCATTTTTGGTTTTTTAGCAGTGAAGCTTTTTGAAGAATTCTGAGATAGTAGTGTGTTATGGATTCTTTTATAGCTAATCTTGCAGCAAAGAAGTATGAAAGTCTTTTTGCCAAATCTCTGAATAATTTTCTTTACCTGAATAAGTTGGGTTAGAGCTTGATAACTCTGACTTTCAGTTTCCTAGAGGGAATTGTAGGAAGGCAAGGTGGCTCTCCTGCTCCAGCAAACTGACTGCTCCGGTACACAGTACTCCACACCCAGAGTCTGGCTGCTGGTCCAGAAGTTAAGATTTATTGTTTCCTCAGAATCCACAAAACAAAGAGCAGCTTTTAATTATGTCCTTTCAAGACTAGTTTTGTTCATTCTTTTTCAGGGGCAGAAGAAAAGATTCTGGAGGATTTCAGGAAAGCCCACAGCTCTGAAGCCTCTGACTTCCAGCTGCAGGCCATGATCCAGGCAGCTGGGAAGCTGGTGCTGATCGACAAGTTGCTCCCCAAGCTCATTGCAGGTGGCCACAAGGTGCTCATCTTCTCTCAGATGGTGCGCTGCCTCGACATCCTGGAAGATTATCTCATCCAGAGGAGGTGAGACTGTTTTTCTTCAGCATTCTCACCCAGCACTATAGGTGCTGTATTCCTCTAACGTTCATTCACATATGCTTTAACAACAAAACATTCACCATTAGAGAAAAGGATTGTCTTTTTAAAGATTCACTGAATCTTGAAGTCCATTGTTAATCTTAGGACCAAGTAGTCTCAAGTGTAACTGTCTGGAATAAATTCATAGATTTTATAATGTGGAGTGACTGATTTGCTTAAGAAAAATCCCACGCTTGTTTACCTCTACTTTAGTTGTAAGAAATAGAATTGTAGCAGTATTAGCAAAGGCTAAGAAAGTGGCAAAGTAATGTTCTTGTGCAGTGATGGAAGTGCACGTCCTGGAAGGTGTCACTTCCTTAAATATTTAAGCCAACAGCTCAGAATTGTTTGTCCACTCAGTGGATCTCTGAGACTCTGTGACACTAACTGTGGCATCGAGCTCTTTACTTCTAGCCCTGTAATTCCTTGGGCCTGACTTTCATGCTTGTGCAAATGAGAAGTCTGGTGTGTAGGGATTATTTAGATGCACACAAGAACTGTTATAGTCTCCTCATACTGTCTTAGATTCTCTGTCACTGTGATACACCAGTGATGTGAAGATGATGATAAATTTTTAAGAATGCACTTGTAAGGATAAAACTTTTCAAGATAATAGGAGTTAGTAGTGTTAACACTGTATATCTTTATTCTCAAGTAGTAAATCAGAGGAGGTCTCAGCTGTTTTAGGAAATGCTTTCATCCTTGAAGATTATGTTTGTCCTTATAAATTACATCTCTTTGTAGAAAGAATACTGAAGGAAATGACAGGTTTAACTGGATGTTCAGACTTTTAATATTCATAAATAATTCCTCAAAGTCAGAGTAGGTAATGAGGAAAGTTCTGAGCACTGCGGTAGAAAATTATAGGCAAGAGCTGTTGAGACCTGAGATTCTGTACTTGGAAGAAGCAAATGGATCTAAACCAGAATCAGCAAAGCAGCTGGGTACTTGTCTGCTCACCTTAGATTATGAACTTATTGCCAAAGCACTTGTTCCTTATTAATATCTTACTCTTCAAAATATGCATGACTGTTTGGGGTGGTGTTTTATTTTGAGTAATGGGTTACAATGTAATGAACAGAGTTGGGAAGTATAAGTCTTTATTAAGGCCTCTATTAGGCTAGTCTTCTTTATTGTTTATTGTAATGTATGTTCTAGTTAAGAATTATAATTCCCCTTGAAAATATGTAGATGTGTACCATGGCACCCTGGACAAGTCCTTGTTTATACCTTAGTGCTGAATCTTTAGCCTCTCATTTTGGGCAATAATGTTCATAGAAATTTACTTTCTCTTCAAATATGTCTAATAGTCTGGTTTTCTATTTAATAAAATAGGACTTCTTTCCCCTAAGATTCATTATCAAATCTTACTCATAACATTTACTGAAGTATTATAAATGCTACACATGTGTCTATTCTTTTCATTCTTCCTTTAAATATGTCTGTTTTGGGGGCTGGAGAAATGGTTCAGTGGTTAAGAACACTTGCTGTTCTTTTTTTTTTAAAGATTTTTTAAATTTTACATCCCAATCCCATCCTTCTTCCCAGTCCCACCCTCCAACCCACTCCTCCCCACCCAATACCAACCCACTCTGACATATGAAACCACTTCAGGACTAAGTACCTCCTCTTCCACTGAGGCAAGATAAGCTATGCTAGGAAAATGAGCTCCAGAGGGAGACATCATCATCTAAGTCCTGGATAGACCCCATTCCAGTTGTTAGAGGATCCACTTGAGGACCATGCAACCCATCAGCTTCATATGTGTAACAGGCCTAGGACCAGTCCTTCCAAGTTCTTTGCTTGGTGGTTCAGTCTCTGTGAGCCCCCTTGTGTCCAACTTAATTGGCTATGTGGGTCTTCTTGTGGTGTCCTTAATCCCTCCAGCTTCATCAAACCTTCCCCAATCTTTTCCTCAAGACTCCCTGATTTTTACCTAATATTTGTCTGTGGGTCTCTGCATCTGTTTCCATTATCTGCTGGATAAGGCTTCTAGGATGACAGTAATGTTGGTTTCTTCTCCAGATCCCTCTCTACATCCACTTCTGGCATCTGTTTTATCTCCCCTACTTAAGAGGGATTCAAGCATCATCTCTTGAGTCCTCCTTGATACTTAATTTCTTTGGGTCTGTGGATTGTAGCATAGTGATCTTGTATGTATGTATTGGCTGATATCCATTTATGAGTAAGTGAATACTTTGTGTGTCTTTTTGGGTCTGCATGAGTTCACTCAGGATGATCTTTTCTGATTCCGTCCATTTGCCTGCAGATTTCATGATATCCTTGTTTCTGAAAAAGGGAATAGTATTCCATTGTGTAGATGTACCACAATTTCTTCATTCCTCGGTTTAGGGACATCTGGGTTGTTTTCATTTTCTAGCTATTGTGAATAAAGCTGCTATGAGCATAGTTGAAATGTCCTTGTGATTTGTGTATATATGTATATGACGCATATTTGGGTTATATTCCCCGGGAGTGGTAGGTATTTGGGGTCTTGAAGTAAAACTAGTCCCAATTTTCTTAGAAAGCTCCAGATTGATTTCCAGAGGAGTTGTACGAGTTAATGTTCCCCTTTCTCCACACTCTCGCCAGCATGAGCAGTCTCTTGAGTTTTTGATCTTAGCCGTTCTGACAGGTGTAAGATGGAATCTCAGAGCCGTTTGATATGCATTTTCCTTATGACTAAAGATGTTGAGCATTTCTTTAAATGCTTCTCAATCATTAGAGTTTCTTCTTAGTGAATTCTCATTTTAGCCCTGCTCTCCATTTTATGATTGGATTATTTGGTTTGTCAGTATTTAATTTCTTGAGTACTTTATATATTTTGGATATTAGCCCTCTGTCAGATGTGGGGTTGGTGAACATCTTTTCCCAATCTGTGGTCTGACATTTTGTTCTACTGACAATGTCCTTGTCCTTACAGAAGCTTTTCAGTTTTGTGAGGTCCCATTTATTAATTGTTGATCTTGGTGCTTAAGCTATTGTTGTTCTGTTCAGGAAGTTGTGTCCTGTGCCAATGAGTTCAAGGTTTTTCCCCACATTCTCTTCTATTAGATTTAGTGTATCCAGTTTTATATTGAGGTTTTTGATCCACTTCGACTTGACTTTTGTGCAGGGTGATAAATGTGGATCTACTTGCATTCTTCTACATGTAGACATCCAATTAGACCAACACCATTTGTTGAAGATGCTGTCTTTTTTCTTTTAGCATCTTTGTCAAAAATCAAGTGTCCTTAGATGATTTTTTTATTTCTGGGTCTTCGATTCAATTGGTCAACCTGTCTGTTTTTATGCCAATACCATGCAGTTTTTTTTTTTTATATAAGTACTTTATTTTTTTTTCAAGTTACATCTCAGTCGCAAACCCTTCCCTATTCCCCCTTCTTGTCTCACCCTTCCACCCTCTTCCCCCTCCCCCCCAACAGCTTCTCTTTTCATTCCAACAAATGGTTCTTTCTCTTATAACAGTAAATTCTATACAAAACAGCAGAATTAAATATGCCACATTTATGAGAGTTAAATGGCCCGGTGTACCTTCCCAATGTCCAGTTCATACATATTTGGCCCCTGACTTTAACCTTCTACCTTCTAACCATCTCCATGAGTTTAAAGTTCTATAACTGACTTAGTTTTCATACTAACTTGCATCACTATTATAACCATCTTCTTAGATCTAGAATGCCCTCTTGATTCCTAAACAACTCAAAATTTAGCTATGAGACTCAAGCTGTCTATTCTTCAACCACCTCAGAGAGCTGAGAAGGATAAATATATCTGATTGTATAGGAAGTGCAGGGCCTGCAGCTTCCAATAAGAAATGACAAACCAGGACTACCTGGACAGTTCCCATTTTCTTTCCATACATTCCAGCATCAGTCTTCAGCCTTTTGGTCCTGTTTCTCTGACAGACATTTATTGTAGAGCAGGGATTGTGAAGGACTAACCTACCCTGTCTTGGCAGAGCTAGGCTGTTGACTTCCCTGCTACCAAGTTTTGTCCTTTTTGGACAGCAGTCTGTCTGCAGTTGAAGCAAGGAGTTTTTACATGTCAAGAGATAGGCTTGCCACTAATTCAACCATCTCACATTGGAGATTCTTCGATGCTTTTCTTCTACTTGGAGTAGAATAGGGGGTGCTGTCAGGAGCTGATATGTCACGATATCAAAAAAAAATCTTAATTTAAGACCACATCTTTGAATGCCATATTCTGCAGATCTCTTGGGGTTTTTGAAGATGCCCTATCTATCTCTTGTATTTAGATAAGCAAATGTTGCTTGTCTCTTAACAACTTGATTACTGAGTAGCTTAGAGAATATCTGTGATAGACTTAGTAGCTAACAAGGTGACATGCATGCATGACTAGGAGTTTGTTTTTCTTAACTATCCTAAACAGTTTAAGACGGTTGGTATCAAGAGGCCAGAACTTCACATTTCATTTTTAAGTATCTCTAAGTACGATACCATTAGGAAGCGTTACCTTAAATTTTGCATCAATATACAAAGATCTATTCAAATGTGGCTAAATATACTCTTAATTTTGTATCAATATACAAAGATCAATGCCTATGCGGCCCAATACAATCTTAATATTGCGTCCATATACAAGGGTCAATACCATTGTGGCCAACTATAATCTTAGTTTTGTATCAATATACAAATATCAATACTGACGTAGACCAATACAATCTTATTTTTGCACAATAAACAATGGTCAATACCACTTTAGCCAAATATACTATTAATTTTGTATCAATATACAAGGGTATAAGGGCATATTCAATAATGTGACCTTTCTTCTTGATCCTTCCTGTGCTGTGTCTCGATTTTTCTCTCGTCCGTGCATTCCTACATAGGAGATAAAGAAGGATACAGAAAAGGGAAAGAAGGAATACCCTGGGTCTAACCTCCAAAACCCATTAAACAGGACCATTTAACAACTTGTAATCTCTTCCCCTAAATAATAATGTTTTCAGTTGTCCTTCAAATAACCAAAAAAAGGGGGGGGCGGAGAAACACCCTCCCCACCCTCTGGGTATGGGACGTCGCTCTCTTAAAATGACTTCCTGCTGATTTGGGTCGTAGTAAACCTGTTTGGGGCCCAAACCAAAATGGAAAAATGGTTAAAAATGTTTATACAATCCTTTTATGTTCAGTCCTTCTGTTCTCAGATGTTTAGATGACCTAAGTAGTTTGTAGGCAGAAGCTGAACTTCCAGGCTTTACTGAGGTTCTGGCTGGGGCATTGTGTAGGGCTGAACGGTCTTAGCGATATTGAGTTGTTGTGGTTGTAGGCTTTTGATGGAGACATCTATTGAGGGAGTCTGTCAGGCTGAATCATCTGGGTCACTCGTCTTCTTTTGGTGTCTGATTCTGATTTCTGCTGAGGTTTCCGTTGTCCAGTTGTCCCTGGGTTCCTTGAATGGATGCTTTGATTCTCCTGGAATGATAAGAACAGAGCCCTGCCCTATTCCTCACTCAGGGACAATCACCCTCTTTTTTTTGGAGGGGGGTAGGTAATATTTCTCCTGAAGCAAATTTGGTTTTTGACAATATATAAAGTGTTATCTTTCAATCTGGTTTAAAGAAGAAATTATTTTGTTATTTTGGAGCTAAACCAGCTTTAGTGTATATATTTTGAGGTCTCGAAGGACAATTTGTTTGTGTTGTGTGGGCCTTTTGTAAGTAGCTTTTAAACTTAGGTCCTTCCAAATCCTATGTGTGTGTCTCTGCATTCTAAATATTGGGATCCAAGACCTGTGGTTCCCATCTAAGGGGATTAAAGATGTGTTCCACCACTCCTGGATCAAAGTTTTTCTTTATTTAGAGTTTGTTTTGTATCAGGCTGACCTTGAGCTCTGAGATCTGCCTGTTTCTGTCTCTAGTGTGTTGGGGTTAAGGGTGTACTCTTCTTGAATGACAGCACATGCTGGCGAGGGTGTGGAGAAAGGGGAACCCTCCTCCATTGCTGGTGGGAATGCAGACTTGTGCAACCACTATGGAGGTCTGTCTGGAGATATCTTAGAAATCTAGGAATAACTTTGCCTCAGGACCCAGCCATACCACTTCTGGGTATACACCCAAAGGACACCTCACGGAGACATAGGGAAGTCTCCTCATCTATGTTCATAGCAGCCTTATTTGTAATAGCTAGAAACTGGAAACAACCCAGATGTCCCTCAACTGAAGAATGGATTAAAAAATTGTGGTACATCTATACAATGGAATACTACTCAGCTATAAGAAACAATGAAATCATGCAATTTGCAACCAAATGGATGGATCTAGAGAAGCTCATCCTGAGTGAGCTAACCCAGACTCAGAAGGATGCACATGGCATCTATTCACTTATAGTAGGATTTTAGCTATATCGTACAGGATATCTGTACTACAACCAATACACCAAAAGGAACATGGACATAAATTTCTTTTTTCTTTTCATTTCTTTTTCTTTTTCCTTTCCCTCTTTTTTTCTCTTTCTTTTTCCTCTCTTTTTTTTGTTGTTGTTCTTTGTTTTTGTGGGTTTGTGTGTCTGTTGGTTTTTTTTTTTTTTTTTTTTTTAGTTTCCCCCCTCCCCGTAGCAAGGAGACACCTTTCAGTGGCAGTACTGCCTCGTAGACCCCCGGTGTATGAAGAGGCCCTCAGCCCTCATATGACTCCTGATCTGTGGTGAGAGACTGGTATGCAGGGACACTCCACCCCAGAGGATCAAGATGGAAGGGTCAGGGAGTAGAGCATGGGAGAGTGGGCCTGGGAAGCAAGAAAAGAGGACAATATGTCAAGGATGTAACCTGTAGCAACAAACAGAGAAATTTACTAATTAAAAAAAAAGCAGATAACAACGTTAATACACTGTAAATAAATTAAAGGACACAGCCGTTCAACCTGGTTTTATGAACCTCGAAGTGTCGAAAAAACGTAGAGCTAAGGTAAAATACAGGAGAAATGTGGTGTTAACCCATGCCTTTAACTTCAGCAGAGACGGGAGGAGCACCAAAGTGTTAGTGGACTTATAAATTCTAGAGTTACACGGAAAAGGGTGGTGAGGGTACACACCCTTAATCCCACCATGCAGTTTTTATTGCTGTCTCTTTATAGTAAAGGTTGAAGTCAAGGATGGTGATAACCTCCAGAGATTCTTGTATTGTACAGGACTGTTTTTGCTATCCTGGGTTTTTAATTTTTCCACATAAAATTGAGAATTGTTCTTTCAAGATCTGTAAAGAATTGTGTAGGTATTTTCATGCAACTGCATTGACTCTGTAGATGGCTTTTGGTAAGAGGGCCATTTTTTACTATGTTAATCCTGCCAATCCATGAGCATGGGAGATCTCTCCATCTTCTGATAACTTCTTCAATTTCTTTCTTCAGAGACTTGAAGTTCTTGTCAAACAGGTCTTTCACTTCCTTGGTTACTGTTATACCATGGTATAACACTAACACTTTATACTGTTTGTGGCTATCGTGAAGGGAGTTATTTCCCTAATTTCTTTTTGTATCCAGCCACTTTTCTGAAGGTGTTTATGAGCTATAGGAGTTTTCTAGTAGAGTTTTGGGGGTCACTTATGTATACTCTCATACCATCTACAAATAGGGGTAATTTGACCTCCTCATTTCCAATTTGTGTCCCCTTGATCTCCTTTAGTTGTCTTATTGCTCTAGCTAGAGCTTCAAATACTATGTTGAAGAGATATGGGGAGAGTGGACAACCTTGTCTTGTCCCTGATTGTAGTGAAATCGCCTTAAGTTTCTTTCCATTTAATTTGATGTTGGCTATCAACTTGCTGTATACTGCCTTTTTTACCTGATCTCTCCAAGACTTCTATCATGAATGGGTGTTGACTTTTGTCAAAGGCTTTTTCAGCATCTAATGAGATCATCACATGTTTTTTTTTTTCTTTCAGCTTGTTTATATAGTGGATTACATTGATGGAATTTCATGTGTTGTATCCCTACATTCTTGGTATGAAGCCTACTTGATCATAGTGGATGATATTTTTGATGTGTTATTGGATTCAGTTTGCCAGTATTTTATTGAGTATTTTTGCATCCATATTCATGAGGAAGATTGGCCTGAAATTTTCTTTCATAGTTGAGTCTTTGTGTGGTTTAGTTATCAAGGTGATTGTAGCTTCATAGGATGAACTTGGGAAAGTTTCTTTTGTTTCTATTGTGTGGAATAGTTTGAGGAGTATTGGTTTTAACTCGTCTTTGAATGTCTTGTAGGATTCTTCACTAAAATGATCTGGCCCAGGGCTTTCTTTTTTTTGGTTAGGAAATTTTTGATAACTTCTTCTATTTCCTTAGGGGTTATGGGATTGTTTAATTTGTTTATTTTCTCCTGATTTAACTTTGCTAGGTGAAATCTATCAAGAAAATTATCCATTTCATTTAAATTTTCCAATTTTGTGGAGTATAGGCTTTTGAAGTAAGATCTTATGATTCTTTAGATTTCCTCAGTATCTGTTGTTATGTCCCCCTTTTCATCTCTAATTTTATTAATTTGGATACTGTCTCTCGGCCCTTTAGTTAGTTTGGCTAAAGATTTATCTATCTTCTTGATTTTTCTCAAAAGAACCAGCTCTTGGTTTCATTAATCCTTTCTATTGTTCTCTTTGTTTCTAATATATTGATTTCAGCCCGGAGTTTTGATTATTTCCTGCCGTATGTTTTCTTGGGTGTGTTTGCTTTTTATTCTAGAGCTTTCAGATGTGCTTTTAAGTCGCTAGTATGAGATCTCTCCAATTTCTTTATGAAAGCATTTTATGAAAGTGCTATGAACTTTCCTCTCAGGACTGCTTTCATGGTATCCCATAAATTTGGGTATGTTGTGCATTCATTTTCATTGGATTCTAGAAAGTTTTTAATTTCTTTATTTCTTCTCTGACTCAGATTTCATTGGGTAGAGAGATGTTCCGTTTCCATAAGTTGGTAGACTTTCTGTTTTTTTTTTTTTTTTTTCTGTTGTTGAAGTTCAGGTTTAAACCATGGTGAACTGATAAGATACAGGGGGTTATTTCAACTTTCTTGTATCTGTTGAGGCTTGCTTTAGTATATGGTCAGTTTTGGAGAAGGTTCTGTGAGGTGCAGAGAAGAAGGTATATTCTTTTGTGTTTGGATGACGTGTTCTGTAGATATGTGTTAGGTTCATTTGATTCGTGTCGTCCCTTAGTGTTATTATTTCTCTGTTTAGTTTCTGTCTTGATAATCTGTCCACTGGGGTGTTGAAATTTCCCACTGTTAATGTCTGGGGAATCTATATGTGATTTAAGCTTTAGTAATGTTTCTTTTATGAATGAGGGTGCCCTTGCATTTGGGGTGTAAATGTTCAGAATTGAGACAATTTGGTGGATTTTTCCTTTAATAGGTATCAAGTGTCCTTCCTCATCTCTTGATTAATTTTAGTTGAAAATCAATTTCATTGGATACAAAATGGCTATTTTTACTTGCTTCTTGGATCCGCTTGCTTGGAAAACCTTATTCCCGCCCTTTACTTTTAGGTAATGTCTATCTTTGTTGCTGAGGTGTGTTTCTTGTATGCAGCAGAATGATGGATCCTATTTTCAAATCCATTCTGTTAACCTGTGTCTTGGGGAGGGAGATTGAGTCCATTGATGTTGATAGATATGAATGACCAATAATTGTTACTTCCTGTTATTTTTGTGTTGGCTGTGGTAGAGAGAGAGAGAGTGTGTGTGTGTATGTTTACCTTCTTTTGGTTTAGGGGTTATTTATTTCCTGTGCTTTCCTGGGTATAGTTACTGTCCTTGGGTTGTAGTTTTCCTTCTAGTACCTTCTGTGGGGCTGGGTTTGTAGATAAGTATTGTTTAAATTTGTTTTTTTCTCCATCTGTGGTTATTAAAAGTTTTGCTGGGTATAGTAGTTTGGACTGACATCTGTGGTCTTGTAGGTTCTCCAACATCTGCCCAGACCCTTCTGACTTTTAAGAGTCTGTTGAGAAGTTGGGAATAATTCTGATAGGTCTATCTTTATATGTTACTTGACCTTTTTCCCTTTCAACTTTTAATATTCTTTCTTTGTTCTGTATGTTCATTTTGATTATTATGTTTTAGAAGTAGAAGGAGGTTTGTTTTTGTTTTGTTTTTTGGTCCAAGCTATTTGGTGTTCTGTAAGCTTTTTTTTTTTTTTTTGGTTTTTCGAGACAGGGTTTCTCTGTATAACAGCTATGGCTGTCCTGGACTCACTTTGTAGACCAGGCTGGCCTCGAACTCACAGAGATCCGCCTGCCTCTGCTTCCCAAGTTCTGGGATTAAAGGCGTGCGCCACCACCGCCTGGCTGTAAGCTTAGAGGCATCTATTTCTCTAGGTTGGGGACGTTTTCTTCTGTGATTTTGTTGAAAATATTTTCTGGACATTGGATCTGGGGGTCTTCTCCTCCTTCTGCTCCTGTTATCCTTAGATTTGGTCTTTCATAGTGTCCCAGATTTCTTGAATATTTTGTGTCAGGGACATTTTCTTTGACCAATGTTTCAATTTCTTCACTTGTATTTTCTAGGCTTGACGTTCTCTTTTTCCATCTCTTGTAATGTGTTGGTGATGCTTGTGTCTGTTGTTCCTGTTTCTTTCCCTAGGTTTTCTATCTCTAGGATTTCCTCAGGTTGTGTTTTCTTTATTGCTTTTATTTCCATTTTCAGGTCTTGTACTGTTTTATTCATTTCCTTCATCTGTTTGATTGAATTTTCCTTTATTTCTAATAATCTTCAAGATTTATTTATTTCCTCTTTTAAGACCTCTGTCATCATTATAGGGTTTAATTTAAGGTCATTTTCTCATGCGTTAGTTTTGTCAGGATAGCCAGGGCTTGGTCTAGTAGGACAGCTGTGCTCTGAAGGTGCCATCTTGCCCTGGCTCCTGTTGGCTGTGTTCTTATTCTGGCCTTTAGCCATCTGGTCGTGCCTGGCTGGTCCTGGCTGTTGTTTGTGTAGCAGGCCTCAGTGCTTCTGTGGTGCAAACCTGGGTGTTCCTGATGCTGCAGGATTGAAGGAGGCCAGTGGAGCAGTGTCTGAACAGAGCTGAGAGGGACAGCAACAAGCTCAGGGTACCTTGAGTACCCCAGGAGACTCTGAAATTTCCTGGCACTTGAGGCCTGGATGTTGCTGATGTAGCAGGCCTAGTTTCAGCCTGGATATCCCTGGTGCAGTGGCAATTGGTGGAGCAGTGGTCTTGTAATTAAGGTGGAGTTTCCTTCTGTAGTAGGCCTAGGTATTCTTGTATTCCACCTGGTGACCTCTAGATATTCCTGAAGTTGCAGCCCTGGTGACCCCAGGCAGAGCTGGTCTGGGAGATGAGGCTAGATCCTCCTGATATATCAGGCCTAGGTGTTCTTGGTGTTGCAGGCCTATATGTTCCTGAAATTGTAGCCCTGGGGACCCCAGGTGGTGCAAATCTGGAAGATGGAGCTGGATGATCCTGAAGTTGCAAGTTTAGGGACTCCAGGTGGCACAGGTCTGGAAGATGGAGCTTGGAGGGTCCAGCACTCAGCTCAGGGCAGCTGGGAATGTCCCAGAGCACTGGGTGGATTAGAGCTTTATGGGGAGAGTGGAGAGGAGGGATCTAACCTGGGTGTTCCTGAGATTGAAGGCCTGGGGACCCGAAGTGTGGCAGGGTTGGGAAAATGGAGCTGAATGCTCCTCATGGTACTTGTTGCTCTTACAGAGGACCCACATTTAGTTCCCAGCACTTGCACTTGGGTAACTCTGGACTGCCTGTAACTCCAGCTCCAAGAGACTCAACACCGTCTACTGGCCTCCAGAGGCATCTGTACATGTGTGTCATACACATAGGAACACATACTTGTAAATAAAAATCTTTTTAAAAGTCTTCTGTTCCTTTGCCCACATATTATTGTAGATGAACTTCAGAATTATTCTTTAAATCTTGAATTCTTGACCGTTGAAGACCCTAACTGCAATGTATATGTATACATATATGTATATTTTATAAAGGGGGAGAGAGATATATCGACAATAAGATTTTATTGGCTTTATACATTAAGTAGACAAAGATTGATGTCTTTGTAAAATTGAAAAACAGGCTACTCTGTATCTACCATGCCTTTTATGTACACTATTGAGTTGATAAATACAGAGAACCACCTAACTCACCTGTGTTATAGATACAAAACAACACAGTTCTGGGGTCCCATGACCAGTTCTGCTTCTTTATTACTGAATTTTTAACGAAGCATGTTACATGCTTATGGAGATCATAAACATGAGCACTCTTGTTTTCTCATTCTCTCTCCCTGTGTGTGTGTTTTCCAACTGCTTGTTGCTGGCAGACAAAATTTTTCATTTCTCTCCAGGCCTTCTGAGGTCAACAATTCTTGTGCCAAAAACATGTCATCCCCACCCCTCGCCTGTCCCTCAGAGGTTTTTCCAGAGTGCCACCTGTTTCTTGTTGACATACAACAGTTTCTCAGAATTACAGCTTAATGAGCCGCATTAATTCCTAGGGATCTCATTCAAAATACAGTTGTCATAGAGGGTTAATTGCTGAAGTTTGGTGTGGAAAATTTTATGGTATCTGATTAATTTCGTTCAAACTTAATAGCCCTCAAGGTTTTCTTTGTTCTTACTGCCACAGCTGTCAGTTTGGTTTTGTCCTCATTTAATTTCATGTCAGACTCTCATACAGAGATGGAGGCACAGCCAGATCCAACTTAGAAGTAAGGAGAGAGTAGGGAGTGACTATTCCTGCTTAACAGTTCAGATCATCCATTTTTAGTTTTTTCTTTGAGAGTACTCCCTCAAAACTAAACAAGTGACAGAATGAGAATCATTGTCTCAGCTATTCTGAACACGTATCATTTCATAAACCTGTTGCTATGTTATACCCACTAAAATGCTTTCTACGTTTTGGAGACCTCCTCCCGTGATGTCCAAGCTACATCATCCCTATTTGTTGATTTCTTCCTTCCCAAATGCTGTGCCAATCTTACTATGACCCACAGCCCTCTGGCTTTACCTTGATGCTCAAGGGTGTCTTGTAATAAGACTTTGTCCTTTGTTCCTGTAGCATTGCTTGTTGACATCAAAGGGAAGGAAGCTATTGTTTAATAGAATACCAAACCTGTCTTCTCACTAAGTCTTGGGCTGTTTCTGCCCCATCACACATAGCCCAGTATAGAGTGCAACATTGCTTCATCAGCACCATTTTGATACTTAAATATGTTTTCTGAGTCTGCCTTCAGTCAGAATTACAAGTTCCCAAACTTCAATGTCCCTAATTGTCCCTAAGTTGTCTCTAATTGCTCTTTTTAGTTCCTAAGCAAACACCTATGTCCAACATTGAAATGTGGGTTACTATGAGAACCACCATTGCCGGGTGGATCTAGCTTCATCTTGGTTACCAGCTTGGGTCTGAGTGTGCTGATTTTTTTTGTATGGTTGTCTTGCTGTGAAGTTTCCATAGGTGGGAAATGAGGATGATGGGAGAGATCCTTCATAGGATTGCAGTGAGGATTAAATGCAGTGCTGTGTACTGAAGCATGTGCTGCATACATAGTGTCTGGTACAGAGCAGACACCTAAGAACTTGCTTCCATCAGTGTTGTGGCGTTTACAAATGTTAAATTAAAATGCACACATCTAACCCTTAGTCTTTTTCATCTTAAATCTCTTTTGTCAGCCTTTCTGATAGTCCATTCCCAGCCTCTCATGTCGTTTGCTACGGTAGCTTCCATAAAATGTTATTCTTGAGTATATTCTAATTTTAGAAGAAAACAGTGGCAGAAGCCATATACACACTTGCAGGCTTAGTTACCTTGTGAGTGTATGAGGGAGACGTTGTCTCAGTGGTGCTTTTTCTTTGTTGTTGCAGTGTCAGTCTTCAGTAGTAGGTTCCTTTCTTTGGCTCCTTTCTTTATGTGGTTCATCCTTTTCTCAGCCAAATTAGGGCTGTCTTGCTGAATTTTTTTTTTCAAAGCCACCCCCACACAGAATCATCTACCACTAAATGCCTGTCTTTATTTAACTCTTGACAGTTATTTTGCTGGGCTTTAGAGATTTGTTTTTGTGAATTGATTCATGGTCTTGGCATTGATGGGTTTTAGATGACTTAGTCCTTTTCTTTAAAAACAGTTTTTAAGGCTTATTATGGGTGTTTTACCTGCAAGGATGTCTGTGTGCTATGTTTATGCTTGTGCCCAAGATGGTCAATACCCTGGAACAGGAATTGCAGATGATTGTGAACTACTATGGAGGTGCTGGGAATCAAACTAGAATCTCTGCATGAGCAACTAGTACTCAAACTACTGAGCCCACAGGCTCAGTCTTTTTCTCAGGATGTTCCTAGTATTTCCACTTGACTATTGAATTTTTGTCATCTTTGGTGCCAGAGTAACTTGTCCCTGTAAATTATTCACTTGTTGTCAGTGGGATAAATAGAAAAGATATAAAAAGGTATCTAAAAAAGATTGCTGTTACACACTACTGCTCTGTTAATTTCTTGGTATCCAACATAAACATTCTTCTGTGTTTTGTTTTCTGAGTGGACAGTAGCAGTGTTTCCTCTGAACACCTGTATTTCCTGTTCTTTACCGTTTTGCCTTTACCCCACCATGCTGTCCAAATCTTTCTTACCTGTTGAAGCAGGTGCCCTCCCACCTCACTGCATTGTCCTCTTCATGTTCTTCAGTCTTCCTGTCCCTAACACATCTTAAATTAAATCACATCTGTGATTTAACCTTATATATGGAGGTTTTGCTCTGCACCCCTAACATTTTGAGAAACTAACAGAGTAGAGGTGGCCAGTTTATAGCCTGGGTCTGGCAATACAGTTACTCTGAGCAACTGGGCACTGAAGTGAACCCTGAGCCCTACTTATGAGCACTGCTGAAATCAATAGTTGAGACTTAGATTTGCTTTCTGCCAGGAAAAAGGTAGGATGACGTTCTCTGCAAGTATACACTGGGAAATTCATGAGAATAAGTTTTTGAACAACCTATTGGAGATCAATACTTTGTGATTTTAAGTCTTATAGTCATCCTTAATTTATGACTGGCTTTTTTGTTCTTTTGTTTGTTTGTTTCATAAGGAAGATATTTTTCAATGCAATTTTAATGTTTTGATTTTTCTGTAGGGGGTGGAATTCCTTAGAGACTGTTGTCATTTGGTCCAAATTTAGAAATGAGGGATTTGAGGCCATTGGGCAGTAGCTTCCTGACTGCTCTCTGAACTGTGATTAACACCTGCGCTTTCATTCATTTCGGTCCCCTCAGATACACCTATGAGCGGATTGATGGGCGAGTGCGGGGAAACCTGCGCCAGGCAGCCATCGATCGGTTCTGTAAGCCAGATTCAGACCGCTTTGTCTTTCTTCTGTGCACCAGAGCGGGAGGCCTGGGGATCAACCTCACAGCTGCTGATACCTGCATCATATTTGATTCTGACTGGAACCCACAAAATGACTTGCAGGTAACCATTAGGATAATTACTCTTTATTTAGCTGCCCTGACTCCCAGAATTTCATAACAAATTCTGGCTTAGTTATATATTCTCTGCTGTGCTTCATGCTGTGGTATCAGCTCTTTGGGACTTGGCCGGGAGAAGAAACTAAATGAAAAGCAGGTGTTGACCCTTTCCACTAGTCAGGGAGTAGTTTCTCCCTATGTTTGAAATCAAGTGATATTTCCCGGTGATAGCCTCCAAACACAGAATAGAACTGCTGTTATCTATCCTAAGTGTCTGGCATTTTCTCTTCAGTTTGTTTGATGTCACATGTCATTTTCAGTACATGAAGTACCCACACACAAAAAAAGTGGGAAAGCTCCATGGTATAGCCAAGGTCAGGCGGGCACTCTCCATTTGATGCAGGATGTTGGAGGTTATATGTGTCTAGTTTAGTGGCTTTATAGATTTCTATTTTCCTATTACAACCAAACTAAATAACATCGACTTTACAAAGATTACTGCAAAAAAACATGTTAAGCACAAGAGACAGTGAATGCCTCAACAAGTGAACGTTCTCCTGCCAGACCTCACCACCTTATTTTGATACTCGGGACCCACGCAGTTAAAAGAAGAGAGCCAACTCCCTCAATTTGTCCTTTGACCTCCACTTGTATATTATCTACATGCATGCACATGCACACACAAACAATAAATAAATTTAACTGTAATAAAAGCAAGCATAATGAGCAATAAGGAAAGACTAGTGCTTTGATTTAGAGTTTATCAGCTCAGTTTCAAAATAAACTCAATGACAGCTACCAGATTATACAGTGAGTCAGCCAAAAATATCACAATGTCTCAGGAAAACCATTAGAAGACAAACTCACATCCATTATGTAGAAAAAAAATAACTAATTAAACTGTTCACCCAGTATTTATATTATATTTAATTGGTTCGGTGGTGTTAATCCTTAACCCACCATTATAAATGAATGCACACAGACACCACATGGATCTTAACAAGCCTAGGGCATCTAAGCTAGCTCATAACTCTATTACCCAAATATAACCCCATGTAAACATACATCCCTTTGGACTATTATTCTCCACACTAAGCCGATGTTCCAGGCCATGTGGAAGGATCTTCTTTAGTCTACCCCATGGCGTGTCCTCCTTGTCTGCTCCTGGCTTTTTCTCCGGCCTCTTCTTCCCAAGATGCTCTGTCTCTCTCTAAAAGCTCCTAGTCCTGCCTACCTCTGTCTTTGCCCAATCTCCAGGCCTCAACATTTATTTAACCAATCAGAGTCAATTAAGTAACAGAGAGCAAACAGGACCAATTAACATTTAGAATGCTTAACACCACCCCATCAATTCACGATTAACTTCATCTTAATGTATACTGAATTTTGGACTATTTGCTAATATTAATATTATTAGTTTATAAGGTGAGAAGGGTGTATAAATGGCTCAAAATCTAATAGGTTATTGATCAAGAACATTTGGAGGCTACTGTTTCATTTAACTCCAGAAAGACCCTAGGGGATACTACAAGGGAAGGGACCCAGGGAAGGGGGTATTAAACTGAGGGGTAAGGCTTCTTTCCTACCTACTCACTTCCACAAAGTCAGTCTCCTTTGTCCTTTTCATTTAATGAGTCTCTAAGTAATCTTTTCTTGTGATAGAAACAGTCTACTAGTTGAAAGCCAGTGCTTTAGATATTAAGTTGCCTAAAACTCAGGAGAAATGCCATGATAGATTACCACAAAGTAAATTATGTGACAGTATGTTTAATATCTGGCTTAAAAGAAAACTGGTGGTTATAAATAATTTACTATCAGTTCTTTTTCCTGGCAAAGGCATGTTAGAATCAAAGATGGGTTGCTAAATTTCATAAATACACATATTTGAAGAAGTAACATATATACTCAACATTGAAGTTAAAAGGTAAAAGCTTGTATTTGCTCTCTTTTTTTTTTATAAATACTTTATTTTTTTTTTCTTCAAGTTACATCTCAGTCACAAACCCCTCCCTATCCCGCCCTTCCACCCTCTTCCCCCCAGAAGTTTCCCCTTTTAGTCCAACAGATGGTTCCTTCTCTTATAACAGTAAGTATTATACAAAACAACAGATATAAATATGCCACATTTATGAGAGTTAAATGGCCCAGTATATCTTCCCAATGTCCATTTTATACATATTTGGCCACCTCTTTTAAGAGCCTAATTTGGAGTTAGGGATGTGGGTCAGTGGAATAGTACTTACCTAGCATATGCAAAGCCCTCGGTTCAATTCCCAGCAGCTAAAAAACATTAAGGATCTAAAACAAAACAAAAAACTAAGAAAGCATTACCTTTGTGGCTGCCACCTATTTATTTAATAGTTTTATTTGAATACAGCCCATTCCCATGTATAGTATCTTTTCTCAACTTCATGTCACACTGGTGGCTATAAATAAGTTGACAACAGAAATCCCAAAAGCCACAAAATATTTAGCATCAGGCACTTTACTAATGGTTCATTAACACTAGACAGACTACTTCTTGAGCCCTTGACAGCTGTGAAGTTCTAGGTTTCTTTGTGAGGCATACCCAACCTTAAATTGGTTTTAGGGCAAAATGTCAAGAACAACAGCTGGAGAAACCAAAAATGATTAGCAAGTTTGGACATTTCTACAGGAATTTCCAGAAGGGAAATTGGAAGCATAGGCCAGGATCAAAAATTTTGGAATCACCATGGCTTTCCTAATGGACCGTAAACATTGCCAATTGAGTAGGTAAAACACCAAGAAAAACAAAAAGTTAGAATGTCAAATCGAATGGAGAGGTGAAGTCATGTAAGATGATTGACTTACATAATAGCAACCAAAGGAAGTGGGTTAAGCTGTCCAGACTTAGATCTGTGAAAAGAAGAAACACTTTGGAATGGCTGTTTTTAATATGTACTGCCAGGGAATTGGCAAAAGATGAAAAATATTAGTGAAGTCCATGCTGAAGTTAGATAGTAGGAGGTTTTTCAGTGTGCTGTCAGTTTGTGAGCTTCCTCTGCACTCAGCTTGAATGAAGAAACCAAGAAGACTCACACTACAGATGATCCTAGGTGGCAGCTTGCATGCCAGAACATTATAAAAGCGTAATAAGTGAGGGAATCCATGATAATGACAGCCCAGGTCAGGGTTAGAATTTTAATTCTTTTGGCTCTTTGTCTTCCAGACAAGCTTCTCTGTTTCTGATACGCCTGATTTTTTTTTTCATTTTTAATATGTCACCAAAGTAGCTAAAAAATAAAAAGTGAAAAGTGTAGGGTAGTTTAAAGAGAAGTAGTTGGATTGATAATTATTGGGAAGTAATTGGTGCATTATAAAGACAATATGATACATAGAGGGATGGTATATAAGTTCTAAGTCTGCAGAGATGAAACAGGGTTCCTGCCTGCTTGATTGACTGGAGTGTGCGTAGAGCATGGTGCACTCTCAGTATGCAAACACACCTCCATACCTCAGAACATTGCCCCTTGCACACAGGCGCTTAAATACAAAGCAGGGCAGAATCTGGGGCTCAGACCTTCAGACCACCCTATGATTGCTGAAACTGCAGCTAAAAAACTGTGAAGATGGGTAAACTGAGATCCAGCACTAATGAAAAAGAAGACTACTAGATCTTTCCCAAGTACTATTCTTGTTCAGGATATTTTGCTTAATATATTTATTTGCACATGCTAATAAATGAATCATCCACAATTCTCCAAGGTTATTGTCTTTGAAAAATAGATTTCGTCATTTATCAAAAATAGATAAGCATTTATCTAGGAATGGGTTAAAGCACATTCCACCTATATTACCTGATATAAACATCAAATCACAGAAAAGAGATACCATCTTGAACCAGGTTTAACCTCTGTTGTGATGAAATTTTAGCAGAGTTCCAGAGATCTCAGCTCATTTGAAAGAAAATGTGAATTCCCTGTGGCCTCAAACAATATTGCCCTCTCTGGACCAATCCAAAGTTGTCTCTAGACAGCACACACCAAGAAGATGTCATTGCAGGGTGAACTGTTTCTTGACTGATTGCCAGCGGATTGAAAGTAGAGCCAGCATGATTGTAGGAGCAGTGAACTCTGCCAAAGTGCACCTGAGTCTGAGCTAGGGAGCTTTGCTACTGAAACAAACACAAGATACTTGTCTCACAGAATTTGTTCTGACTCAGTTTCAGAGGTTACAGCTCATGGTCAGTTAGCCCTATAGCCTCAGGCCTGCGGCAGGGGCACACGCCATGGTGTGGCTTGTAGCAGAGTCAATAATAGCTGGTCCCAATATCCCCTTCAAGGACATCTCTAGCCGAGCCTAACCCTCCTCTGCTAGAATCCACTTCTCATAATTTTCTGTACTGCTAAGCACGTCTTCAAGGTAGGTCTGTGGACACAACAGCCTCTGAGACGGAGAACAGAGGTACACTCTCTGGAAAATCAGCCAAACATCAGAAAATAGTCCTGTTTCCTTTTAGACTTTTTGTGGTAGAAGTTAGGTCTTTTATGTGAAATTAGTAGGCAGTTCAGATTAGCATCTGGCAGCACATAAAAGAGAGCTTGATGTCCCTTGAATTTGGGCCAAGATGGACAGAGCACAATTGAGGCCATAGTTCTGCAAACTGCCCTATTGAAGAGGCGTGGCTAAGAACTCGTGCAAGCCGCGCAGATGACATCAGTTGCCATGAGAAGGAATGGGACTGCTGGACATCACAAGAAATCTCATGGACCCTTGAGACCTCCAAGGGTCGTGAGATAATGTGGTATATAAGCCAAAAAGCTTCTCGAGGCTCTCTCTTCCTCCTGCCCTCACTGACTGAGAAATCACACTGGAGAAGTGCATAGCAATATACACCATTAACAGAATTTAGGCTGTGATAGCCTAAGGCAAAGGCATGGCATGAAACCTGCTGAGAGAGAGAGTTCCTTGAAGGCGGCTGTCTTGGGGCCCCAGAGGGTCAAAAAAGTGATGGAGGCCAGTGAATTTCAGACATTTGGCTGTGAGGCTTGCCCAGGCCAAGGAGACTGTGGAGCCAAGTTTCAACTGATGGAAAAAGCCGACCTTAGTTTGGTGGTTGGAACAAACTGACTTTATAAACTGATCACAATTTGGTAGTTGAAGTAAATTGGCCTTGCGAACTGGCAAAGTAAGGCCCAGCGGACTTTAAGCTAAAAGATACTACCTGATGGGACTGCCATAAACCAAGTCACCCTGCACGGATCTACACTAAGAATATTAATATCCTTTTAAGAAAGTTAAAATAGGGCCAGGCGTTGGTGGCGCACGCCTTTAATCCCAGCACTCGGGAGGCAGAGGCAGGCGGATCTCTGTGAGTTCGAGGCCAGCCTGGTCTACAAAGTGAGTCTAGGACAGCCATAGCTGTTATACAGAGAAACCCTGTCTTGAAAAACCAAAAAAAAAAAAAAACAAAAGAAAGTTAAAAT
Organism: Lophiomys imhausi; assembly: GCA_907164525.1. Lineage (NCBI taxonomy): Eukaryota > Metazoa > Chordata > Mammalia > Rodentia > Muridae > Lophiomys > Lophiomys imhausi. Next base: position 1,523,495 of record CAJQZJ010000520.1, on the reverse strand, counting down.
AGTGTTAGTTAAGTGTTTTTAGATAGATATTAGAGTGTTCTTAGGTATTAGGGTGCTTTTAGATAGATGATAGATTTTAGATTATTGGTTTTAGGTTACAGGATTCAGGTATTTCATAGTGTTTCTTAAGTACTAATAAATACAAGTGATTATAAATAAGAATATTCTGTTACAGCTTTTCATTGTTACTGTGCATCCATTCCACCCTCAGATTGTTTTCAGGAGAGGGAAAGGTGCTGAGGTTGGTTTGGTTTTGGCTTTGATTTTTGTGCGACAAAAGTCCTACTATATAACCTAAGCTGGCATGGAACTCAGGTCTTCCTGCTCTGCCTTTCAAGTACTGTGCCACCGTGCCTGGCTAGAGGTATTTTTTAATTTAGATCTTCATAAGGCATTGTTATTAATTATCATGTGTTATTTCCTTTATCTGGTTGGAGTCTGAGTTGCCCAGTAAATCATATCCTACTCCATGCCTAGATTGGAATCAGTTCAAAATAAACATAAATCTAGATTGGAATTAGTTCAAAGCAGATGTAAGTGAACAATGGAAGATCAAAATATTAGCTTCAAAAAGTCTGAAGGCACTTAAGATACTAGGGCTAAACATAACAGCAGAAGTTGCTCAGTGACTCCTGCACATGCAGATCCCCCTGTCTTGGCTAAGCTTACCTAGGGGTAGCCTGCAGCAGAGTGGGAGGCGCCCTGATAAGCCTGCTAGTGGCAGAGCAGTATTCTGAGACAAGGAGGAGGGGCTCCAGTACTTCAGCAGCTGAAAGCATTGCCTAGGTTCCCTTTAATACAAAAGCTTAAGAAGTGGCAGTGCTGGAAGCAACAGCTTAAGAAGAAAGTGGAGTAATGAAAACTTGGTTACTTCTTAGGAAGCAAGTCTTATTGAAGGTGGAGAAGAACCTCTTAGGAATAATGGCTGTTATGCTCCCCCTCACAGAGACTACAAGCTTCTTCCTTGTTGCTGCTCCCTAACAACCTGTTGAGTTCCCCAGACTTGAAGAGAGTTCAGGTTATTAGTAGTGGACAGCACAGTTCAAGGGCCTTCCTGTGTCTTGGTTCCCTCCAGACGGAATTGAGAAACCATGGAAGCAGATGTCCTGGCCTGGGGCACAGCACAGGCTAATGCAACTGCCATGTGTCTGTGACAGCCTTGAAGAGAGAAAAGGAATCTGTATTGAGGAGATAGTCCCTTCTGTGAGTGTAGAAGAATTCTAGGAGCCATCCACACTGCTCCACTCCAGGGAAGATGGGGGGCTGATTCTTCCTTCTGCTTCCTCTGCTGCCACCTTATTGACAGTCTATCTGTGTCTTGACAGTGTGCTGATCTCTGAACCTGGGGTTATACCTTTTATCTTTTCAAAAGTGAAAAATTGTAAACGCATGTCTGAATGCTCTGCTGTACAGTCCGTCAGAGACTAGGTGTAACTGTGGGATAGGCAGGCTTCAGCTAAAGCGTTAGAGGCACGTGAGCTAAACTGGTGGCTCTTCTCATAGCATTAGCTCTTGAGGGATAGGAAACAAAAACTAAGGAAAACTTACATAAATTATACATGGTAACATTTATAATGAAAATCCGACAGGATGAGGAGACAAGGGTGGTGGAAACTGGGTGCCCTGACTTAAGTCTGAGAAGATGGCAAGAAGGAAGCACGTTACAGAGAGCAAGCAGAGTG
>CAJQZJ010000520.1:1494575-1521803 GCA_907164525.1 Lophiomys imhausi | reverse complement strand
AGAGTATGGGGAGGGGAACAGCTTTGTGTTTGGGTTTTTGTTGGAGATTTTTAACTCTGTAGCCCAGGCTAGCCTCAAACTCACAATCCTCCTGCCTCTGCCATCTGAGGTGTGAGCTACCACACCTGACTGTTTTGGGTTTTGGTTTGGTTTGTTTTTTTGTACCATCCACTTCATTTTCACAAAGTTGTAAAAGTTATAGTATAATGTATTTTATATAGCTGACCTCTGTATTTGAGATTGGCAGTAGTAAACTGAGGGCAGAATAAGTTTATAACCTGTCACTGCTAGGTGACTAAGCTGTACTTGTTTCATTGAAATCAATGGGATCTGTGGCTGCTTAATTTTCTTAAAACATTGAATCAAGCATTTGTTCACCTCAGATGTATCAAAAAAGTAAAGAACGAAGTGTCAGTTTACAAATCACACAGAACATCAGAGCTCTGATTTTCCCAGGTGTTGAAGATTTTTTAGCATCCTTGCCCAATTGTGTCCTGCTCCTGAAGCTCCCAATCCATATCCTTGTTGATGTATCTCATTTGGGTCCAGCCTTGGTTACTGTCCTGTTCTGAATGTTTCTCTCTGCCTTACTTTTTATGTATGAGTTCAGATTAGGAAAATAAGATTTGACTGTATAATGATGTGACAAGGACTACGTATCCTGTGGTCATTTCAGGTAAATTGTCTTGGGAGAGAGAGCATTATGTTTGTCTGCTGATGTCATTAGCTGCTTGTTTTTCTTGGTTAACAAGAAGTCCAGAGAGTCTGGGACAATTGAGGTATCTTCATTGTGGTCAGAGCCCCATATTCCTTCTTTCTTTTTGTTCTACAAACATCCATGTGTATGATTAATATCACATTGGTCTCTACCTGAGGCAGGAGAAAGAAAACAATCATGTAATGTGTTTACAAAGACTCGGAACTCCTGTTGAGGACTCTGTAGAATGTTCCATCACCTAGTTGGGGTTGGACAGCCCCACCATTGCTATGAGTATGTATGTGCTTTCATTTGAGCACATCTCTGCACTGAATAAAATTGGGTTCCAGGCATGTGTATGCTACCAAAGCACACAGTGTGTCTGTTACATTCCTCTGCCAGACCTTTGCCTAGAATACTCATTCTACTTTCTCTTGTAGTTACCTTCAAATCCGCATAAGCTGGGGAGGGGAGAGTTAGAGCTTAATGGCCACTGGAAGGTAGGGTTCCTTACCTTCTAGATCAGCATTCTCAGCCTGTGAGTCACGGGTCGCCTAAGACCATCAGAACACACAGATAATTACATTACGACACATAACAGTAGCAAAATTACAGTCAGCAAGTAGCAGTAAAATAATTAATTGTATTAAAGGGTCATAGCATTATGAAGGTTGAGAACCACTCTATCCTATAAGCCATATTATTTACTTAATCATTTTACTTTTTAATTAATAGTCATTGCATTTATTAAGTGGGGTGAAGGACATGTGCCCCAGCAGGAATGTGGAGGTCAGAGGACACTTGTGGGAGCTGGTTCTCTCCTGGAGGCCATTAGGCATGGTGACAAGTTGCTTTATACACCGAACATCTTGCTAGCTTATTGATCACTGTCTTTATTTACCAGAATTATTTACCAAATCTCCAAGTAACAAAGAATTTCTATCATCAAATATACTGAAGGAACAACAAAAATTAAGTAATTCAGTTATCTGTCAGTAGAAAACTAAATAAACTGTAGTATACTTAACTTTGAAAAAAAGAATGGCAACATCTCTATAAACTGCTATGGAATCTATCTGGATATATTGTTGAATGAAACAAAAAGAAGATATATCTGTATATGCTAGCATTTATTTATTTATGTACTTACTTACTTTTTGAGGAAATGAGACAGGGTCTCACCATGTTAACTGTGCCTGGCCTGGAACTCAATATGTAGACAGGCTGGTCTTAAATGCTAGCATTTAATTTTTTTTTTTTAGTAGGCTATTTATGCCTGTCTCTTCTTCCGACCAAGGAAAGCTAAGACTAGAATAAAACAAAGCAAAACAGTTTGTGTACTTTTAAATGGTTTACCTGTAGAGGGAGCTAGGAAACAGTGTACCTGACAGAAGCCAGTTTTCCCAAGCATGCCTTAAGCTTATGACCTCAGAACCACTTTAAGTCTTTTATATTGTTACTGTACAGATTAAATTTTGAGCTTTTTTTTTTTATAGTGTCAAATGCTTCGTTTCAGTGTACCTTCCGCCTAACTTCGTGTAGTGTTGACACCTTACATAACCATAGTATAATAAACTACTGGAACCAGTTAATTAGCAAGGAGACACTATTACTAATAAATCCACAAGCTGTTTGTTTTCCTTCAGTTTCCTATAGAGTAGGAAACTTTTTCTGGTTCAGAATCACATTGCATCAGAGGTCGTACCCCTTCAACGTCCTCCAGGGTGTGACAGGGCCTTTGTCTTCCCATACTTCCATAACTGTTACACTTTAAAAGGTACTGACAAACTTTTTAGAGTGTCCCTTGGTTTGTCAGTTGGTATTTTCCCGGTTTTTTCTTAGATGTAAATTATAGGCAAGGATGTCATAGAAGTGACAATGTCCGTATCAGTGCTGTGTTAAAGCAGGTGATGTCACTGTGTCCAGCTGCCTATGATGTGTTTTTTACTTGATTAAGATGCTATCTGCCAAGCCTCCCAATTATAAAATAGTTTTTACTTTTTAAAGTTACTCGAAAAACCAAAAAATAAAAAATAAAAAAAAAAATAAAGTTACTTGGGTAGCTTATGAGCAAATACTTTGGGATCTTATGAATATACTGTTTGTTTCTTACACTTTCCCCATTGATGTTAACATCCACCATTAGACTTGCCCTGGTCAGTATTACCATAGTGTTTGGCTGATGGTAATTTTTGTACCCATCATTTCTTCTGTATTTTTGAATGAGAGTGATAATTATTTTTGTCTCGTTTATTAGTTAGGGATTCATGGATATTTATGTTTTGTATTTTGCTGGTGATTGTTTTCTTTTATGTTGGGGTCTTGCTACATCAGCCAGGCACCTCCTAGGCTCAAAGAATTCTCCTGCTTCAACCTCCTGAGTAGCTAGGACTATCGGTATGTGTCTGTACACCTGTTTATTTTATTTTATAACCCACTCTATCCTCACTGTCTTATTGCTCTTCATATCCCATTCATATTATCTGAGCACTTTTTTTACTTTTTTGGATAAAATATTCAGATTCATATTAACATTTTTTCTGGCAAAGTCTTAGAATTGGCTATTTCTCCACAGATCCCTGTTCTTTTTATTTGAAGAAAGTATTTAATGATCAAGATCGGAAGCCAAACATAATGCTGTACACCTCTAATCTTGGTACTTGGTATGTGGAGACAGAAAATCAGGAGTTCGAGGTCAGCCTTGAACTACATGGCAGGTTTGACACCAGCCTGGGTTACATGAGACTGGTCTCAAATAAGTAAATAAATAAAAACAAAAAGCTAGATCTGGCTACTGGGTTTGCTCACTGCTAGACCCTCTAGACAGGTGGAACTAGAAAATAGATGTGCATATACACCAACAGAAGCAATCATGCTACACACCCTGTTTACACTACAGACAACCGTCCATAGTCAGATTTCCCACTCCAGCCTGTTGTGGGCTCACTGTAGCCTTATGTTCCTTCTCTGACAAAGAAACAGCTTGGTCATATCACAGCATATTTATTCACTCATGTGTATCATAAAAATCAAGTAGTGTCAGGATTACTGACCAACATTTTGTAAAAAATAGATTTACTAAAACAACATCATTAATCTATAGTAGGTTATTCATCTGTAATATTACAGTATTTAAACAAAAACATTTTCCAAAGAGTCTTAGTTTAGTTCTGTTCTTCCACATCAGGTTGATTGGTTCGTTGGTTTTTGTTACAGTCTTATATACCCTAGACTGGCCTGATATTCCCTATGGAGCAAAGATTGTCTATGAGCTCATAATTTCCCTGTCTCTGGATTCTTAGAGCTGGGCTTACAGGTGTGTAGTGTTACATTCAACTGGAAAGTCAGTTCTTAAAATTCAAAAACAAAACAAGCAGCTGGGTCTCTATGTGTATTAAGTAGACACAGCACAGCCCCCAGTAAGCAATGTGTGTGTGTGTGTGTGTGTGTGTGTGTGTGTGTGTGTGTGTAAAACGCTTATTCATTTTTTTGTTTCATATAATTTTATTTTTCAATTCTGGTAGACCTTCATCGAGATTTCACCAACTAGGTTTGCATTCATCATTTTTGTCCCTTTTTTTAGTCTTTTCCTGAGTATGTAAATAGACACATGTTTCAAATGAAAATCAGGGGCCGTAGACCCTTTTTTTGTTTTTTTTACTATTTTTTGGTGGTTTGTGAATTTCACATCATGCACCCCAGCCCCACTTATCTCCCCCTCCCCTTGTACCTGCCCTCTACCCTTGCAACCTCAACCCCAACAGAGGGGGAAAAAAATCCCTTTGCGGAAGTTATAGAGTGTCCCACAGTATACCCCTTTGTCCACACTTCTTTGCTTGCAAATGTTCATTACAAAGACTTGCTGGGACGTCTCTCAGATATCCTGTTGTTGCCCTGTGTCATGGAGATCCTGTAGTTTAGAATCTGGAGGATCAGTTCCTTCATGCACTCCAGCAGTTCATCAGTGGGGTAGATGTTGGGGGGGCCAGTTTGAAGCTCTGGATCTGGCCTGAGAGGTGTCTGAGCTGGTCAGCCTTCCTTTCCTGCTTTCATGCCCTCAGGGCCTGCTCACCAGCTCTACCTTGCTTCCCAGGTGAAGGACAGGGCCCACTGTCCCAAGTGCTACAGCTGGTAAGGGACATGGCCAGTTCTCCCACTATCATGACCCTAGGTCCAGTTCTTCTACCTGCCATAGATGGCAGGAGACAAGGAAGAGAAGAAAGCGTCTCTCCCTTATCTGTGCCACTGCCTAGCAGACAAGAGGCAGGGCCAGCTGTCCCTTCTACCATAGGTGACAAGGGCCAAGGGTTGAGAAGGGCCTTCTTTCCTCATCCATGCTGTTGCAGGGCAGATAAGTTGTGGGGCCAGCTTTCCATGCTTACACTCTTGGGCCGGCTCACTCTTGCCCCTGCCATCAGTGTCAGCTCTACTGTGCTGCACAAGTGAGATACAGGCCTGCTGTCCCAAGTGATGCAGTTGATGAGGGACAGGGCCAGCTCTCCTGCTCTCGTGACCCCATCAGGGTCGGCTCTCCCTACTGCTGCTGCAGGTTAGGGGCAGGGCCAGCTCTCCTGTATGCGATAGATGGCTAGGGAGGAGAAGAGGGGCTGACATCTCTCCCTTGCCCATGTCACCTGATGGCAAACAAGTGGTGGAGCCAGGTCTCCCATGTTCATACCCTCGGGGGCCAACTTGTCTGCACCCCTGCCCCTGCCACCAGGATCAGATCTATTGTACTGCTCAGGCAAGGAAGGGGCTGGGTCAGCTAGCCCTCCTTGCTCTCATGCCCCCAGGGCTTCTCTCCCAAGATGCCCATGTTGAAGGATGGGGCTTCAGGCATCAACATGTCCAGATGTCCAGCTTGTCTTTGAGAACTCCAGATGTGTCCCCCGATGGCAGCAGAGGCCAGGACCCCAGCATGGTCCCAGGTGCATTATTGGCTATTCACATCAGATGGTTCTTCACTACTTTCAGGCCTCCAGTTCTGCTTCTATTTGTTGTGCCATATCTTCCTGTTTCTCTTTCTCTTACATTTATCCACCACTTAACTTGCTCCTCTTAGTGGCTGTGATTGTCTCAGGAATGGTGTTGGGATTGCTATGCTCCGCTTGTGCATTATGGCACCAGGCAGAGACCATCTTGGTCATGGTCTGCCCCTCCTCCAGGCTTGCATGGCCCCTGACTGGTAGTAATCTCAGTCTAGGCACCATGGTGCTTGCTGGTCTGGTGGTTGACTGGGATTCATTCTTTGCCCAGCCAGCCCAAGTGGCCCCTTGCAAGGGTCACCTGTCTTGGGCTCACTCCTGCCTAGGGGCCCAAGGTCCCAGGCAGGATTCTTCTAGTGTACAGCTTGCTTCCCATCCTGGGAGCCCCTCTAGGCCTGCCTGGCTCAGACTTGTTTTTTTCTGGGAGTGTTAGGCTATTAATCATTCAGATGTTCATAGATCAGAACACTGAGTGTAGACACAGTCCTCTCTCAGCTCTCTCCTCTCTGCCATCTACTGGTGCACATGTGACACAGCAGCCACACCAATGCCTGTAGGGCCAGGAGACCCTTTTACCTTTTAAACACTTGAGTCTTTTTCTGTATGTACAAAGACCTTCTCTTGTATAACCATAGTATAATTCTCAGAATCAGGAAATGAGAACAATTATTATTTAATCCTCTAGTCTATATTGAAGAGGTATCATTTCATTTCTTTCCTGCCCTTTTATAGCTATCAAGATCCAATCCAGGATCAACTATTATATATACTCTTTAGCCTCTGTTAATCTGGGTCATCTCCTCAAATTTTCTTTTTCTTTGAAGTTTTTGCTGAGTGATAGCTGGCTGTCCTGTAGACTGCTTCTAATCAGATTGTCTGCTTGCTTAGGAACAAGTTAAAATTTGATACTCCTACTGAACTGATGCATCCTTCTTCAGAAACACAAAAACATGCCCTTCATTTGTCTGGTCATGTTCAGTTTGATCACATTGGTTTCCCTACTCAGAAGTAGATACTTTTCCCTTTGAAGTTTGTAATTTTAGAGAAATATACTTGGACCATGATTGTGTCTTACCAAAGTTTCACTTGTGGTTTTAATTTCTATTAGTTATCATTACCTGAACCAGGTGTTATCTGATGCTTACAAAGTGCTGATATGCTGACACCATGGCTTGATAAATATTTGTTAGTTGACGTACTACTCCAGGGGTTTTTCCTTTTTCTCTGATTTATTTATGTATGTACTCATGGGGTCTTTAATTCAGTGATTTGTAATTCATTAGTGTCTATTTTAATGCTCAGATGGTGTTACAATTGCAGTAGGCGTATGTGTGTGTGTTCTGATATTCTTATATACTAAGTATGAATTTTACTGCTGACAACATTACCAGCCCTTTCTAATTCTTATTTTGAGTTTTGAGACAATCTTACTAAGGTGCCTAGGTTGGTCTTGCAGTAACCGGGATTACAGCCATGTGTGACTTTGCCCGGCTCAAATGCTATTTTCCTTACATTGAGCACATTGGTGTATTTTGGATTTATGTCGCACGCGTGTGTGTATGTGTGCACATTTTTATATATATATAACTTTGTCTCTACATACTGTCAGCCACTTCCTATGCCTTGGCTATGTGCTATGATATTTGGAAGTCAAGAACTAAGAGTTTGTAGGTACGTTGATTGCTACCAGAATGGGCACAGCTTCTAGGCTTTCTAAGTGTACATAGCTAGAGTATCACTTAGAGAAACAAAATATAAGCATATATATATATATATATATGCACATGTATATATAGTATTCATTCATTTGTATACGTCTAGAAATATATAAACACAAAAAGATGCATCCATATCTTTTTATAGCTATACATACATACTTGAATGTATGTATACACACTGGTCACCATTCATAGCTTGATTTATTCTATCCTTTCTAATACTATAGAGTTTATTCTAATTTTCATCTCTCTCCTATTCATAACTTTCTTCTCCAAGAAATAACAGGAGTAACTGTCATCCCCAACATATTTACTTACTTGCTCAATCACTTCAGGATTGCCAGCAGCCATACTGCAAACAAGAAGCCTCTGTCAGGTATATCCCAACAACACTGTACTTTGACAGTACATACTTAGCAGGATACATAGCCCTCAGCGATTAGAGGAAGGGAAAGGGCTAAGGATCTGTCTCAGGCGGTAAAGTGTTCACTGTGCAAGTGTGAGGACCTGAGTTCAGTCCTAGAACCCACATCGAAAGGCAGGGCTTTTTATAATCTCAGCACCTGCAGGAGGATCCCTGGAGCTTACTAGCCAGCGAGTCTAGCTGAATTTGTTGGCTTATGTTCATTCAGAGACTGTGTCTCAAGAAGTACAGTAAAGTGAGTTTCAGGGAGACACTCTGGTCTACACACACACACCCTGAAAAAATTTTCTCATTAAAAAAATACTTATGCAGCCGGGCATTGGTGGCGCATGCCTTTAATCCCAGCACTTGGGAGGCAGAGGTAGGTGGATGATCTCTGTGAGTTCGAGGCCAGCCTGGTCTACAAAGTGAGTCTAGGACAGCCAGAGCTGTTATACAGAGAAACCCTGTCTCGCAAAACCAAAAAAAAAAAAAAAATACTTATGCAATTTTTCAGTAGTAAGTGCTTTCTGTGGGTGTAGTAGTGTTATTTTTTCTGAGACTGTAATAGACAAGCATATTAGTCAGGGTTCTCAAAAGGAGCAGAATTAATAGAGTCAATATTAAAAGGGGATCACAACAGAAAGGCTGGGGTCTGATGGTGGTTGAGCCCGCAGTGCTCTGGAGTCAGAAGGTATTCCTGGGCAGCTGGGCTTCTCAGAAGTTGGGTTTGGTGCTGGCTGTGATAACCTGGGAGATGAACTTGCCAGCAGGAGTGAGCAAAAGCTCTCATCTCCTTTTCTTTTATGTAGGCTGCCACCGGAAGGCATAGCCCGGAGTTAGGGCTGGTCTTCTACCTCAAATGATTCCATTAAGAACACATCTTACAGCCAGGCGTTGGTGGCGCACGCCTTTAATCCCAGCACTTGGGAGGCAGAGGTAGGCGGATCTCTGTGAGTTCGAGGCCAGCCTGGTCTACAAAGTGAGTCTAGGACAGCCAGAGCTGTTATACAGAGAAACCCTGTCTCGAGAAAAAAAACCAAAAAAAAAAAAAAAAAAAAAGAAGACATCTTACAAGCATGCCCAGAGCTTGGTGTTATTTAGTTGGTTCTGGATGTAATCAAGTTGGCAACCAAGATTAGCCATCATAACATGAAACTGGTCTCTGCTTGGTGGGCTTCTGTTTTCATGCCACCTGAGCACCGAGAAAAGAGTCTGGTGTCATTTTCAGCCATAGCGATAGGGAAGGATCTGGTTCTAACCAGGGTGATTTAAGAATCTCTGTTTATACTCATCCCTTTTCCTCTCCCTCCAACATTCAAACTCATGTTCAGCAGAATGCTGGCGTCTTTTACACAGCCTGACATTTGAGCTGTGGGTCTTAGTGCTTGCTATTCTGTTCTGCATGCTGGGATTGTAGGAAGACCTTGAAACAGAAGCAGGAATCTGAGGCTGTCGCTTTCTTCTGCCACTGTCTTCACTCTCTTGCGAGCCAAGGCACATTCTCAGTGTTCTTGTTCACCTCTGTCAAAGCAAGGAAGCACTCAGGTCTGCAGGGGGACGGACCTTCAACCTTTGCATATATGGCATGGCCGTCCCTCATGGCTGGTGTCTGTGACACCCTTCTCCACTTACTTTTGAGGGTGGACATTTCTTGTTGAAGAAAAAAACAACAACAGGAATCCTTTTTAATATGTGAGTGGAGTTTTATACAGAAAATACCAAAAAGTATTGTGAACATGTTAAAAACAAGGTAACTGTTCAAGATTATTGGTCTTTGATGCAGTATACAAATGTTAACACACACTATTTGTGTCTGTTTTACATGTGTGTGTACACACATGCACCCCTACCTACCCATTGATTCATGCTGATACCTCCATTCTAACACCACAGAGCCATTCTGTAGAGTCTGTCTCCATAGTCTACTGAACCATGTCAAAAGAGCTCAGGTGTCAGTGTGAAGAGGCTCACAGAGGCCATATTTGAGCAGTAGTTACAGTACTAAGAGAGGTAAACATAACAGCTGGATTTAAGGATATGACTTTGTTGTGTTCCTTAAAGAACTAATAATAAAAATCTTACTAGTCATTTTAGAAGATGTTTTGGAATGAAGAAAAAGAATCAAATGTTTAGCTTTCTTTGATAATGGGATATTTTGGGCATCCAAAATATTAATGAAGGCAATCATAACCCCTAATGAAGAAATGGATGTACACAGTGGCCTTCAGTTTCATAAGAGGCAGACAAATGAACATGTTCCTGTTTGTGGATTTTGGAAGCCTGTCTGTGATAGACCTCGGCAGATATCAGATCTTAACCTAATCAGGTTGCAAGCTGTAACAATAATTTACAGGAAATTCAAGGGACAAAAACTCAAGTGACACAGCACAGATATAGTAAGCAAGATGGAAACAGAGCACTTGCATTAACAGCTTAGTGGAAAGGTTAGAACACTGGTTGACAGAGGGAATTATTTTGTTTGTGGAGGCACATAGCTTAGAGGTAAAACACTTGCCTCAATCATCAGTGCTGCAGGTGGAAAAGAACAGAGTTGCTATACCTTTCAAAGTCCGATTTAAATATGTAAGGGTTAGAAGCACTCTTCTAAGATTTGTTCTCTCATCATTATAGAGAGTTGTAGAAGGGAAACAAGATTGTTCACAAGGGTTGCTATGCTTTTCTCTGTGTTTGAAAAATTTTGTAGTGAAATTTAAAAATAGAGGAAAAGCAGTGCTATTGCCTCTGAGGAATTTCTCAGAGGTGGAACAGCATCCTGAGGGTGAGTGAGTGTTCCCTCACAAGGTAACTACACAGAGACCCTGAGCGAGGAAGGAGGATAGCTGTGTCCTTCCTGTTGCTTTGCCTCACCACACAGTGGTCGCTGAACCTGCTGGCAAAGAGATGAGCGACTCCAAACGTGACAGGTGACACCAGCTGTGAAAGCTTACCACTCACCCCACAGAGGCCACTGTCATTGTGGACATGTGTGAATATGAGTATACAAGGTGACAAAATGTGTGTGACCCTTCTTCCCAGGCTCAGGCTCGGTGTCATCGTATTGGCCAGAGCAAGGCTGTGAAGGTATATCGCCTAATCACTCGAAACTCCTATGAGCGGGAAATGTTTGACAAGGCCAGCCTGAAACTCGGCCTGGACAAGGCTATTCTTCAGGACATCAACAGGAAGGGCAGCACCAATGGAGTGAGTACATTGTACCTGTCCTGGAGCATTAAGGAGCAGCAGGTGGCGCTCTGAGTGTCAGACCAATTTGGGACAAATACTGAGACCATCCCAAAAGCAAAACAAAAAAGGAGCACTTGTCAGCATTTTATATGTGCATGTGCGTGTGTGTGTATGTATGTATGTAATGTGTGTGTATGTATGTAATGTATGTATGTATGTATGTATGTATGTATGTATAAAATGAACCAAAAGCCTAATATTTTTATGATGTTAAGATTTACTTATTTTTATCTATATGTATGAGTACTTTCCTGTATGTATGTGCCCCATGTGTGTACCTTGGTGGCTTCAGAGTCCAGGAAAGGGTGTCCCATCCCATAGAATTGGAGTTACTACAAGAACAGCAAGTACTCTTAACCACTGAGCCATCTCTCCAGCCTGGTTTTGAGGTTCTTGATGATATAAGGGAATCGGTGTTATCTGTGTCTTTGTGACCCCTAACAGTGAACAGTATCTTAAAGGTGTTCAGTATGTAGTGGTCATTGAATAATAAAACACTCATAAGATTTTTTTTGGTCTGTATTAGAAAGGGTTAAAAATTACTGGTAAGATTCTTAAATTGTTATAAAGTACAGAACAGCTTATCTCCTTCATCTCTGGGCTTTGAGCATCAGAAATGGAGCGAAGACCTTAGTGCAGATGTTCTGTGTTCTTAGCAATGTGTGGTTCACTATCTGTGGCACTCCAAGTTTGCCCATCCTGGGAGCTGTGGAATTCCCTCTTGTGATTGAAATAAAGAGAACCAGATTGTTAATTAGAACCAGGGAAGGGTATTTTGAACTCTATTTCCTGTTTTCAACAAGTGGTTGAAAGATCACACTTGGCACAGGCTCCTTCTTTTAGTTAAGGGGTGACATCATTTCCAGTACAAATGTATTTAATAATAAATCATTTTTTCTCAGCTCATGTAGTACATCTGGAGGCTTTAAAGCTATAAGCTCAAAGTAAAATATTAAAATAAGATGGCAAGTATATCCTCTCCACTGGTGCATAATTTTAATAGCTTACAACATTTGATGATAACCAGTATCCTGAAGAATTTTAGGCCTTTGGCGCATGTGTTAAGCTTTGTTCCAGAGCTCTCTCTAGAAAGCTGCCTTCCTGCAAAGTAGCCAGGGCTGCTTCATCTGCGTTGTCGTTTCTGTCTTGTGTTCCTGGTGTGTGGGCTTAGTAGGTCAGCTATATCCTCAGTCATGAGGGCCACATTTGAAGCTGTTTTTTTCTTGTGCATCTTCCACTTTGTTGACCTGCTCAGGTACAGCAGCTCTCAAAAATGGAAGTAGAGGACTTGCTCCGGAAAGGTGCGTATGGAGCTTTAATGGACGAGGAGGATGAAGGCTCCAAGTTCTGTGAAGAGGACATAGACCAGATTCTGCAGAGAAGAACCCACACCATCACCATCCAGTCGGAGGGGAAGGGGTCCACTTTTGCCAAGGTGTGTGACCTCCCTACCACGGTCACTGGGAAGGGAAGGGAACAGATTTCTTCTTTTCACTCATTAATGAGGCTTCTGTTCCTCCAATGCAATCTCTTGATGATGTAGACACTTACCGGGAGACACAGGCTGTGGGGAAAAGGAGCTAGTAGCACAGGCAGGCAGACACTAGTTGGCACTTTGCTCTGTCTACTCTTTACAAGAACTCCAGATTCCTGAGTGGACATCTTGATATGTCTTTGAATGCTGTCAGAGTGGACCACAACTGACATCTCATTCCTCACATTCAAGCAGGTATTTTCATTTCACAGGAATGGGTTTTTTCAAAGATTCCCAGGTCTGTGACTAAGGACCACCTCCTCTGCTGTTTAGGTCACTGGGTTAGAACTCTGCAGACTACCCTTAGGTTGCTCTGGCTACAGACTCTGCTAATTCCCATGGGAGCTTTTGTGACCTGTTGTGATGAGTCTCCTATCTCATGTCAAGATTTGTTCAGGAGAACATTTTGTTCACGGTAGGGGAAGTAGAGGTAGTCTACATCTCATTCAACACCTCATGCCAACTCAGTACCATTTTTTCTAACGTGTGGTATATAGGCATTTTCAAAGTGTGTGTGTGTGTGTGTGTGTGTGTGCGCGCGCGCGTGCGCGCGCGCATGCGTGTGTGGTGTTGAATGTCCACTTTGATCATTTCTCCACTTTATTGACATTGAGGTACATCTCTCCCTAAATCTGGAACTCCATTATTCATCCTGCCCATCTGGCCCTGTGTCTGCCACCCAAGTGCTGGAATAATAATAAGTGACTGCCAGTCCTGCTAAGCCTTTCCATGCACATGCAGATTTCAGTATGCACACTCACAGAGTGCCTACTTGTCTCACTAACCCCCCCCCCCCATACTCAGCCCTGGGGCTCCTTTGGGTCTTTTGTTGCTCTTGGTTGGTTGGTTTTTGTGTTTGAGGGTTTTCAGACATGGTCTCTTACGTAGTAGCCTTCATGGATCTGAAGCTCACCGAGATCTGCCTGCCTCTGCCTCCCAAGTGTTGGGATTAAAGATTTGCAGTACCAGGCCTTGCCCCCACCCCAATGCCATTTTTAAACCAGATACTATAAAACTGAAAAGAAATCTTTGAAACTGAACCCTCTAGGACTTAATGCTGGAAATTAACTCAGTTGATAGGCCCGTCATGCACTAAGCCTGGGGTGCAGTTTCTAGCCTCACATAAAGTTGAGCGTAGTATATCTATCATCCAGCACTGAGATGGAGGAGATGGTAGCTGAAGGGTAAGAAGTTCAAGGTCATAGTCATCAGCTATATAACAAGTCCAGTGCCAGCCTCAGCTGCATGAGACCCTGTCTGGGGGGCGGGGGGAGAAAGGGAGATAAACTTTTAGTCAAGAGAGAGGGGGAGGGAGAAAGGGAGAAAAAGTTTTAGTCAAACATCACAGTGTCTGACTGTCATCCCAATACTTAAGAGGCTAAAAATCACAGGCTCTGGGCTAGCCTAAAGTACATAGTGAGATCCTGTATTTAAAACAGATATACACGCCGGGCGGTGGTGGCGCACGCCTTTAATCCCAGCACTTGGGAGGCAGAGGCAGGCGGATCTTTGTGAGTTCGAGGCCAGCCTGGTCTACAAAGCGAGTCCAGGACAGCCAGAGATATTCAGAGAAACCCTGTCTCGAAAAACCAAAACAAAAAAAAAATAAATAAAACAGATATACAGGAGCTGGAGAGATGCCTCAGTGGTTAAGAGCACTGGCTGTTCTTCCAAAGGACCCGGGTTCACATCCCAGCACTCAGGAGGCAGAGGCAGGCAGGCGGATCTCTGAGTTCAAGGCCAGCCTGGTCTACAGAGTGGGTTCCAGGATAGCCAGGGCTGTTACATAGAGAAACCCTGTTTCGAAAAACTTTAAAAACAAAACATACATACACACACACATGACACCAGGTAATACATTGCTATTTTCTAAAGGGGTTGTCTTTTTACATCAAAGTTTTTAACTTTCCAGAAAATGAGCCTGTAACTTGAAATGTTTATTTCCTTACTCAGTCTTTAAATTGAGGGGAAAAAATGAATCATTTTAAGATTTTGAAAGTGCTGTTAAGTATTTTTAGTTTTGACAGGGATGGCTTGTGTTTCTGGTGCATTTGAAGTACAGTGTTGTGTTTATTTTGTTTTGTATTGTCTTCAAACCCAACTTGTTACCTTTTGTCTTCTTCACAGGCTAGTTTTGTGGCTTCAGGAAACAGAACAGATATTTCCTTGGATGATCCTAATTTTTGGCAAAAATGGGCTAAAATAGCTGAATTAGACACTGAAGCAAATAATGAAAAGGTACAGCATATTCTGTCCAACTGAACACGTCACTAGGATTGCATGGGACCATGCCTACATGGCTCAGGTCACTATTTACTCTTCAGTCTTGATTCGTAAATGAAATGTTGTAACGCACTTAAACATGGCTAGCACAGGGTGCTGGAGAGATGACTCAGAAGTTAAGAACACTGGCTGCTCTTCCAAAGGACTCGGGTTCAAATCCCAGCACCACATGGCACTTCACAGCTGTCTGTAATAGCCGGGCGTGGTGGCACATGGCTTTAATCCCAGCTCTCGGGAGACAGAGGCAAGTGAATCTCTGTGAGTTCAAGGCCAACCTAGTCTGCAGAGTGAGTTCCAGGACACCCAAGGCTACACAGAGAAATCCTGTCTCGAAAAACAAACAACAACAACAAAACAAAAAAAAAGATATGGCTGTCACAGACAGTCCTTGATAGATGTTAGAACTTTAGATAAAGTTAGAACTTTAGAGTGGCTAATGGAATATGCAGTCTCCTGGGTACCCAAGAAGTTAGATAAATGCAGATAGAAATGGGACTTATAATTAGGTCTGTCTTAAGTTCACTACTCTAAAAGCAACCTTGCCTCTTTAGCAGTCAAAAGGAAGAAAGAAATAAAATACTTGCTGGCTTTACCTCCTTTTTTTTTTTTTTTTATAGTGTATCGGGTTTTCATATTTTGTACATGGGAGAGACCCTGGGCATCAGGATAAAACTAGACTGTGCCTTTATGCAATACTCTTGAGCTTACCCAGATGAGTAGGAAAGAAAATGTTGAAGCCTCAGCAGCAGAGTCATGGTCACATTGTGAATATGGCTGGCACCAGGGCCTAGGCAGCTATGAGAAACCTATAAAATGCTGGTTCTCTTTTCCCTGTCCCTGGTGCCATCTCCTCGGTTTAAGATGATTACATAGTCTTCTGTCCTGTCTTCTCAAGTGTAGGTTGAGCTCTGTGGCCCACAAAGCTGGGAGACAGTTCCTTCTTATAATTTAGCTAAGTCAGTGAGTAGAACTCACTTAACTACTCTGTTGTAGCTAGCATAACTATTATTGGTGGTTGCTTAACCTGGCTTTTTTTCTCCAACCAGGAATGTTTCTTTTCCTTTAAGAAGATTCTGAGGTCTGCTTGAAGTGCCGTAGTCTTAATCAAGGAGCCACTGTGTAGGCAGGGCAGTGGGGGTGGGGAGGCAGTCTCCTACCCTTTAGACAGCAGAAAGCAACGAGAGCATTCCACAGTTGGAAACAAAGTCACTGAGGCAGAATGATGCTAGAAATTCACTGGATTGCATGGAGAAGTGTTGAGTTTCATCTAGCCTTGGGAAGAAGTGTAAAAGGAAGGGCTAAGGAGCAAAATATAATGGATTTGACCAGGGAAGCTATGAAATGATATTCCTGAACTAGGAATTTTGTCTTTTAGCAAAAGGTTGGTAGATATAACTAAATGAGATAGATATGAAAGTAGTGGGGTGTGTTTTCAGAAAGTTACTGCAGGTGAGATCCTCTCGGCTGTCCTGTATCCAGAGCTCAGGGTGCTCTCTGCATGTCGAGCAGAGCAGCTGGGCTCACAACTCCAGTCTTTCTTGGCAAGAGCAGACTACGACTTTGGGCATTTAGGGACTGGGCTTGCTAAATGGCAGCACAATGACAGGTGGTGGTGACAGCACTGGGCACTTACAAACAACAGCTTGAGCAAGTCCCCTGTGCTTGTTCTGTCTGTGGTCATAAGTACGGCAGGTGTACTACAAAGAGCTTTCCCTGACAGAGGCTGACACGCAGTGGTCCTTTCTCAGTATGGCCTGAGGAATGAGTGGCAGCAGGGTGCTAGTGCACTGTGGTGGGGAGTAAAGATAAGAGGGTCTCATGCCCACAGTCTTCTCCATTTCTAGGAAAGCTTAGTAATTGATCGGCCCCGTGTGAGGAAGCAGACCAAGCACTACAACTCATTTGAGGAGGATGAGCTTATGGAGTTCTCAGAGTTAGACAGTGACTCAGATGAAAGACCCACAAGGTCCAGGCGCCTCAGTGACAAAGCCAGGCGCTACCTCCGTGCTGAGTGCTTCCGGGTAGAGAAGAACCTGCTCATCTTTGGGTAGGTACTGTCTCTGCTTAGTGGGAGGGTGGGGTGCTGTTATTTCGCCATGATTTTTTTTTAAGTTCTTAAGATTTGTGCTGTGAATTTCTAGCTCCCTCTGGGTACTAGCTAATGAGATCTGCTAGAGCAAAAGAAAGCTGTGCTCTGTACTCAGAATTCCCCTAATCACTGTACTATGTTGCCATAGTGTAGACATACTGTGATCTTCCTAAACACATGTCATAGCCAATCTATGATACCAGTTTGCCTAGTACTTCCCTCTTTCACCCAGGAATGGGTTATAAAGAATCAGTACAAGCCGGGCGTTGGTGGCGCACGCCTTTAATCCCAGCACTTGGGAGGCAGAGGTAGGCGGATCTCTGTGAGTTCGAGGCCAGCCTGGTCTACAAAGTGAGTCTAGGACAGCCAGAGCTGTTATACAGAGAAACCCTGTCTCGAAAAACCAAAAAAAAAAAAAAAAAAAAAAAAAAAAAAAAAAAAAAAAAAAGAATCAGTACAACACATGTTACAATTAAGGTATGGTTATACAGCAGTTACTGCAGCTATACTTTTCAATTCCAAAGTTATTCTCTGCCTCCATTATTTTGGACCATCATTGTTGAACAGTCTAGCAGCCTTTGAACCAGCGTGTAGGTCACCTTAGTGACAAGTGGAGCTCTAGTCATAAAATCTTCACAGGTGTTTTAGGACAAAGCTTTGGGGTAACTGGTGCACATGTATGAGGATGAGGAGTATCCTGTCTCTAATTCCTGCTGTGTGGAGGATGTGTCCGTGGCTTCTCCTCCAACACCTGTATTCTCACCATCAGCTGGGGCCGATGGAAGGACATCCTGACACATGGGCGATTCAAGTGGCACCTGAATGAGAAGGACATGGAAATGATTTGTCGAGCCCTATTGGTGTACTGCGTCAAGCATTACAAAGGTGATGAAAAGATCAAGAGTTTCATTTGGGAACTAATCACACCTTCCAAAGACGGGCAAGCTCAGACCCTCCAGAACCACTCAGGTGAGAGGTGAAACAGCTCCACTGAGCTCTCCTGTTGTGTCGTGGTACCTGTGTTGTTTTGTTAATGGGCTCTCTTGCCATTTCTTACATGTGGTCTTGGTCACTCACTTGAGTCCATCAGGATCCCCCTGAGCTGGTGACTCACACCTCATGCTCTGAGGCTCACCTGCTTCATTTCATCATTCTGCTCTTGGCGTGCCTTTTCTTGTGTTGTACTTCTCTGTGCTTAACTAAAGCTTCAACTCTCCATCCACTAGACCATAACAGCGCAAAAGCGCTGGGCCACATTATTCCTTCCTTGAGTCTCACAGAACATTCATTAAATCTTCCTGACCATCTTGCTTCCTGTGAACTTGAGGAACCTGTCATCTGGGGCCCACTCTGCTGTTTCTGCGCCCAGCCGGATTTAATGCCCATGTAGAAGCCCTTTTTGCTCATCCATCTGCCTTACTTTCTCTCCATTTCAGGGTTGTCTGCCCCAGTCCCCAGAGGGAGAAAAGGAAAAAAGACAAAAAACCAGCTCTTGCTCCCAGAGCTGAAGAACGCAGACTGGCTGTCCACCTGCAATCCTGAGGTGGTTTTACATGATGATGGGTACAAGAAACACCTCAAACAGCACTGCAATAAGTAAGTTAGCCCTGCTCAAACAGTCCAGGTTCCTGGGATGCCCACAGACAGGATTTGGGATGTAAATGTCAGCAGTCTTCACTCCACAGTACATTCTTTACCCACTGGCTTTTTTTTTTTTTTTTTTTGGTTTTTCGTGGGGAGGTTTTTCTGCTTTTGAACTGGGCCATGGTGCCATTTTTTACTCAGATCTACAGACATTTTTCTTTTTTTTTTTTTAGAAGCCTTTAAAAGTTGAATTCTTTTGAATAGATCACATATACGCACATAAAAACTTTTTGTCAAAAATAATTTTCTTCCTATCTTTAGCTCCCCGATATCCTCTATAAGTACTGGCTTTGTGTGTAGGCTTTTCCTTCAGTGGCTGACCTTCACTCTTGATAGATTTTGAATGAACTGCAAGTGTTCCTCCAGACCTCTTTGCTGCTTAGCTTGAGTAGGAAGCATTTCTTCAGCAGTGTTCTCCATTGTGCCCCCATACTCACATCTTGTTTGCATATTTAGCCTGGACTTTAGCTGTCGGCTTCTGTGTTTTGACCCTTTTTGGCAGGGCTCATTTCGGGGTGGACTTCTAGATTCCTGTAAACCATGATTGAATTGTTTACTATGCTATCAATATTCCTTAAAACAAATAGCATGGTGCAGGGTATTGGTAGTTGACTAACATATACTTAATTGCTTTGTCTGAAACTCACCTGATCCATTGCCCTGGAGCTTGGGTACAGCCTCTGCAGAATCAAAGTGAATGAAGACCTCAGGAGAGAAGACACATTGCTGTGAAAAATAAACACTTGCCCTTTGAGTAATTATCTCACTGTGTTCATGTAAAACTGACTGAAAGTACCATCATTCAACCAAACTCACTCTTCCATAACTAGCCTCTTGGAAGCCAGCTCTACCTCTGTGGTCCTTGTGGCCCCATGGAAGGGAGACTGTTGACTGTCTCTGCCTTGAATTATGGCTAACAGGGTGGTCTAGCAAGAAACTGGGTAAGTGGTTGAACAGAGAAAGGACGATTCTAATAACGTCTGGCACCAGTGCCTGGTCTCTTGTTCTTCTGGTATGTTCGGGTATACCCATTCATACTACTCAGAAATCCTTATTAATTTCCTTACCTTAATTTGGTAATGTGTTCTCAGTCTTAAGTTCCAGAGTATTATATTAATGTGTTCATCTTTCATAGGGTGCTTTTGAGAGTCCGGATGCTGTACTACCTAAAAGCCGAAATATTGGGAGAAGCAGCTGATAAAGCATTTGAGGGAACTCCTGCCAGGTAAAACATCAACCATAGCTCTCAGAGTTAAAGAATTTATGTAAATTGCCTGCTCATAGACTTGCCAGATCCAGCCTGTTGTTTCAGGAGACCCATGTTGCCACCCTGCCAAGGCAACTACCCAGATAATAAACAGGTAGTTAGAGAAGAAGGTCTCTACTTTTTTCTCACTCAGTCACTGGTCCTGTTTAGACTTAATGTATAAACGACACCCATCCCAAAAAGTCATTCCTCCTATGGCACTGTGTAGGTAACCAGTAGGTTTTTGGAAAGCGGGGCAGGGAACACTAACCTCGTACAGGAAGTTAAGCTTGAAAAGGAACACTCAGGCTTATACCAGTCAAAACAAGAATCCTAATGGATAGTTGTCAGATGCTACAGAGAAACCATCCCAGGCAGGGAAACCATCTTTCCAGATAGATGTTCCTCCATCCAAGCCCTAAAGCTTTTATAGAAAACTTCTCAGATGAATAAAAGCAGTGAACTAAGGGTCCATGTGCTCCTCAGAACACAGACAAAAACCCACAGGGGCTGTTGGTAATAGACTTCTGATCTGGCTTGTCTGCCAATCCTAGCATGTGTCCCTGAGCATCAGACTTGTCCTCTCGGCCAGGAACAGTGCAGTGTTCGATCAGTTCTGACCTAATGGGCCACTTCGTTTCTGAAAGGCCCTCCTTATCCCTGAGATCGCACCACTGTAAACTCTGGGGCAAGATAATTTAGATAATGTTATTTTAAGGATTTAGTCATGTCTCGGTTCAGTCATTTGGGGGAAATGTTGCCCTTCCGTTACCAGTATATCAAAGACTTTTGCTCTGGTTCTTAACTGACGATAAGCCACCTTACACAGTCAGTTGATGGTACACTCTCCGCAAGTGGAGTCTAGGAATCAAGTACCTATGCTTAAAAAGCTTCGTGAGCAGGAAGAGATGCTGAGCTGCAGCCTTCTGGATTGTCTTCATTGTTACTTAAGCGTTCAGCCAGGAATGTGGTTTCATACTTGGGTAGTTGGTTCAGTAGCTTTTGTGTTCTGTGAGGGTAAAAAGAACACTGAGACCACACTCTTCTTTTCACAGGGAGCTGGATGTCCCTCTGCCTGACATTGACTACGTGGAGATCCCAGTAGATTGGTGGGATGCTGAGGCTGATAAGTCCCTTCTCATTGGCGTGTTCAAGCATGGTGTGTTTTAGGAAATTGACCCCTTCTAGATCACTTACCCAGAAAGCTGATTCATGCAATCTTGACTAGGCTGTACATATTCCTGAAAACTCCCAATGGTCCCATTACTTAATTGTGACAGTTCTGAAAACTGAACCTCACAGCTGCCCACTTGGGAGTCTTGACCAAATGAATGTGTAATTTATGGCAGTACTGTTAATATATTACTGATGAACTTCAAAAGGGTAGCTGTGGCACAAAAAGCGAAAGTGATACTTTATCCTCTTCTCTTGCCTATTTGTACTTAAGGTGGGAGTGCACCCATCTCATTCATGTGGGTGGGGCTTCAGGTATGCACACTTATATACATGTTGTGTACATGTGACAGCCAGAGGTGGTTGTTGGGTACCTTCTCTGTCACTCTGTACCTATTCTCTTGAGACAGTTTATGTCACTAGATGTTTTACACCATTGTTTTACATCCAGGCTAGTTGATGAGCAAGCTCTAGGGACCTTCTGTCTCCCTCCACCCCAGCACTGAGGTTATAGGCACACACAGCCATGCTTGGTTTTTAAATGGATGTTACAGATTTGAATTAATGTCCTCACACCTTTACAACAAGACTCTTTCCAACTGTATTAGTTAATTTTTTGTTGATCTGATAGAATACCCTGACAAAAAAGTAGCTTAGGAGAAAGGCTTACAGTTTGGAGGAATGCAGTTCATCATGGTAGGTAGGTCATGACATCAGAAGTGTGAGGCTGGACTGGAAGTTTGGTATGGTAATAGATTTGGTCTTTTACTTGGACAAGCCTTGTCTTATAAGATTATGTTATATTCTATAATGCCTTCAAGAGAACCTGCACCCTCACCTACCCCCAAAAAGATATGTTAGATTCAATAAAGTCTGGATCCACAGCACCCACATAAAAGATGGACATGGTGGCTTACACCTGGAATCTTGACAGTGGGGCTTGAAGAAAATACAGAGACAGAAAGATGACCTGATCTCACTGATCAGCCACGCATGCCAGTTGGTGATCTCTGGGTTCAGTGAGACCCTATCTTAAAAACTCAAGGAGAGCAATAGGAGAAGTCACTCAACATCAGCTTCTAGCCTCCACGTGCAAACTTTTTTTTTTCTGTTGCCTTTAAAGTCCATCTTCTGGTTCAAAATACTCCTTTTGTTTACTTTAAACATGTAATGAGCAGCAGTTCCAAAGCCCTGGCAAATGTGTATTGAGATTTTGTTGTACTGGGTTTGTAACACTGGGCTAGGTCTATTAACCCATTAAACAGTCATTATGGTCCAGTTCAACATTCAGAATTTACATCCATCATTTTGTTCAGCTTCCTTTTGTAATTCACAGGATAGAATTGGACTATAAGAAAATAAGCCCTTTTAGGACATTTTAAGGTGTCAGAGCTGAGAAATAGGAGTAGGTTGTAAAAAGTAACTTACCTGCTTCCCTTTGCTGTCCTGAGCAGCAAACCAGTAAGAACTGTCTGCCCCTGCATCTGTTTACATGAACTTTAGTAAGAAGCTACTCAGAAGTCTCTGCAGTAGCTCCAGAATCTTCCACCGTAAGGAAGTCTCATAGGATCACATTAATCCTAAATAAGCATTGTTTTAGGTTTGTTCTGTCTTGGTTTTTACTGAATAAGGGAGACAAAGTGAATGTCCAGGGCCAGTAGCAGGTCTGGTGGGTTCCAACTTGTTTTCTGATGCTTCTCATTGCCTGTTTAGGTTATGAGAGGTACAATGCCATGCGGGCTGACCCAGCACTCTGCTTCCTAGAGAAAGTCGGCATGCCTGATGAAAAGTCCCTTTCTGCAGAGCAGGGTGTTACAGATGGAACCTCAGACATTCATGAAAGGTGAGAAGCCACATAGGCCCACTCTAATGTCCGATGCCCTATCCCCACCTTATGTCCTATTGCACATATATCCAGGACTATAATATATCCAGGACTCTGTATCTTATGTATTGGTACTTTTCTGTTGGTGTAATGAAATGCCAGATGAAGATCATTATAGAAGAAACTGTCTGTTTTGTCTTAATATTCCAAAGGGAAAGTCCATAATGGAGGGAAAGGCATATGGCAACAGGAGCAGGAAGCTGGTTGATCACATTTCATGGGTACAGAAAGTAGAGCCCGGCTGTAAGTCCTCAAAGCCTGTCTGTCTCCAGTAATGTACTTCCTCCACAGCAAGGCTCCACCTCTTTAAGGTTCCATAATATTTGCAAACTGGGGTCCAGAGACATGAGCCTATGGGGACATTTTTCAGTCAAGGCACCACAATTTCCCTTGTTGTCCGACATTTCCTGAGCTTTGTTGTATTGTAACCATGACCTTCAAATTGCTTCTTTGGGTTCATCCTACTATGCCTTACATTTGTTCTTTGGACCAAATTCCAATTCCTGTCCTTCATGGATTCCCCAGGCTGATTGTCCTGCCTCGCCTGTTAACCACAGTCATCTCTGGCCAGAGGGCTCTCGGAGGAATTCATATCTTTTCCCTGGCAAAAAAACTACATAGGCACAGCCAAGTACAAGCTTCCCGATCATAAAGTTGCTCAGCTGATTGATGGTTTTGTTCAAGGATCATACAACCCCCCCCCCCCAAGTAAGGCAGACTCAGAAGCCACTGTCTGAGGTTGTGGCAGTTCAACATGAAGAAGGGTAGTACGCAAAAACATGGAAGCATTCACTTTGGATGACTTTATTGTTGGCATAATCTCCAAATGTGGAAGTTCTCAAGAAAACTAAAGTAACAGCTAAAACATATAGATCTCCAAGGTACAAAATTTTTTAGAAAGTAACATTTATCTCTTGCATATGTGCTGTCAGCTTTGGCCAGATCTCTCCTCTGCTAAGGATCAAGTGCTTTGAGTTTCCTAGAGCTGTAGTTAGACCTAACCATGAGAGTGTGGCATTACCAGTAACCCCTGGTGAACCCTTTAGTTGTCATGATATTCTGTGCCCCAAAGGCATTTCCTGTGGACAGGATAAAGAAAGTATATTTCTTGGGAGATGTTGACAAAGGCCTAGTGTGGCTGGTCATCCTGGTGTTAGTTAAATTAACTGATTCAGGAAAAACAGTCCCTGGGTCAGGTGCCTGTGTGGAGACCAAAGCTTTGATATTTGTGGTGATTCCCATGAAGCACCTAAGGGAGTAGCAAAGCAGCAAACTCTTATTTCCAGTGTGGAAGAATCATGAAAGCAGGCATCAGCAGTAGATAAACTTCCAGGAGACATGAAACAGCTAACCAAGTCACATGTGTGATATGAGAGAGGACGAACCACCTTCCTTCTCCATAGTGGAGAGTGTTCTCTTCCAAGAACGTGCCTTGTGGGAATAGTCACCCACTGTGCACAGGGGTGGGCGCTTGATCAGCACAGCTAGAGTCTGTTCTTTCTCCAGCTGTATGTGCAAACAGCTCTTGATGGGCTGTAGTCACTTTTTAACGATAGTGTTGAACAGTCAGCCTCAGAGTACCTGAGTAAATCACAAGGCTGCACCTTCATATGCGGTCTCAGTTGAATGAAAGTCCTTACCCACCTACATAACACTCTTGGGGGACAGTTTCTCTCATTCTTAGTGTCTCTAAGGTTCTCTGACAAGAAAAGGAAAAATCTAAAAATTTGAGTGCCTTCAAGAAAGGAAGATATCTACTAACCTTCCTTTTAGATTTGGAGGGCTTTCTTACAAGCACCCTGGTAGTAACATGACTCCTAAGCGGTGTATAATTACTTTTATTTAGAGGCAACATAGATAAAGAAGATGGTGCTGAGGACAAGTTAGATGGTCTCCAGAAGCAAACGGTGAGTCAGATTTGCTGTACTGGTGCTGCATGCTCTTCCATGCTGAGAGACAGAACCTAATGGTTTGGGGAGTTGGATTTCATTGCTGCACTTGCTTTGTATCACCCTAGGGCTTCATTACAAAAATTCCAAACATACAGACTTGACTGCATTTGTATTCTAAAAATTTTTTTTCAGATAGCTGCAGATTTAAGATATAGTTGTAAAATGAGTACAGAGAAACCCTGTGTGCCCTGTACCTAGTATCTCTCAGAGTAACGTCAGGTAAAATCATTTACTTTAATATTCAGGATGGTGACATTGATGGATTCAAGGTACAGGACATTTCCATGACTACAAAAGTCTTGTCACCATCTCAGAACTATCTATTTTCCCCTTCCACCACATTTCAGCCCCCAGCAACCATTATCAATCTTTTCTCCATTTTTATGACTGTCATTTTAAGAAGGTTCTGTAAAACTGGGAATGGTGTCTCACACCTTTAATCCCACCACTCTGCAGGCAGAGGCAGGTGGATCTCTGTGAGTTCAAGGTCAGCCTAGTCTACAGAGTGAGTTCCGGGATACCCAGTACTGTTACACAGAGGAAACCTGTCTTGAAAAAAGAGGAGGGGAAGGAAGAGGAGGAGGATCTATAAATGGAATCATGCAGTATGAGCTTTTGGCAGTTGGCTTTTTTTTCCCTTGTCCTAATCTGAAAATCTATCCAGGTAGTTTCCTGTTCCAACCACAGTTAGTTCCTTTTTTGTTTTGTTTTGTTTTGTTTTTAGTTGGAGGCAGGGTAGTTGCTGAATGTTACTCTATGATGTGGCTTTGGGACCATTTATATAATGTACATTTGTTTGTTTAAGAAACTGCCACATTTTTTTCCCTCACTGGCAGTAAATAAGTGATTGGCTTTCTATGCATCATGCATTTGATGTTGTCACTTTTTTATGGATTGATTCTGATGCTTGTGTAATAATACCTCCCTGTGCATTTCCCTAAGGGCTAGTGACACTAACTTTTATTTTAACTTACGCTTTTATGTGCTTCATTCAGTAAAAGTTCTTTCATGTTCTTTGCTCATGTTTTATTTTCATTGTTCTGTTTTAGAGTTTGTGATAAATTCCAAATACTAGCCTTTTTTTTGAGACAGGGTTTCTCTGTATAGCCCTGGCTGTCCTGGAACTCCCTCTGTAGACCAGACTGCCCTGAACTCGGAGATATGCCTCCTGAGTGCTGGGATTAAAGGTGTGCATCACCATTGCTTGGCCAGACACTAGTCTTTTATCAGATAGGTAGTTTGCAGATATTTTTTTTTTTTTTTTGGTTTTTCGAGACAGGGTTTCTCTGAATATCTCTGGCTGTCCTGGACTTGCTTTGTAGACCAAGCTGGCCTCGAACTCACAAAGATCCGCCTGCCTCTGCCTCCCAAGTGCTGGCTGGGATTAAAGGCGTGCGCCACCACCGCCCGGCATTTGCAGATATTTTTTTCTCATAGTTTTGTCGTTTTATCCTTTCTATGTTGACTTTAACATGACAAGAGTTTTTAATTTGAGAAAATGTGTTTCTCACTTTTGCTTCTGTGGGTTGTGTCCATGGGACCAGGGCTACCTGACAACCCAGAGGGTTTCCACCACCCTCTCCTCCCCCACAGTTTATAGATTTACATATAAGTCTGTGATCTGTTTTAGGTTAATTCTTATTTAAATAATGAGGACTAGATCAAGGTTCTTTAACCTGTTCACATCTTGTTGCTCCATATATATTTAAAATATTCTTTCCCTCTATCAAATTACTTTTACTCCCTCTATCGAAATACTTCTAGGCCTTTGAAAAAATTCAGTTTGGCATGTTTGTGAGGCTCAATATCTGGGTTCTCCGTTCTGTCCTGTTGCTCTATTTTTCTCATTCTCTGTCAGTAATACATAATCTAAATTGCTGTAGCCATGTCTTGAGTCTAATATTGTACCTACTGATTCCCTCCTACTCTGTTCTTTTTCAAAATTATTTGACCTTTACTTATCCTGTGCCTGTCTGTGTAACTTTATAATAAAATTATGTAGACAGATAAGGTGGCTCAGCCAGTAAGGGTACTTACCACCAAACCTAAGTTCAGTCCCTGAGACCCACATGGTAGAAAGAGAGAACTGACTCCTTCAAGTTGTCCTCTGGCCTCTGCATGTATGGGTGTGCATGCACTAAAAATAAATTATATTTTCAGACTTGCTGACATTTTAGAAAAAATTACATTAAACCCTTTTATCAGTGAGGAAAGTTAAAACTTTTACCATATTGAAGTTGTACTGTATTACCACCTAACATCATCTCTCTCCTTAATGAAGTTGTGCTGTATTACCACCTAACATGATCTCTCTCCTTAATGAAGTTGTGCTGTATTACCACCTAACATCATCTCTCTCCTTTTTTTTGGGTG
>CAJQZJ010000520.1:1473579-1494565 GCA_907164525.1 Lophiomys imhausi | reverse complement strand
TGTGCTGTATTACCACCTAACATCATCTCTCTCCTTTTTTTTGGGTGGGGGGGTTCGTCATCTCTCTCCATAATGAAGTGTGCTGTATTACCACCTAACATCATCTCTCTCCTTTTTTTGGGGTGGGGGGAGTTCAAGACAGGGTTTCTCTGTGTAGCCCTGGCTGTCCTGGACTCACTTTGTAGACCAGGCTGGCCTTGAACTCACAAAGATCCACCTGCCTCTGCCTGTGCTGGGATTAAAGGCGTGTGCCACCACCGCCCGGCTATCTCTCTATTTATTTCATCAATATATAAACGTGCACATTTGTTAGATTGCATTCCAGAATTTCTTCTTTGGAGTGACTGTAAATGCTGTTGTGATTTCACTTCAGTACCCTATGTTCATTACAATATACAGAAATCCAATGCATGTTTTATGCCTGCCCTGGGTCCTTCAACTGTTTTGGGCTCACTTATTCATTCTAGGCCATTTTTCATGGGTTTCTTTAGATTTTTCTTCTCATCGCCATCTACAAATACAGAGTTGTAATTCTTCCCCTCTGGTCTAAGTTATAAAATGTGTTTCCTTTTCTTGGATTATGGTACTGACTGAAACTTTTAGTAGTTGGTGGAATAAATATCCTTGCCTTGTTGTAGATATTAGGAGTAAGACACTTATCATTAGAATAATATTAATTGGGGACTGAAGAGATTGGCTCAGTGTTTAGGAGCACTTGATCTCATAGAAGGTGCAGGTTTGGGTCTAAACACCCACATGGTGGCTCACAACCAGACACTCATATGGTACATACTTACAAGCAAAACATTCATACACATAAAATAAGTAAATATTTTTTATTTTAATTTAGAAAAAGAATAATGCTAATTATAGATTATTTTATAGATCTCTTTATCAAAAATGAATGGTATTTCCATAATTCTAATTCCTGAGTTTTTATCATAAATGGATGTTGACTTTTTTCATATTCTATTTTTCCTGTTAGAAAAAAATGGATTTTTTTCTTATTTGGCCTATCAATAAGGTGAGTTACCATGATTAGTTGACAAATATTGAACCAATCTTATAGGACTAATATGAGCCCTGTTTGATCATAGTATATAATTGTTTTATGTATTTCTGAATTCTGTTTAATAATATTTTTCCATTTTATTTGTATGAATATGTTACACGTACATGTGTGCACCACACACACACACACACACACACACACACACACAGCGCATATGCATGTTTTTTCGTATATGAAGGAGTGTGTATGCATGTAGAGCCTGAAGTTGATGTCCAGAATCATTCTCTATTCCTTTTCTATCACATTCAGTGAGATAGGGTCTCTTTATTCAAAGGCAGGCTCACCAGTATGGCTAGTCTCACTAGACAGTTTGTTCTGGGGGGGGGGGGTTCTCCTGTTTTGAGACTGGAGTTCTGTTAGACAAAGCCACACACAAACTTAGTCTTCAAACTTGTGCAGGTGCTTCAACCACTGACCCTCCTCCTCCCCAGGCCCTTAATGATGCTGTATTAAGAACTTTTCATATGTGTGCCTGCGAAACATGTATTCTACTTACTTGTACATTATGGGGGATCTTTGTCTAGTTTTCCAAAGATTTGCTGGTAGAGATAGGGTGAACCATATTTTTCTGTTGTTGGAATAGGCAAGACGGATGTGTTTTAACATTTCTATGCCCCCAGCTTTCTCTTTTCTTGGTCTTTTGCTAGAGAACAAGTTTTCCTTGGTTTTTGTGTTTTATCTGCACCCTCCATCACTTTCAGATAGCTATCTTCTTTACCAAATGTAGAATCTGCAAAGGAAACCCAGGGAACTGAGCACTGTGCTGTGCTGTTCCTGTTTACTCTGCTTTATTCCCTTCACCTTTCACAGTTTCTTGGGTTTGTTTTATAGGGTGTTCAGGAGTTTCACTTGTGCTTAGAGTGGTGAATAGGTGTTGTGAATACCCAGGAGCACAAGGCTTTGTTACTGGGACTTTACAAACAGGCTGAAACTTCACCTGGGCCCCAGCACTATTTGTCAGACTCTCTGAGCAGTAGAGCAAATGTGTCTCACTAATGCCATGGATCCTGATAGCACAAGTTTGCACAGCACTGTCTTCTACTTAGAGCCAGAGTCTCTGCTCTCCTGACCACATAGTTGCAGTTATGTCTGTTCTGTTCTTTAGTTTTGCATATATTCTCTCTCAGCTTTTTGGTTCCTAAACTCATAGTAATAATACTTTCCCATATGAGAAATAAACTTTTCAAGGACTGATTTTCCTGTGTTGCAAAGACTTGGGACACAGTGAATTGAAGTGAATCAGGTTGATGCCTCAGACTGTTGGGCTGAAAGAAACTCGGGCTCTACTCTAGACAATTAAAAGTCTAGCTCTGGCCGGGCGGTGGTGGCACACGCCTTTAATCCCAGCACTTGGGAGGCAGAGGCAGGCGGATCTTTGCGAGTTCGAGGCCAGCCTGGTCTACAAAGTGAGTCCAGGACAGCCAGAGCTGTTAAACAGAGAAACCCTGTCTTGAAAAACCAAAAAAAAAAAAAAAAAATCTAACTCTGTATTTCAGTTCCTAGTTTCATCAATAATTTGAGATTTGGAATGTGTTAGCCCATAGATCAAGCACCAAAGGAAGGAAAATAATGCCTAATACAGAATTTCTCTCATTCTGAAGTACGTTTCCCATACCTCAACTGTGTAAAGGAAGAGCACATTATAGATTTTTATCCTTATTTGACAGCTGAGAAAAGTTTTTGGCCTCTGAGTTAAATGGCTGCCAGATTCTAATAGCTAGTAGTTGAGTATTTTCATAATTAGGAAAGGGGAAAGTATTGCAAATGTACACACAGACAGCTCCTCTCAGTTGCAGTTAATATGGAAAGACTAGTACTAACCAATTGCAGCCTAGCCTGGCTCTGAATACTGTCCATACTTGGGTTCACAGAGTAACTGTCAGATAGTGGGTACTGAAGGGAGAGATGGAGGCATAGTCACTAAAAGTAGCCTACCTTTCATTACAGTTCAGCTAAATTCTGAAATAGCTTGTCTCTTCATTTGAGTAATTAGTGGTTATGTTATTTCTTTGCCCTCAAGACCCTCAGAACCTTGGCAGTGCAGTATAATCAAAAGTCTGTGGAATCAGTAATGGCTTCTTACAGATTTTGAGGTGGACAGATTATAAACAGATTCACTTGGCTTCAATGCACATACTAGCATCACACGAGAAGGGAATGGGCAGCATCTGACACAGGTCTGTTTCTCCTCCTTCTCTCTTACCCTGTACCTTCTGCCCTGAAGGTGCTGGTTGGGCATTCATTTCTTTCTTGGTAGGCAGTTAATGAAGCCAGAGTATCTTGGGTTTTTTTTGTTTGTTTTTTTTTTAATTTTCTACATTCAATCTTTAATATGGTCACTGAAGTCCTGCTCTTGATAAGTTCTTTTTTTTTTTTATTTAAATACTTTATTTTTTTTTCTTCAAGTTACATCTCAGTAACAAACCCCTCCCTATTCCCCCTTCCTATCCCGTCCTTCCACCCTCTTCCCTCCAGAAGTTTCCCCTTTCAGTCCAACAGATGGTTCCTTCTCTTATAACAGTAAGTATTATACAAAACAATAGATATAAATATGCCACATTTATGAGAGTAAATTGGCCCAGTATACCTTCCCAATGTTCAGTTTATACCTATTTGGCCCCTGACTTTAACATTCTACTATCTGCCCAACTCCATGAGTTTAAAGGTCTATATGTGACTCAACATTCATACTATCTTGCAACACACTTTTAAGAGTATCTTCTTAGATCTATAACACCCTCTTGATTCCTAAACAGTTCAAAATTTAACTATAAGATTCTATCTGTCTATTCTTCAACCACCTCAGAGACCTGAGAGGGATAAATATATTTGCTTATATAGGAAGTGCAGAGCCTGCAGCTTCCAAAACTAAGAAAGAACATACCAATAACTGCCTGGACAGTTCCCATTTTCTCTCCATACATTCCATCATCAATCTTCAGGCTTTGAGTCCTGTTTCTCTGACAGACATTTGTTGTAGAGCAGGGATTATGAAGGACTTACCTACCCTGTCTTGGCAGAGTTAGGCTGTCGACTTCCCTGCTACCGCCAGAGTATCTTGTAAAAGACTGTTGACAAGGACAGTTCAGCACACCTGAGCATAAAGAAAGAGACCCACTTAAAAGGATGGCAAAGTCTTCATTGATGAGAGCGCTAGCACGTACCTGAGCAGTCTTTCAGTAGGCCATGTCACTGCCTGTGGAGGGAAGGAGAACCATGCTGCCTCCTGTGGCAAGAAAACCACTTCATTGTTGGAAGAGAGTAGCTCATGCTGAACCAGTGTGTCTTTGCCACTTGATTCTGTGGATTCCATAAGTCTCTTTTCAGGTAAAATAATTTAATATTTTTTAATTCTTTTAGAATTTTATACAATGTGCCGGGCGTGGTGGCGCACGCCTTTAATCCCAGCACTCGGGAGGCAGAGGCAGGCGGATCACTGTGAGTTCGAAACCAACCTGGTCTACAAAGCGAGTCCAGGACAGCCAGAGCTGTTACACAGAGAAACCCTGTCTCGAAAAACCAAAAAAAAAAAAGAATTTTATACAATGTATTTTGATCACATTCAGTGATCAAAATTTCTACCTTCTCACCTTTTCCCAACTTTGTTCTCTTTATTTTTTTTTTAATAACCCATGAGTCCAATTTGTGCTGAACATATACTCCTGGGTGGGGCCACTTGTTCGAGGATGATCAACCTGCTATGTGCCATACCTTTAAAACAGTAAACAAGTCAAGTGCCAAATACATATGGACTGGACATTGGGAATGTATGCTAAGCCATATAACTCATATAATTGTGGCCTATTTATTTCTGTTGTTTTGTATTGTATTTATAGTTATAAGAAAAAGAACCATTTGTTGGACTGAAAGGGAGAGCTGTTGGGGGAAAAAGAAATACCCTGAACTAAAAAAAAAAAAAAGGGAAGAGGATGGGGGTTGAGGGGGAGGAGGGTGGAAGGGTGGGACTGGAGGGGGGAGTAGGAAGGGGGATTGTGATTGAGATGTAACTTGAAGAAATAAAAAATAAATTATTAAAAAAAACAGTAAACACAAAGTACTGTCTTTGTGTGTTGCAGTTCCTACTGCCATTGTTTGGGCTGGGTCTTGGATACTTTCTGAAATAGGAACTCTGTAGTAGGATGAAATTGTGGCCAATGGGAGGTCATGGAGAAGGGGGGGGGATAACTTAAAAGGACATTTTGTGCCTTAAATGGTCAAATACTACTGTAAGAAAACTTTAGTCAGGAACTGAACAAGAAACCATTTCTTGTGGGTTAAGGGGTTGAAGGTACTCTAAACTCAGTATTATTTGTATGTAAATTTTGTTCATATTTAAAAACATGTCTCCCTCAGTTAGGCATCATTCTTAGCCCCATAGTAGGGAATTAGAGCACAGATAGTCTCAGTCGACTGCATAGGCCCTAAACCAAAGAGCACATGAGCAGTGTCCCTCAACTGCTGACATTGTTCTCAATCCTGCAGTCTCTGTAATAACACACTTGAACTTTATGACATTTGTTCATGTCTACTTTGTGCACAAAGTTTATGCAAAAGTAGGATGCTTGAGTTTCTGCAAAATGAAAACCCCAGTGGAGTCTTTTTGACTCGGCCCTCAGACCTTTTGTTGCCTGTATACAGAGACTTGTGTTTTGCAGACTCCTGTACCTCTTAGATCTCCACCAGCAAGCAGCTCCTGGTTGATGTTCTTTCTGCCTTGCCGGTAGTACTATGAAATTACTGCTTACTTGTCCCTCTCACCCACCAGACTGAGCCCCTGAGGCAGATGTTTCTGTCTTTTTCATTATGATAGTCCTGGAGCCTAGCATAGTTCCTGACACTTAAAGGATATTCATTATTTGGCCAACTGCTGTGTTGACACTGGGGTTTGGTAAGGGCATAGAAGAAATCCCGTGTCTACAGATCTCACCAAGTCTGCACGGCTGCTGTCAGCTCAGCCAATACAAAGTTTGGGGGGGCAGCCACGTCTGAATGGGCAGCCATAAGCAAAGGAGACTAGACTAGGCCTTCTAGTTTTGAGTAAGAACATGTGTCCCAGTCCTCCTCAGAGGGGAAGTATCATGTATGTAGCTGTACTGCTTTCGGGTACTGGCGATGCTTTGGAAGGAGCAGTGTGTGTTCACCCACCAGCATACTACACAGCAGTTACGAGCGCCTCAGTAGTTTGAATTTCATCTTCACCGTTGACAACTATTTGCAGTCTTGGATAGTGTTAACAACCTCCCCATTCCATACTATCTCCTGTTCAAAATGAGTTGTTACTCATTTTGTTACTCATTTTGTACTGCAGCAGTTTCCCTAGACTCAGTAGACTGAGTAGACCTCATTGGTGCCATTCCTGCTGTTGGTTATACTCCGGAGTCTCCACAAGAGCCCATGCTCCAGGTAAAGGAGAAATGCTTGGTGGCTGGACTGTGTGTTAATATCCCTCTCTCCCAGCCACCAGCTGTCAGACATTTGCTTTGTACCACCATGTGGCTAAACACTTCACATCCTTGTTCTCATATATACTTCACAGCCACCCTGTAAATAAGCTGAAAATCCCTTCCTCCATTTTAAAGAAGGAAAGCACAAAGAACAGAGGGCTTTTGTTCTCAGGATGGAGAGATTGTGTTGTCTGTGCCTTGTCACCAGCACTGTGGTCCTCCTACTTGAAATCAATTCATATTTCTAAGATGAACATGTCTTCCCTAGTAAGCAGAAACTGGTGCTCTGTGTTAGGCTGTGAGCTCATCTGTAAGGCCTTTTGTGTACCATGTGCCTATTGGCTTCTTGTGCATCAAATCCACATTTACCTGGTTACTTGGCCATGTTCTGTCATTCTGTTGAGGAGAAATGCTTTACAAGAGAAGACAGGATTCAGAAAAAGTGCTTACTAATACCAGAAACGTTCCTGCTTGAGCATTTACTCAAGGATTATTCACACTTACCAACTGTGCCAGCAGAAACTGCTGTATAGATTGGAGGAGAAAGCTGCGTGCTTACCTCATACCACACTGGGAGCCTGTAGCTGTGGGTATGTCCTTGTCAGCTGCCATTAGGGCTTGATAGGTAACTTTGTCACTCTGCTGCCTACTCCCCAGGCTTTATAGGCTATAGAATGTTTTTCTCCTGCCAGTGTCTATACTTACGAATGTCAGCATTCAGAGTGCCTCATAAATGTTCTAGGCATATCTAGAAAAGTTCTTTTTGGCTGGAAGATAGACAAGATGTAGTAGGGAAGTTTTTATTTCTCACTTGCTTAAAGAGTAGGATGAGGTGGCAAGTTCGATGCCATTTCAGAAATGTCACTCTGAATCATCCTCGGGTTTCCGCTCTGTGTTAAATAGCAGGAAACAGTTCTTGACCACAGAAGTGAGTGTCTTTTCTCTCTCCAAAACCAATTTTATCTGGAACTCTCTTGGTGCCCTTTCTTAGATTACTTGGTCCTCAAATCAGATTACCTGTGTTTGAAGCCCATATGTTAGCCTAAGACCCTAACTGACTCACTGAGCCTCCTGGGCTGTTTCCTGGATCTGTGAGACCGACTAGTGATAGTTCTCTCTCTCTCTCTCTCTCTGGAAACAGTTGGGATAAGACAGGAGGCGTACAACATTCTACACAGGAGAAGCACACATTCCGAAAATGGACTTATTCCTCTTTGTTTTTTTCTTTCAGGTCCATACATGGTTTCAAGGGCCTAAAAGAATGTTTTGAGTTTTAATTATCGGAAGCTGTATGTGTCTTTTTTTTTTTTTTCTTTTGGTTTTTCGAGACAGGGTTTCTCTGAATATCTCTGGCTGTCCTGGACTAGCTTTGTAGACCAGGCTGGCCTCGAACTCACAAAGATCCGCCTGCCTCTGCCTCCCAAGTGCTGGGATTAAAGGCGTGCGCCACCACCGCCCAGCGCTGTGTGTGTCTTATCCACTTTCACTGTGTCAAAGCACTTGGCGCATGTACAGGTTCAGTAAACGGCAGATAGTGAATATTCTAGACAAGGAGCCACTTCACGCACTGTCACAGTCTTCCTGTTCTGTATCCTCTTAGAAATAGAACATTCTGGGGCTGGAGAGATGACTCAGCAGTTAGGAGCACTGACTGCTCTTCCAGAAAGGACCCAGGTTCAATTCCCAGCACCCACATGGCAGCTCAAAGTGTCTGTAATTCCAAGATCTGACACTTTCCCACAGACACACATGCAGACAAAACCATAAAATGCACATAAAATGAAAATAAATAATTTTTTAAAATAGAGCATTCTTAACTTGGGCTACACAAAATTGAGTGCAGGCTGTGGTCTATTGGCTCTTGTTTTCTTTTTCTTGTGTTTTAGCATGGCAGTCTTGAATCCTGTGGTCTTTCTGCATCATCATACAGCTCAAAAGATGGTGGTTGGAAAGAATGTTCCCATTCTATCTACAAAGTAGCGTCTCCTTTTCTTTCTCAAGTCATCATTTGTAAAGAACCTTTGTAAAGTCTCACTTCTGAGACAGCTGGCTCTAATGAAGCAAGTTTCATTAATTTACCGACATATTTTGTGCCTTTGTTCTTACTCCAGATTTGTTTGGAGCTTCAGATCTTGATTTTTTTTTTTTTTTTTTTTTGAGACAGGGTTTCTCTATATATCCTTTAGCTGTCCTGGACTTGCTTTGTAGACCAGGCTGGCCTCGAACTCACAGAGATCCGCCTGCCTCTGCCTCCCGAGTGCTGGGATTAAAGGCGTGCGCCACCACGCCCGGCCAGATCTTGATTTTAAGTTCCTAAGATTTTACACCATCAGTGCCCATGTCTGGAGCAGTCATATTTTATAAAAATAGTGTCTGTTTCTATAATGAATATTAGCCTGATGCTTTTTCACAGTGAAAACTAGAAATGCAGACATGTTCTTTGTGAGATGACAGTATTAAATTGCAAGTGGTGGTGGTAAAGCAGATATTTAAATCACAGCCAAAACAGAAGCAGTGCTTATAAAACATAATTGAGTTTGTACAGCTCTTTAACCTGATTCTCTGTGGGAAGAAGCTCTGGGGGAGGGCACTTCAGATGAGCTGCTTAAGGAAGCTGTCTTTATGAGGCCCTGGCTGGGTCTTAATGTTCGCAGGCTTTTCTGTGCATGCATAGTCCTGCAGCAGAGACTTTCTCAGGTAGTTTCTTCTGGGCTGCAGTTTTGCTGATGCAATGGCTTCATTTATCCCTAGGCGAGTCCCAGTGATGGAAGTGATGGCATTTTTGGTGAAAAGAAGGATGACAGCCAGGCAGGTGAGACTGTGTCCTGCAGGCAAAGAAAAGTAAGGTCCCAGTTTGTAGTGACTGGAGTTTATATGAAGTCAATGTTATCTTTAAGGAGACTTAAAAGTAAGTTGACCTGTATTAAACTTCCATAGAGTGACACATGTCTCTGACTTCCACTGGACATCAAAATGCAAAAGTTAAAAAAAAATGATGTCTTGAGCCGGGTGTAGTGGCTCATGCCTTTAATCCCAGCACTTGGGAGGCAGAGGCAGGCGGATCTCTGTGAGTTCGAGGCCAGCCTGGTCTACAAAGCGAGTCCAGGACAGCCAGGGCTACACAGAGAAACCCTGTCTCGAAAAACCAAAAAACAAAAAAAAAACAAACAAAAAAAAAATGATGTCTTTAGGATGTAATGTGAATAGTAAAGAAGGAACTGTAATTTTATTGATGTGGGGTGTTTTATGTTTGAGTTCAAGCTTGACTGGGGCTTTGGTAATTGGAAGGGTCGGCCACACAGAAGCCATGACTGTATGTGAAGAATGCAGCAGAACTTTGCTTTTTTTTTCCCTTTCTGGAGAGCAACCCTGCTCTCCAGAGAGAGGTGTGTATTTGAGCAAGAACAGCACTGACCACAGTGTAAAGCTGTTTCTAAAGCAAAAGTGCTGCCTTTCCCACTAGCCTCATTCCTGACTGATGCAAAAGCAGCTGCTTTAAATCACTAAGCCTGTTTTCTTTGCGTTTAAACAAACAAAGAAAAGACCTTCTTGTATTTGCATTTGTAACTGCTAACGTCCTCACTGATGTTTGAAGCCCAGGATGGCTCTGACCCAGACAAATCACCTTGGCCAGTTCCATCTGCTCTCACTGCTCGACTCAGGCGGCTGGTCACTATTTACCAGCGCTGCAACCGCAAGGAGCTCTGTCGACCTGAAATCCTAGGCCCAGGTAACCAAGGATACTGGGTTCAGGAGGAGGTGTTCAGGAGAACTTCAGAAATGGACCTCATCAACAAGGAAGCCCAAAAAAGGTAACAGCCAGGGCGAGAAACCAAGTTAAACTAATTGGTCACTGGGTAAAGGTGACAAGCTAATAGCTGGAGATATGTGGGTTAGTTCCCAGATGACAGATTGTCTTCAGAAATTCTTAACCAAAATCTCCAATGGTGAATGTGGAGGCAAATAGATCTAGGACCCTGTATGCACAACGCCTAGATATAAGACTTGATGTAGTCTTCCTGAAGTCAGACCACAGTTTCTGAGAATGTAGCTTTAAAACACTGTATACTGATATATGTCTTACCATTTGAAACTCCCTGATTCTTGTAACAACAAAAGAAATAATGTGTGTTGAAACTGCCTTACCTATACTCTCGTGTTTATCAAGATTTTGAGATCAATAAATACATATAAATATAAGCCCAGAAGAAGACGCCTAAAAAGGCTGCCATAGGCCAGTCCAGGCTAGGAATGAACACCAGCAGAGCTGCAGTTCTCAGACTTTATATTGTTTTTCTTCTGAGGTAGAATCCAGCAAATTAATAGATAGAAAATTCAGGTTTTTTCTCTCTACTCCTTCTGACATTATGAAATTTGGAAGTCCATCTGGCACAGCTGCAGATCCTCTTCCTTTGTTCTTCCACTGGTCCCTCATCCCAGCATCTGTTTCCACCTGGGGTGGAGCAATATACCCAAGAACCCGCCATAAAGATTGTGGTGAAGGGACTTACCTGTTCTCTGTGTCACTGTCTTAATCCTGCTGAGGATATTTGTGTCCCAGGGAAGGTGATTGACAAAGGCCGGCCACCCACCCTATGTCAGGAGGAAGAGGGGGGGAAAAAAAAGCTAAAGGGAAATGGGAGTCAGAGGGCTGGCCATCTCAGCCAGAGTGGTTGAGTGAGATGGACAGAAAGACCCAAGAGACTCTATTCAGTGTTGTGAGGGAAAGGGTAAGAGGCAAAGTAACAGTGTGTGGTGTTTTCAGTAATTTTCGTCTTTATCTCCTGAAAGTGAAAGTTATAACTAGATAATTCCTAAAACTAATGACTAAGAGATAGCAAGGTCTACACACTTGACTTTAAAATAGAGAGATCAATACTTTGACTTAAAGATAGACAGTAAAATACACAATCCAGTTCACCTGCTCTCTGGGTCTTATGGGCTCCTACAGTGTGTACTTAATAAGTAGCTGGTAGCTTTCTTTCTTTTCTTTCCTTTTTTTTTTTTTTTTGGTTTTGAGACAAGGTTTCTTTGTATATACCTGGCTGTCCTGGACTCACTTTGTAGACCAGACTAGCCTTGAACTCACAGAGATCCACCTGCCTCTGCCTCCCTAGTGCTGGGATTAAAGGCTTGTGCCACCATGCCTGGCATTGTTGGCTTTCTTAATAAGGGATAAGCCAAGCTTAATAACACAGACCCTTAATCCCAGCATTCAGGAAGAGGAAGCAGGCAGATCTTGAATTCAAGACCAGCTTGGGTTGCAGGATCATAGCATGATCCTGTTTCTGAAGGTAGAAAAACAGTTCACATTTCCTCTCTGGTGAATTCTCAGGTGGACTAGAAGAGAGCAAGCCGACTTCTATAGAACAGTGTCTTCCTTTGGCGTTGTGTATGACCAAGAAAAAAAAGTCTTTGACTGGACACAGTTCCGTGTCATTTCCCGTTTGGACAAGAAGTCAGACAAGAGCCTGGAGCACTATTTTTATAGTTTTGTAGCCATGTGCCGGAATGTCTGTCGTCTTCCCACATGGAAAGATGATGGTAAGAAAACTCCTGTTACTGTGTCAGAAGTGAGGTGGGAAGAAAACATATTAGGCTTCAAACTGCAGAATTACTATAGCTGAGGTACAAAAGTAGAATCTATCTGAAGAAGTCTGATGAAGATGACTAGGTTGATAGAGGTCTATGATCTTGTAATTCAGATCTCCAAATCCTCAAAAGGTGTAACTTCTGTGAAAGTTGAAATTCAATTAAAACCTCACAGAAATACTACGAGATTGACATTAACTGTGCTTTCCAAAGTATAGGGTTTTGTATTTTGTTTTTTGTATTTTTTTTTTAAGATCAATATCTAGGGTCTGGAGAGAGCTTCAGTGATTAA
Organism: Lophiomys imhausi; assembly: GCA_907164525.1. Taxonomy (NCBI): domain Eukaryota; kingdom Metazoa; phylum Chordata; class Mammalia; order Rodentia; family Muridae; genus Lophiomys; species Lophiomys imhausi. The sequence continues at coordinate 1,482,165 of CAJQZJ010000520.1, read as the reverse complement.
GAGCACTTGTTGCTCTTGCAGAGGGCCTGAGTTCACTTCCCAGCACCCACATGGTAACTCACAACTGTCTATAACTCCAATTCCAGGAGATCTGACACCCTCTTCAGCCCTTTAATGACACAAGCATGCATATGGTACACATACTTAAATACATTCAAAGTACCCATACACATAAATAAATCTTTCTAAAAAATAAATCAGGATCTACTCTGCACTTCATACCATCTTTAAGTGAGACATTAGAAGTTTAAATGTTTTCTGTGTATTGGCTTAGATAAAATAAGTGCCTGTCATTTAAACACAACCCTTCTGATGTTCCCACCCGGTTGGAGTTTAACAGAACTTCTCTCCAGTCTCCCTTCAGCCTCCTATGTTTGGTTAACCTTTCTGGACCATGTTGCCACACTGTAGGAAATCAGAAGCAACCACTGAACCTCTTTCCTCACATGTGGTTGGTTTTGAAGTATGTTCATTCGAGTCAAGGAGCTAATTTGGACCCTGAAGTCATAGTGTTAAGACCTAAATTTGAATTCTGTTTTGCTACCTTAAGCAAAGTGACTTTTCTGAGCCTGTTTCATTGTCCTTAAAACAGGAATGATTTATCAGGCCTTTTTGGAAACTGAAGAACACATTGGGAGCTTAGTGAGGGCATGTAACATGGGCTTCTTAAGTGGGAACTATTGCTTGTTTATATTTTTATAACAGCCTTATTATATTTGAAGTAAGCTCTGTGTGTCCTCTCTCTAGGTTCCCCTGATGCCAGCATCTATGTTGAACCTATCACTGAGGAACGGGCAGCAAAAACCCTGTACCGCATTGAACTGTTGAGGAAAGTCCGTGAGCAGGTGCTCAGGTGTCCTCAGCTGCAGGAGCGCCTCCAGCTTTGCAGGCCCAGCCTCTACCTCCCAGTCTGGTGGGAGTGTGGGAAACATGATCGAGACCTTCTCATTGGCACCGCCAAACATGGGCTCAACCGAACTGACTATTACATCATGAATGACCCCCAGCTGTCCTTCCTAGATGCCTATAGAAACTATGCCCAACACAAAAGAACTGACACCCAGGCACCTGGAAGTCTCTGTTGCTTTTACCAGAGCAATTCTAAACTATTTGATTCTCTTCCTTATACCACAGTGGGTAGGACTTCAGAGTCTCTGGAAAGTGAACCAGAGAATCTGGCAAAAGTGGAAAGCAGGGATGATCATCTCTGCCTGCCTGAGGGAGCTTTACCTGACATAACATGCGAAAACTTTGTTTCCAAAGTTCAGGAGGTCATTTCTCTCGATCATGATGAAAGCTTGCTGCCTGAGTCCTTGGAGAATATGATGTATGGTAAGACAGGACTCTGCCAAGAGCCACACTCTTTTCAGGAGACCCCAGGTACCAACACACAGTCCAGGAAAAGTACTGTCACCATTTCAGCCAGCAGAGATGAGCGCTGTCAGCCTGCTGGCATTGAGGCAGAAATCGCTTCAGCCTCTTCTATCATGAGCAGCTTAGAAGCAGGAGTAGCTAAAATGAACATTAAAAATGGAAAACATTTGTTGGTATCTATCTCAAAAGAAGGGGAACCCTGCTGCAGTGAGAGAGGACGGAGACCTGAAAGCACAGGCCACCTAGAGGCCAAATGTTTAGCTTCCCCTACCTTAGGTGCAAGACATGAGAGTGGGTTTGCAGGCCTGTGCGGCCTTAGTGTCTGTGACTCCAAAAGAAACCTCTCTTCAGATCAGCAGTTGATTGATTTATTAGAAAACAAGAGTTTAGAAAGTAAGCTGATTCTGAGTCAGAACCAGAGTGATGAGGAAGAGGAAGAAAATGAGAACGAAACCTTAGCCATAGTGGCAGCAAGCACAGCACAAAAGCCAGGTGTCTTGCCTTTCACCAAGCCCACTGCAAACTTCCCAAGGGGAAGGAACCCTAGCTTCCACCAGGATGAAACCAAGAAAGGAAGCCTGGAGGTGGTAAGCCAGACTCCTGGACCACAGAGGGCCTTTCCTCCCTCAGCCAATCAGTGTCACTGCAAGCACATTGAAAGGTGGGCACGTGGCCTGGGGAGTGAGGAACCTCAAGTAGAGAAACCCAAGGCTTATCAGCCAGACCTGTACAGAAGCAAAGCCAGTGATCCCACAGTGGAAGGTGAGCCTGCTGTTACTCCAACAGAGCCGTTTAAACTGAAGCATGAGTTTTTCAAAGAACCATGGAAAGAAAGTGCAGAGGGGGGGGAAGAGTTTCTCCATGTATGCTCCTGAGGGAAGTGAACCCAAACCAGAAGGCATGGATTTTGAGAATAAAGATGATTATGAGAAAGGCGGAACCGTCCATAGCCAAGGTACAGTATGCAGAACTATATGCTCATGTAATGGGAATAGGAGTGCTGGGGGGGGGCGCCACAACCCCTAGTTTTAACTCCTAAAATGGATCTGCCCACACTCACCGTGTGGGTTAACCCAAGAGGTCCAAGGTCTCAATCTGAAAATGCAGTGGAGTGGTTCAGCTGCGGTCACCCCAGAGAACTGGAGTGATTGTGGACAGTCACAGTTCCTCTACTGCATCAGCCAATTGCCTTGCAAGGTCTGTGAGTTTTGTTTGCAGACCAGGGAATGCTGTGTTCCTCACTTGATGAATTGAGCTAGCTGAAGTAGAGCAGCTTTGGGACATAAGAGACCTGCAACTAATACAGGTGCCATTGATTTGCAGGAACTCGAAAAGTACAAGTCAAGTTGGCCTTTGTTGAGGTGAGCATAGAAAGCAGTTGTTCGCGTCATCGTCGAAACCCTGTGCTCTATGTCAGGGCGTTCGTGTTAGGGTTCACTTAGAGCTGAACACGAATAAAAGCAACAGATGAAAACACAGATTTGATCTTCTTAAATGGGGGCTCAGGTTAGAAGGAATTTCAAGCCTGGTGTGATGGTACACACCTTTGATCCCTGTACTCAGAGGGCAGTGGCAGGAGGATCTCTTGAATTCAAAATCAGCAAGGGCTATCCAGTGAGACCTGTCTCAACAACAAAAAGAATTTCAAAATATTAAAGAATCTGGGAGATTCTTTAATCTCTGTGGAAACACCCATACAGTGCTGAGGGGGGCACTCTGATGAACAGCAGTGGTTTTTACTTATTTTCTTAGATCCAAGAGGGCATATGAGGGTGACCAAAGTAGATCATTTATTCTTGCCATTATCTGGTACTGAGTGTGGTACTCCAGGAGTGAGACAGATATGACCACTATTAACGGAGAAGAGAAAAGTCTAACCATCTTGGGTCGTGTAGCTTCTTTTTCTATTTTAAGTTTTATTTGTATAATTGTGTTTAGTATATTTGTATGTACACATTATGTGTGGGTGCACTTACTTATGCATTCATATTTGGAGGCCAAAGGTTGATTACACTCCTCCACCTTATCTCTTGACAAGGTTCTTCTCATTGACTCTGGAGCTCACCTTTAAGTTAGACTAGCTGGCTAGTGAGCCCCAGGGATCAGCCTGTCTCCACAGATTTCCCAGCACTGAGGTTAGGCCACCATGCCCAGCTTTCTTGTGGTTTCTGGGAATTCAGTACAGGTCCTCCTGATTGCATAGTAACTGGACAGTAGTTTGCCCACGGAGCCATCATCCCAACCCATGTAGCCATTTTCTTTAAAACTCCCACCTTTAGTTTTTATTATTGTGATTAGTAACTAATGGTACTGAACCCACGTTAAAATTTACATAGTAGCTACTGTAAGGTCTTGGAAACTGAAAACTAGAAAATGATGAACCAAACCAATCCAGCTGGGAGGACCTGTCTGTGACCATGTTCCGGGCTTCCTTTTTAACCCAAGTCAACAAAGATCATGCCATGTATCAAATTATAAGACTCATATCACTTTTTGGACCCTGTTGTGGTAAATAAATAAATCACCAAAAAGATGAGATACTGAAAACTCAGACAAATGTGAGTTAGAAGGAAATTGTTCCTTCCTCTGGTGACAGGTAGGGGCCAGTGAGGCTGGTAGGTTTGTGATAAGGATGTGTTGGCACCAATGCAGACCCTGAAAGGGGCACTGCCACAGGTATGGAAAAGGTAGTGCAGGGGTTTTAGCCCACTCTGGAAACTAGAAATCCTGCAGTCCAGAAAGAACAGCAGCTCACTAGTGCCCCTTTAGGATCCTCCCCTTGCTTTAGACCTCTCCCCACTGCTTCTGTTGACTCCAGAGCAAAGTCCAGTTTTATGTCACAATTTACAGGACTCAGAATAACCTAAGTGATTCGTGCCCCTGGCTTTGTGTTTCTCCCTACTCTTGGCTGTCTTGGTTCCTTGGCACGCCCTTCCCTCCCCCATGCTGCCTCACCTGCACAGCTGTTCCCTGTTTATTAACCTACTTAGGATAAGCCTTCCCTTTATTCCCTATCATCATGTCATGTTTCCTTCTCTTTAGATGTTTCAGCCTTGGGATTATTTAGTGTACACAGGGTCTCACTGTATAGCCCCAACTGGCCCCAAAGTCCCAGCCTTCCTGCCCTAGACTCAGTGAGTCACCGTGCTCTGTGTGTTTACTCCGTGTACAGCATGCCGCAGTCTGTGGCTATTCCTTTAGAGTTAATGGTTTCCTATGAACCCTGTAAGGCAGGGAGTGGGACCCTGAGGGCTTAGACCTTGGCTGTCTTGTTTATTCTTAAATCCACCAGTCCTAGCAAGACTGCTCATTCTCTGTCATTACTGACTAATAGGTCTTTGAGATTCCAGGGCAGACTAGCAATTAACTTTGACCTTGCCTGATGTGATGGCACACACTTTTAATCTCAGTACTGGAGAGACTCAGACAGGTAGATCTCTGTGATTTCAAGGCCAACCTGCTCTACACAGTGAGTTCCAGGCCAGCCAGGGCTACATAGTGAGACCTTACCTCAACAAACAAATTTGTTTGTTTATATTTGGCCTTTACTTAAGCTATCGATAAAACACAAGGCTCATTTGCTTCACTTTTTACATGAATCATGGGTCTTTGTTGAGAGGTTCATGACTTCGTCTTCTTGATTTATCACATTTCATACCTCCTTTCAACTGTCAAAACATTACAGTGTTTAATATCATCTTGTCCACTGAGCTAGCAAGGAATGTTAGGTAGTCTTAGATAACAACCTGCCTCAGTGGCCCTAAGCAGGATCTGGCTCTATGGTTTAAGTAATTTAGTTCTTCTGGAAATAGAAGACATGACAATTTATAATTAATTTAAAATAAATTACCACTGGGTGGACTAATTAAAGACAGACGAGACAGATTCAAATGTGCATGCTGTTCAAGTCACTAACATTTCTCAAATGTCTAGTTGTTTGTTCATTTGTCTGTTTTTTAACCTATCTTTCCAGACTACCCCGGGAAATTCTCTGAGGAAGAAAGTAAGAGTTCGGCATGTGGCATTGCAGGAGACCTTGGGGAAGAGGCACAGGAAGTACGGGCTCCCACCATTGCTCAACTGCTGCAGGAGAAAACCCTCTATTCCTTCTCAGAATGGCCAAAGGTATCTCCCAGAGCTTGCATCCCCACCCAGGCCATTCCCAGCTTTGATTCCTTTGCACTGAACCTTATGAAATACTTCTGCCAGACAAACTTAGCTATATACGTTTGAACACTGAAGGTGATACACTAAGAAGAAGAAAGATAATATTCATCAGACTAATTAAACCATAAAAGGAAAATGTCAAGTTGTCCTTAGTCATAGCTCTTCAGATTTATTCTTTCTTGTCTAGACTGTGACAGTTATAGGTTGTGTGGTGAATGTATCTGAGAACTCTTTTCCAGTCAGCTCTTTGTGGGAACCTAGCCCCTGCCCTCAGGGATTGTGCAGATTTGGGCAACTTGAAACTTACTCCTCAGAGCTGCTCTTCTTTTCCCCAGGATCGTGTGATAATTAATCGCCTAGATAATATTTGCCATGTGGTATTAAAGGGGAAGTGGCCCTGCAGCCAACAGTATGAGCCCTCTGGTGCAACACCCACGCCAGTGTTAGCCAGCAGTGCAGGTTCTCGAAGCAGCCTCTCAGAGCCAGAAGCAGCAGAACACGGCTTCAGCAATGGTGCAGCATTGGCAGCCCAGATCCAGAAGGTGAGGTTACAGCTGGTGTGGGCTATCAGAGAGCAGTAGCCACATCCCACGTTTCCTTTGAGGCATTTATTCAACAAGTGTTTAGGGGGTTGGTGTGGTTTTTCAGTCAGGCACTAGTAGGACTCTGGAAGTTGATTCTGTCAGCTGGAGAGCTATTGAAGTGTCAGCGCAAGCCTTGGGGCGGGTGCACACACCTGCAATCCCAGCCCTCAGGGACAGGAGCAGGACGTTCTATCTAAACTAGAGCCCGCAGGCCGTCGGGGAGCAAAGAAGGAAGAGCGGCACGCCAGGTAAGGGTGCTGTGGAGAAAACATTGTAGATTGCAGGTTGTTAAAGAGAAAAGGAGTAAGCTTCAGAATGTGACTGGAGCAGGGCAGGTGTCTTCAAGCCCTTAGAGGACGGGTCGGGAGCAGCAGCCTCCAGTTATGAAATCTAGACAAAGATGGCTATTTACATGGATGGAAGGTAAGAGATGATTAGCACACTGAATCTGATTTGACTGCGTCTCAGACTCAGCCAGACCTTGAAAAACTGCTGGCTCTGATTTACTTAGTCTGATGTAGCTTGGATATTGAGTTGATTTTTTGTTTTGTTTTAACTTCCCAAATGATTCTGATGTGCAGCTGAGGCTGAGAATCCATGGGCTTAAACTTGCAACTACAAGTATAGTCTGAAAACCTGTTAAAAGTGTAGATCCAGCAAAGTAGATTCTAGATTTAATAAGCCATCTGGTGGTTAAGCACTCATATTGAGGAGCTGTGAGACAATAACTGGAAATACTGTGAGGCCCCAGGAAATGAGGCCTGGAGAAAGAGCTGCTGTTTGACCACAGAGTTACATTCAAATTTTTTTGCCATGTGTGTTCACAGGAGAGCTTCTTAGCCCCAGTATTCACAAAAGATGAACAGAAGCACAGACGTCCCTATGAGTTTGAGGTGGAAAGGGATGCCAAAGCTCGGAGCCTAGAACAATACTCCGCCACCCATGGGCATTCCCCCATTGTCCTCAATGGCTGGCATGGGGAGTCAGCTATAGACCTCTCCTGCTCATCAGAGGGGTCCCCAGGAGCCACATCCCCTTTCCCAGTGAGCGCCAGCACCCCTAAGATTGGGGCTATCGGTTCACTTCAAGGAGCCCTAGGTATGGACTTGTCTGGAATTCTCCAAGCTGGCCTAATCCACCCAGTAACTGGACAGATTGTCAATGGAAGCCTTAGGAGAGATGATGCTGCTATGAGGAGACGGAGAGGGAGGCGAAAACATATTGAAGGAGGGATTCCGGACCTCATCTTTTTGAAGGAGCAAACACTTCAGGCTGGAATCTTGGTAAGTATATAAGCCCACTAGGTAAAAACCATTCTATATAGAGAAGTAAATTTACTTCTCAGGCATCAAATATTTTATTTACAGATCTTTTACACCTATTCAAGTTGTCCTTCTGTCATTATGAAATGTCCCTCATTTTTTCTAGAATATTAGTAGCCCTTAATATGCATGCAACCTGGAAAAACATGAATTAAAGAGTCTTATTTCAAATAGAAGCAATCCAAATCCTCCAGTGTTTCAAAAAAAGAGCCACTGGCAGTTGAATAAGAAAGGCCAGGTGACAGGCAGCATCTCAGGCATGGTGAGGCTCTCCAGGTGTTGAGGGTCGGGGATGAAAGGTTGATCTTGACTTTGGTGTCTGGCACTGACATGGAGCGCACCACCAAACTGTACTCTGGTCCTCCATAAACAGCTGCTATAAGGATTCCTGCAGATCACAGGAACCATGCATTCTAAACTCAAAGAAGACCATTGTAAACCATGGAAGAGGTTGAGGAATCCTCTTTAGATTTTGTTTAGTGTCTGATGTTGTATTTTGAGTTTTGTCATTTTAAAAATCTTGAGTCCTAAAAATAACTGTCACATTTTATGATTTTTTAAATGAATAATAACAGTATTTACTGAGTGCCTACTATGTACCAAGTACTATGTTCAGAGTTTTTCATAATTGGAGCCTCACAACAACTTTGTAAAAACATGACTACCTGAAGTTTAAAAGCTTTTTAAAAATGACCCTCAGCTGTCTAGCTGCTGAGTAACAGCAGGAAATCAGACCAAGGGCCTTGTTCTCCAGACACTGAAAAGAACATCAGTGGTGACCTGTATGTATTTGGGCTGTGTCTTCCTCTCAGGTTTTATATATGATTTCAGAGGTGGAAGAGGCATATCTTTTTCCTGCCTAGTTCTGCATATTACTTTTATTGTCTGTTTTGTTTTCATTTTAATAGTCTCACATTTTATTTACATCTTAACCATTTTTTTTTTAAGGTGGGCAGGGGTGGTGGTATTTCAGTATTTCTCAGGCCAGTCTTAAATTTGTGGACTCCCTTGAGCCTCCTACCCCAGTCTCTAGGATCAATGGGACCCTCAAATCTATCAGTTTTGATTTCATTAGTCTGAGGTATAGAGTGATTGTGTGTGTGTGTGTGTGTGTGTGTGTGTGTGTGTGTGTGTGTGTG
>CAJQZJ010000520.1:1412124-1473569 GCA_907164525.1 Lophiomys imhausi | reverse complement strand
TGTGTGTGTGTGTGTGTGTGTGTGTGTGTGTGTGTGTGTGTGTGTGAGAGTGATCATTCCTCGGGTAGCATCCACCTTTTGTTTTTTTGTTTTGTTTTGTTTTGTTTTTTGTTTTTTTGAGGTGGATTTCTCATTGACCTGGAAACTTGCCAGTTGTGAGCCCAGGGATCTACCTGTTTCCACCTTCCCAGCTCTGGCATTATAAGCATGTGCTACCACCTACGGTTTTGTTTTGTTTTAAGTCTTGGGTTTTGGTAAGGGAGTTTAGATTTATTTGGTCTTATTTTATGTGTGATTGTCTTGCCTAAATGTACATGTATGCATCACACATATGCCTGGCCCACAGAGCCCAGAAGAGGGCATCATATCCCTTGGAACTGGAGTCATGTAGATTCTAGAATAGCCAGTGCTCTTAACCACTGAGCCATCTTTCAGCCACCTCTCCAGCTACCTACATGCTGAGAGAGTGCTCTCTCTCCCCACTGTTAAAGGCACTTGCTTCTCACAAATACAAAGCAGTGATTTTCCTGTAGTGGTCATAGTATTCCAAAGGAGTAACTGCTAGGAAAAAAATTTTTTTTTCTTTTCCTATGGATAATTTTTGAATTTGTTGGTGCAAGCAGCATTACCATTATTGTAGGGTTTATCACATCCATTGTGGGTATTGGTGATTCAGAGCTGAATAAGACACAGTCAGACCACAGAAGAGGAACAGGTGAGCAGACCCCAGCATGGAATTTTCTAGGATGTGAGAAATCTAAACAAACTGCCGGACAAAGAAAGCAGTGCCTAGGACCGTGAGTGATGATAACAAAGGAATGGAGCATTAGGATGGAGGTCAAGCCTGATGAGTAGACAGGGTGTGGGATGTTCCAGTGACCTAGCAGGTGTAAGGGCAGTGAGGAGCTGGTGTTCAGTGGGTTGAAGTTCAAGCACCCAGTGGTAGTGGTGGTAGGCTGCGAGCAGCTGTAAGTTACATAGCACCTATATGCTCTACAGTAGACCCATGGTTGGGATGGGCAACGTAGAGATGGCTGTTTCAGGAGCTCATTCCATCCTGCCATGATTACCCACATGCACTCATTCTTTTCTTAATCCAGGAAGTCCGTGAAGAGGCGGGGCAGTCTACCCTAAACACCACACACTCTGAAGGGGCAGGAGCTTCTTCTTCAGCTCCTGAGCCAACAGCAGCACCCAGCAACCAGGCTGAGAAAGCTGTTCCCAGCAAAAGTCTACTTGACTGGCTGCGGCAGCAGGCTGACTACTCCTTGGACGTTCCTGGCTTTGGGGCAGTAAGTGTTAGCTGTTGCTATCCCAGACCACTGTTAACTTGGAGCTGTCAGTGATAACCTTGGAGCAAGTTTTGCTAAGGAAAGGAAGGTGAAAGCTATTTGGAAGAAATATATGTTGACTGAGAGGATCACTTTAAGGATTTTTTGGTTTGGTTTGGTTTGATTTGGTTGTTAAAGTTTAAATTCTGGCTGAATTCTCCAATAACAGAAATTGCAAGAGTGTACCAACAAGTAGACATGCAAAAGTTATAAAGACAGATTTGACTTAAGCTCACCTCCTCCCCTTAGAAATGACCTCACAGCATCACACATTCACAGAGAAATCCTTATAAATTCTACCACTTGATGAAAAAATTTCCCAAGTTAATTTATTGGTACTTCTGCAGGGGACTCTGTTCTTACAGTTGCTCAGTGAGCATTTCATTCAAGTCACCTTGATGCCTTTGCTCTGTGTCCTCCCAGTTAGGAACCCATAGCAGGGCTCCTGAGCACTGGTGTTCAGTCTTGGTTCTTCCTTTCTTACTTCCTCATATCCCCACCCCATCTGAGTCGTAAGATACATAGAGTACAGAGCACAGATCACAGGTACACAACTGAGACCCACAGAACCAGCTAGTCAGGTCACAGTGGAGACTCAGAAGGTAAGGACTGCTTCAACTGCAGTGAGAAGCTGGTGAGTCATCTCCAGGCCCCAGTCAAGGGCATGGGGCCCACACAGCTTGTTTTCCAGCCTGCTTTAGGAGTCCTGATACCTCAAGGAGAGAGGTTAGGTGAAGGTTGGTGGTAGAGTTCTGTGTAAAGAACCATTAGGGAAAAAAGAACAAAAACTACTGAAAACCACCATCCATGTCAGACTGTGGCAGAATGTTTTGTAACATTTTTCTCCATTAACCTCCTAGAGTTTCTCAGATAAGCCCAAGCAGAGGAGATCACGCTGCAAAGAACCTGGAAAATTAGACATCAGCTCTCTAAGTGGAGAAGAGAGGGTTCCTGCTGTCCCCAAGGAGCCGGGACTGAGGGTAAGAAGAGGGCATTGGGTGTGGGAACAAGGGAATCATCTTGATTGTGCCATGCCTTGCACACTTGAGAGAAAGCCCTGCTGAACAGTGGGTGGCTGGATGGCGTTTTCCAGAGGACAACAGGCCAGCACAGAAAGCTTAAACCGCAGTAAGTGCCACAGATCTTGTTGAGCAACTGCGTGTCTACTGGGGTTATGTTCTCCATCTTCACCTCCTAACCAGTTCGTTAAGCCTGTCTGCACAGTTACAGGGGTAAAAGCCTAAGCTGTGGACCGCAGTCTGCTGTTTACAGTTTAATCGGTGCCGCAGTGGAAACTTTTATGTCTTCCCTAAGTTTTTAAGGACCATTTAAGTTAAGACATTTCTTCTTAGTGCTTCTGCGCTGGCAGTGGAAAACAGCTGACTCTTAAGCAGTGCCCTTTTCCTATTATAGAATCATAAGACTGGAACCAGCTTCAGAGACTCTGCAGAATACTTGGAGCCTAAGGAATCTGAGTTAATTATAGTTTACAGATGGATATAAGTTTGGAGTAGAAGAGTCCTAGCCTCTAGGGGGCGGCAGTGACATTTCCCTTAAGAAACATTTGCCAGTGAGCCCACTGCACATCATGGATATTTTATCTCTCGGTGCATCCCAGAGAGGAGCTTCTACACATTCCTGCAGAGACACTTGCCCTTCCCCAGCTTCCCATAAACGTGGGCTCTCTCGGACACTCTCCAGCTCTTTCACCGCCCACAGCACTGCAGGCATCAGCTTCCTTGGTGGGATTGCCACTTGCTTCCTTCTTTCAGCTGCAAGCTCTACCCATACTAGTCATTCCTCTTAGCAGAAAAGACTTGTCACTGGCTTGGTCACTTACCCAGGAGCTCTACGGATAACTGCCTTCACTCATCTTTACCTGCTGGCACAGCTACTTCAGGGCTGACCTGCTCAGTCCTTCAAATCTGTCACATTGGAAGGTTGTCCTCCCTACCTACCTTATTCCTTTCCTTGCTCTCAGAAAAGCTGTTCTTAGACCATGTGTCACTAGCTGACCCAGCTTCTGTTTCAGTCCTATCTATGTTTATGCAGTCTTACCCTGTGCCTCAGCACATAGTGTCTTAAGAAAGGTCAGGGAAAGAGCGCCAGTCCCGGCCTTGTTGTAATCCCTGAGCTGCTGGTTTGCAGACATGCTATTGACCTTGTTCCTTTCTACATGCCCAACAGTTTCCCTCATATTCCCTGGAAATTAATGTTCATCGCTCCTTTACAAGCACTGACCCATTTCTAGTCTTGCAAGCCAACCTCTTCTCTATGGTGCATCTCCTTCCTTTATGAAATCATATTTCCTGCCTCTGAGACCCCTTTTCTGCTCTGAGGCAAGAATAGGAAGCTTTTGTCTGCCTGGCCCTCAGGCCTGCTTGATCTTTCCAACACATAGATGGACAGTGGTTCTCCGCAGCTCTTCCAGGGCATACTGCCTTTTCTACCAAAGGAACTCTTAGACCATTCAAGTGGGTGTACCAAAAAGCCTATAACAATACAAACATATTTCCCATATTTTTCAAGACTGAGAAATTGAAGGTTGAGTATAGTGAGGGTCCAATATTCACAACCATCTTGCTGCTTTGTCACATGGGATGTGACAAATAAGCTCCCTGAAATCTCTCATGAGGGCACTATAATCCCGTTCGTTCATAAGGTGTTGGCACCCTTGATCTCATCACTGTAAAGCCCCCACTGCCTCAGCTCTGGGGGTTGGATTTTAACATACAAAGTCCATGGCAGAAGCCCTTTACCTTGTAAAAATGGATTAACACCCACAAAGAACTTAGTTTGAGCTCAGAGTCCAGCTGTATTTGCCAAGGTTTGTCTGGGTGAGCCCCACATAACACCAAGAGCAGTGAGCCTCAGCTTTGCTCACAAGCTGTGTCTGTCCACACATGTTTAACGTACAGACAAATCCTCATTTTTTTGCTGCAGATAGGCTATAACTACCTAGATATCACCACTGTCACACATGTGACCACTGATAGGATGTGCCATCAAAGTCACACTCAGGTTTTACCAGTGATTCAAAAACTGTCTGTCCTTAAAACTGGTATTGTTTAGCTTTGTTTTGCTTTGCTTTGGGGACTTCTACACATTTAGTTACTTGGTCTATTTTCACCCAGTATTTGTTGGGTAAGCCTTTGAAACATAACAAGAATGATTTGTCACCATCCTTCTCTTGTGTCTATCCAAGAGTTTGAGGATCAGAACAAATGCTATCATATATTGGTGAAGCTGTTATCGGGTCAGAATGCCATGCAGTCGTCTGGGAAGCAGCTTTGCCTCCGCCGCTGCTTGGACACAAGCACTGTTCTGGCTCTCCATATGCTCTCTGCAGGCCTCTTCCCCTGGAAGAGGAAGCAGGTTTGCTCCCCAGGGTATAATCACCAGGATGGAGAGCTGCCAAAGCCTGATTTGGCTGCTATGTGTGGTCACAGTGCTGCCGGGAGGGGCACTTGGCTGTGGTGGGCAGCATCTGGGTGGCTGAAGTAGTTCTCTTCCACAGGAAGTGGTGAGGGCTGACTTCCTCTGTCAGGGGTTTCTTTCTCTTCACCTGGGCTCTTAAGCGCTCTAGACCTGAGAACGAAAGAACAGTGTTCACCTCCCCGTCATGCTCTCGTTTCTTAGAGTGCTCTTCCTCTATCTGCTTCTCTCAGCAAGGTCAGGGAGAGGACACTTCAGACGTACTGGAGCCTGGGGAGCCCTCAGCACCTAGTGGTCAGGAGCAGGGAGGCCAGATCATAAATGAGTTACATAGCCTTTGTTGCCCTGGCAAGAAACTCAGTTTAAATTATGGTAAAGGTCTTACTTAGAGCAGATGGTTAGAAAATGGGACACGATTTTATTATCAGGTTCTAGGCTCTATTTTCAGCAGAGACTTTGGAGGTGGAATGTGCTCCTCACAGTAGACAGGGATGGGAGGAGTTAGAGCACATGTGATGTAATGGAGAAAGAATCCCCAGAACCTTCCCCTGGCTCTCTCCTGTAGGTGGGGTGGGCTGCAGAGGAGAAGCTTCAGAGAAACTGTGAGACGCAGCTGTGCTTAGCAAATGAGGTTATGGACAAGCAAGGGACCAAGATGGGATGGTATAGAAAGAGGCCCAGAGCAAGGTGGTTTACATCGGTGAGCTTAGGACACACTGGTAGAAAATCATCCTTTTAATTGGATCCCATTCTTTAGGCCTTATTGTCTCTCTTTAGAAATAACCAGCCAGGACTTTATTTCTAGTGAAGACCCCAAAACCAGAGTTAGCCCTTGCCCAGCACACTCCAGGGCAACCCTCCTGCGTATTGCCAATGGATGGTCTTGTTGGGAATAGAGGCACATGGCATGATGTAGTATGTAAAGAGCCTGGGTGCTCTTCTGCTCAGTCCCTACCAGCTCTGCCCATGGTAGTCCTTGCCTCTCAGTTTTGAAAGGGAAGGACTCCTGGTGTAACTGTTGAAGAGGTTCCTTCCAGCTCAATGATACTAAACTAAGGCTTTTTGAAAAGTTCTCCCAGAGTTGCCATCACAAAGCTTTTTGTCCATGATAACTGTGTTTTTATCTGAAATATTCTTTGGAAGAGTGAAGGACAAACATAGCACTTCAAAAATAGCTATCTCTATTCAAAAATAGGGTATTTGAGTCACATGTCTGTGGATAATTAGTTCTCTGGGATGTGACACTGTCAATAAGTTGAGGTGATGAACCTGTTGGGTGGGGACTGGTGTGGCATTTCTGCTGCTGCTCTTCCAGTCACCATCCATTCCTGAGCACATTCTTCGGGGCTGAGCACTCCCATCGGGGAGATACACACATCCCACGAGCTTTTCCTGGAGCCTACCATGCCTTTTCCTATAACTCACTGAGATCCTGAAACCAATGTCACCAACAGCCATGACTACCTTTCTGTTGACTATTATGAAGGCTATATTTTTTAATAGTTTTGGAGAAGAGGGTCAGGGGAAGCAGTGGGAGTTGCCGGAGCTGTGAGTGAAGTTCCTGTACCGGTCTCAGGAGGGAGTAAAGAGATTCTGCGCCTGCTCAAAGTACCAGTCTCCAGGCCAAGATACCTTAGCTCCCATGGCTTCCTCTCCATGTGCTGAAGTTCTAGGCCCTAGTACTAGGCTTCCTCTGGCTCTCTGGTATCTGGTAGTAAGACTTGTGCCTCCTCTTTTACCCTTTCTGCTCTGCTGAGGTGTGTAGTCAGAACACTGCCTCTGATTCTCAGACAGGAGCTGTAGAGTCCAGCTCCCGCTGCCAGATCCTTGCTGTGCACTCACTCCAGACTCTCAGGAAGAGGCACAGGCTCAGCTAGGAGATGATGGTCTCATTCACAGAGGTGCAAGTGGTTCTACCATGCTGCCTTGATGTTGGGTCCAGTGACACATGACCCATCACTGGCATTCTGAACATCCCAGTTTCACGCTTGCCAGAGATGAAGAAGGGTTGTAAAAAGGAGATACAGGGCAGTAGAGCCTCTTTGTGGGTGGGGAAAAGCAGCTACCAACAGGAAGGGGCTTTCTTTGTATCACCCTTCTATGTGAGAAAGGGCTGTCACTGCTCAACAACACAAGGGTATTTTAACTCTGTGGATCTGTATTATTTGATGAACTTAACAGAGCAGGGAACAGTGGAGGACAACAGAGAAAGGTACATGCAGTTATCTATGGCCCAGGGATTGCAAACAGCACATGAGGAGAGAAATCACTCTTTCTTGTGGAGGAAACAGGTTTCTCTTTTTACAGGGATTCACATCATCTGCAAAACAAATTCAGAGATGGAGCTATTATAATTTCAATAGCTTCTGTAATTTCCTCTCCACATTCAGACCATGGGTCCCAAGGAGCAGGTTTCTACTGCAGCCTCCACCTCCCTTGCCACTGTGTTCCGTCTTTGTCGTCACCATCAAGGCCATGTGCTCATCTGTGATGTGTGCTGTGATCCTAATAAGGCATGGTGGGGAGTGGTCCATGTGTTCAATCCCAGATGACATTATGAGTCTTAGGAGCAGAAGCGTTGGCTGTGGAGCTCTTTGCTATTAAAAAATTGGAGAACCTTCAATCCCAGCACTCAAGAGGTAGAGGCAGGCAGTTTAAGGCCAGCTTGGTTTAAGTAGCAAGTTCCGGGGACAGTATCTCAAAAAAAAAACAAAACAAAAACAAATTTGGGAGGGGGCACTCCCAAAAGGAGAAAAATATAGGGTCTTCCTTAAGGGAAACTAGAACCTTGTTTATTCGAGTGCCATTGCCCAGCAGTGCTCAAGGTCCTTCATTTCTACAGTCTGTGTGTACACATCTCTTCATCCCAACTCACAACTTCCAGAGATTCAGAGAATATTGAGATACACACACATCATTAACATACCATGTCCCTAGCAAGTGCTCCTTCCTATGGGCTGGGCAGTATGTTAGGCACTTCACTTTCAGTGACTTTAAGTGCCACTATCCTTTTTTTTTTAAACCAAGGCTGACCCATCCTGAGCTCACCATCAGCTGTAGTGTTGCCCAGTCAGCCTTTAAACTTGAATACATCAGACTCCAAAACCCTGCCCAGCATACTCTGCTGCTTCAAAACAGCCTTGTGAGAAAGATGACTGTGTGTTGCAGTGAAGGGATCATGGCCTTAAGTCAAAACCTGAGGCATCATCAGTGCTGGTCTCCCTTCTCATCTCTGCCAGTTTCTCATACAATGGAAACTGCTCTTGCTAGTCAGTGTTGGACACACTGTTTGATGGGGAAAGGCATCTAGTTGCTTCCTTGCCTCTGAATGCCCTCAGCCTCTGAGAGACAAACCCCTCTTGGCCTCTGGGCAGGAGGTAGTCTTTTCCAGCACAGCCCTGGGTGGAACTGGGGATAAGCTATGCCAGCACACACCTGCAGCCACCACCTGCCATCTGCTAACTTTCAGCATCCAATGTTTCTTTGTCCTTTTTCAGGGGTTTCTCCCAGAAAGCAAGTTCAGTCACACCCTAGCCGAGCCTGTGCTTCGAGATGCAGGCCCCCGCAGGAGGGGCAGGCGGCCTCGGAATGAACTCCTGAAAACTCCAGCCATTGTGGGAGACTCTCCCTCTGGAATGGGACCGCTGTTCATGAATGGGCTGATTGCAGGGATGGACCTGGTAGGATTGCAGAATGTGAGAAATATTCCAGGCATTCCTCTCACTGGGTTGGTGGGCTTCCCAGCTGGTTTTGCCGCCATGCCTACTGGTGAAGAGGTCAAAAGCACCCTGAGCATGCTACCCATGATGCTGCCAGGCATGGCTGCAGTGCCCCAGATGTTTGGTGTTGGCGGACTCCTCAACACACCCATGGCAACCAGCTGCACGACCACTGCATCAGCGTCTCTCTCAAGCACAACAAAAAGTGGTTCCTCAGCCACTGAAAAAACTACGGAGGACAAGTTGAGTAGCTGTGACATAAAAGCAGACACTCTGGTGGAAGATAAGCCCAGCCCTAGTCCATTTTCTGATCAATCTGAACCCACAATAACTACTAGTAGTCCTGTGGCTTTCAACCCATTTCTCATCCCAGGAGTGTCTCCTGGACTCATCTACCCATCCATGTTTCTTTCCCCTGGCATGGGCATGGCTCTGCCAGCCATGCAGCAGGGCAGACACTCAGAGATGGTTGGTCTTGAGAACCAGAAGAGGAAAAAAAAGAAAACAAAGGGGGACAACCCCAATCCAGAGCCTGCTTCCGGGTGTGAGAGGGAGCCAGGCAGTGATGAAAACTGTACAGAGTCTAGTACTGCTTTACCCTCAGAGAGAGAACGTGTGGCACAGGCTGGGGAAGGGCGACTCAAAGACTCCAACGATGATACCAACTAGAACTTTTTCATTTAAGAAATTACTGTGACCTGTAAGTTTCTTATCCCATAAAAGTTTGTTACTTCCCCCACTTCACCTTCATAAGAACCTGTGTTTTCATCGGTAATCTTAGCTACCTAATTTCCTGTCTGAGAACTATGGTAACATGTTAATAATTCAGGGTCTTGCCACTTCATTAGATAAGTGTCATCCACCTAGTCTAGGAGGCACAAAATTCTTTTATCCAGTTCATTCCAGCAATCATAGCTGATACAGTACTTGGTGACATACCCTTCCCCCCCTCTCATTCAAGTCCTATTTACCTGAGGAAGAAAATGGCAGAAGAAAGCTGTCTGGGTATTCACCGTGGGGCCAAAGAGCAGAGACAAGTGAGTGCAAGCTTGCTTTTGTGAGCAGTGGAATAGGAAGAGCTTGATGTCAAGGAAACCAAAAGACAGAATAGGAAGTGCTGGTGTGTGCTCTCTAGTTCACTGCCCCTGTTTTACCATGGTTGCTGAGTAGTGTAGTGTACAACATATAAACTAATGGTTGAAAATACACATACTGATGGCTTCTTTAAGACACAAACCTTCGTGATAGTAATACAATTTCCCCCTCATGGTTTTCCCACCTGCAGCAAGAACAGAACTGGCCAGCCAGGCAGGATGCCTATCTTCCCCACCAAATCAGAGGTGCTTCAGCACCCTGAGTTACTGCAGCATTAAAAAACCTGCTGGATTTTATTTTGTGTCTTCACACAGAGCTAGGCTTACTGGAGCCTAGGAAGATAATCACTCAACACTTGCTAGATTCTTTCATCAGTGTAGTGTGTCAAAACACTCATACCACCTTTTACATTACAACGGTGAAGTTTTTTCCTCTTTCTATTATCTCTCTACTCTTGTCTGTATCTTAAGAGTTGGGCCCATATCCCAAATTACCAGTCAAGCAAGGTTCTGTTATGTCAGCAGCGTTCTCTCTCCAGCTTCTCCATTTTGAAGAATTGAGCAGGGAAGAGCCCACCCAGTTTCTTTCTCCCTTCCCCTTACATCATGTCCCTTCTGATGGTCTCCTTTATGGACAGCTCACACTTGAGACTTGAACCAGCCATGCCCAGTTCTCTGGGGCATAGGCCTCAGGGGCTGGACAGGTGGCAGCTGTCTCAAGTACCAGATTCACTTCGTTGTCATAATTGACTGTGTTTTTACTGTTTCTGTTACAGTTTTGCTAATTTATCAGAAGGTCCGAAAGTTTGGCATGCTATTTCAGTTTGCATTATTTATTTATGATGATTTTTGTCATTGTCTTTTATACATTATAAATTATGTAAATGTTAAAATGAGCATCTCAAAGAAGTCTGTTAAATTGTGACCGAAAAAAAAAAAAAAATCAGGTGTATTTTCGAAAAGGAGAGTCCCGGTTCTATGAATCACAGACATAAACTAGAAATTCTATAACTGATCCTATAAGAAGGAAGAATCCAAGAACTGAATAAATGCTATTTAATGACTTCTTTGTAGTATAGAAGGTCTGTGACGCTGACAACAGATTTCTTAGAAATGCTGCTCGCTATTGAACTAACATTCTGTTCAGTTTTGCCTCCAGTGGAAGCAGAAAGGGTTTTTCAGTTGTTAAATCCTTAAAAAAACAAAACAAAAAAAATCAATATAATTTATTTATGTAAAAGAAACACTCAATATATTTTTGAACCTTTTAAGTACTAATTTTCTTTTTATTAAGTAGAAAAAATGTATTTGCCCTAAATCCTTAAAATACAAATGCTATAAAAAACAAAAACAAAAAAAAAAACTCCTGTATCTTGAAGGCCTTACTGCAAATGAGTGCTATGGAGCCCAGCAGAGTCTGTTCCTGTTGTCCTGTGGTGTTGTTTTATGTGGAAAGCTGCTCTCCCAAGCTTCCACTCAAACCTCCAAGTAAGTCACAGGGTTCAGTGTGGACCCAACTTAACCACCAGCATGCGCAATCCCTTGTTATATCTTACCAAACCTGTATGTTAACTCTCGGGTGTTTAGGCTTCTGTTGACTGCTGTTGTGACACTGTTTGCGAAATGAAATTGACACTGTGGATTATTTGCTCTGTAAGGCATAAGTGCTTCTTATGGTTATTTTGACATTTCCGAGAGCAAAAGCCAAATTTAAACTCTCTTCAGCAAACTTGAGCCTCTTCATCTAATTCCATGTCACTCACAGCCGTAACTTCCCTTGGTCATTCTTCACCCATGTCTCACATAATAAATTGTCTGTGGTCTTGATCCTGAATTTAAAAAGGAAAGTCAAAAATTCAGATTGTATTAAGGATTTCACTAGCATTTGCATGTCTGACTGTTTGGGCATTTTATGAATGCATCATGTATACTACAGTCCTTCCACGTGCCTAATTCCTGCTGGATATCACTCAGGGGGGTGACCTGACACATCTCTACTACCAGAACACAGATTAAATTGTGCCATGGAAAGGGGTTAACTGCATAGCTTCCCTTCTCCAAACCCAATGCAAAAGCTCTCCCTAAAGGCACCTCTTTAAACCCATACTGCAAGTCTCACCAGAACCTGGAATCTCTAAGGGAGGTAGCCTGCTATGGGTAGTGTGTCCCATAAGCACAAGACCACCTGCTCTCTTTGTAAGAACTCTGTTTCCCTGTCTAAGGAAGCACAGAAGGACTAGATGGGTTTATCCATGAAGATGGAGGAAAAGGAGTGGGCCTCAGTTACAATGAAGCAGGACACTAAGCCATCCTCCCCTGTAGGTGGAGTCCTGCTTGGGAGCCCACATAGAGGTGTATAGAAAGATCAGGTATTGATAGAGCCAGAGAGTCTTTTGCTATCATTTTTCAAGAGAGATCTCGAGCTGTGGTATGATCACCAGCTTAAGATCTCTACTGGAGGACCAGCAAAGGTCAGTGCCTGCTGCCAAACATTAAGTTTGATCTTCAAAAGTTACCTGGTGGAAGGAGAGAACCGACTTCTGAAAGTTATCTTCTCACCACCACACACATGCGCACACACACACACACACACACACACACACACATAATTAATGAATGGTCTTTTAAATCTCTAATGGAGACTTCAGGGGCCCTCCTGGATAGAGAAGTGCTAACTCATTAGTAGAGGGTTTTGTTCTTTGACTCAGCCCCTGTCCCAGACAACTCCGCAAAAGCAAGGGTTAGTCAGTACACCTTGCCTCCACCCCAATACAAGGGTTACTCGAATACACTTTGCTCCCCCTGCCATGCAATGGTTAGTCAATACATTCTGTATACTTTGCGCCACCCCCCACCACCATGCAAGGATTAGTACACTTGGCTAGTATTTTCTATTTGCCATAAGTGACCTCATTTGTCCTTGCAAAGTTGTGGTTGTCATGTAGGAGAGGGCACCAGCTAAGCTGCCTATGAAAATGGGCTGTCCAGGCTTTCTTAGTCTTGGGAAGCAGAGCTGAAGTCAGAGCTCACTGTCCTACCTAAGATGAGTCCTGGCTTCTGTGGTACCAGTCTGGGACCTCTCAACTTGGAGACCAGAACTCTGAAGAACTTGAACAAAAATCTGGCACTGGAAAAAAGGGCAGGCGAAAAGCCACACCCACTGAAAAGCTTTATGATACTCATTGATACCTAATTTTATTAAGTGGCCTTGTTCGAGTTCCTGATCTGGAAACCTCAAAAGAATTTTTCTTGAGTCAGAATTGGGGTTCACCAAACCCAAGGACTTGGTTTTAGTTTGGTTGTGTTTTCAGGTTCTTCAGAAACATCATCTGAAGTACAGGACTGAACAGCAAGAGCCCAGGATGTGCTACTTGTAGCTGTTTTTGTGGTACCCATTGAAAGTAGTCTGTGGGATACAACAGGTAAATTAAATATTGTCTCCTACTAGGACAGTATTTCATGAGGTCAGCATGGAACTGGACACAAAGTGGCAGTGACAAGTCAGTGTTACACAAAGAGCTCTGAAGGCTGAATCCTGGAGAACTAAGGCAGAAGCCAGGGTGGGAAGAGAGTAGTGGAGTCCCTGGAGACGAAGAAGCAGCACTCCTGCCTTCATCCTAGGTGCTTCCTCATTTGTACCCTGAAGGGTTGGTAAGAGGATTGTTGGAAATGAGCAGAGTCGCATCCTGGGTCATTTACTCCCTTCAGTACCCAGTGAGGATTGCCAGCTCCACCAGGAAGAGAGAAGCCAAGAATAAAGAAGAGCAAAGATATACTTGCTCCAGGTCCCAAGATAGGTTCCCAGGGTTAAGCAGTGCAGGAAACACGCTTTCTGGCCCAACTCCAAGGCCCACACACAAGAAAGGTTACTTTCTGTGTTCTGGGTGGGTGAAGCGACCTTAGTAATGCCAGGAACGGGGAGATAGTTCAGTACACATTACCAGGACTTAGAGTGCTTAATGACCCTATCCTTGGTCCCCACAAAACTTTTTGGTATTACCTCTGTATCTATGAGAGACCTGAGGTCCAGAGGGGGTAAATAGCTTCTCCAGTCAGCGAACTGGTCAGTGACGAGCACTAATTGACTGGGGAATCGCAGGGAGCAGGCAGCTACTCTGATTTGAAGCTTCATAAAGTAGCATTAAATGCAAATGGCTGAGGGAAAGGGACCATGCTGGCTCATGCTGGCTGTCCTTTGCTACCAATATCAGCCCAGAAGCCAATGGAGAGGGAGTTAACTTGGGCAAATATTTCTTAGTCCTGTTATGCTGGTGTTGAGAGGCCTCTGGACTGGGGTGTATCTGGAGACATCTTGGTATTGTTCTTGTGTTTGTTCCCACCCCCCTAGGGCCAAGGAGCCATATAAGAAATGGTTTCTCATCTCAAAGGGTGAAAGAAGAATGGCAGGGTTCGAGTACCTGCTCACCTGGAAGAGCCTGAGGTGGGGACCTACAAAAGAGAAGTCAGCACTCCTCATCCACTTTTGTCCTCCCACCCCAGGCTGCTGAGCTACATGTACCACTGATGGTCACCATGACACCTATTGGTGCCTCTCTGGGTTACTGTGTCAGGTCTTGAGGGATGTGAGCTTATCATCCCCAGATGAGGAACACAGCTCAAGTATATGGCCACCTGCTTTCAGTGGCACAGCTAGTGAACAGAAGGCAAGAATGTAGGACAGTTTGAATGCACGCTCCTTACTCTGGCTTTGGCTTTGTGCATGAAGCCACAGGCCCCACATAGCTTTCTAGAGTGAAGCCACCCAACTATAGCCACGGGCT
This sequence comes from Lophiomys imhausi, assembly GCA_907164525.1. Lineage (NCBI taxonomy): Eukaryota > Metazoa > Chordata > Mammalia > Rodentia > Muridae > Lophiomys > Lophiomys imhausi. Next base: position 1,459,209 of record CAJQZJ010000520.1, on the reverse strand, counting down.
AAGAAGGGACTTCAAATGCATAAATTATGGAAAAACCAAAGGTATATTCCATGGACATGGAGATTATATAACATTTATCATAGTCTGTTAGTGCTCAGCCACACTCATTCCAGTGAGTAGAATACTGCTTTTCTTGTCACACAAACCTGTGGCTGTGAAAGCTGAAGGTCTTCATTCCTTGACCAAGAATGTCTGCTGACGTCTGACCCACAACATTGATTTAATTGATAGATTCTGTGTTAAGTTGGTTAAAATATACTCATGGACTCAAGCATGGTTCTAGAGGAATGTGAATCTTATAGTAGAATGAGAGACTCACGTTTGTGTTTAGGAGAAAACAGACTTCAAAGAAGCTCTGAAGTCCAGGCAGCTCTCCTGAGGGACCTGTAAAACCCTACAGCATCCTTTCACTTTGTAGGAAAAGTTTAGTCTCCCCTACCCTGCCCTTGCCACACTTTTGGGGAACCTCAAGAAGGGAACCAAAAGAGGGCAAATTTGAAGATGCTGTCCAAAGATGAGATTGTTAAAGAGAGGACCTGGGAAGTGTGTGAGGAAAGTCGGGGTATAAGGAGATAACCAGGAGGCAAAGGTATGTGTGGCTTGTTTGACAGTGAAACTATGAGTGCCTGAGACTGGCCAGTAGAGTGGAGCACAGAAAACCTTACAGGACTGGCAGATATGCCTGACATCAGTACAGAGGTAAGAAAGTTCATCCCACTACATTCCACGACCGAGGGCAGCAAACAGCTCCTGCGCTGCCTCCAGCCAACTGGGCTCTGAAACTGATTAAAGACTTCCAGGCTCTCCTGCAGTGGACCAAGCTGACCGTCCCCTGCCTTTTGGGATCTGATTGTTCAGTGAGTGATAAGACTGACCCAAAGAATGATTAGATTGTATAGTCGCTACCCTTGCCGACTTAACACCAGGTAAAAAGACTTGAGCAGTTCACCTGTTGGCCTGTGTGTGCTACCACACAGTGATAACAGCTACCAGTAGCTTCAGAGTGGTCCCAACCTGAGGAAATGCCACAGCACTCAAGAAGGAAGGTGGGGATTCCCCCATCTACAGCCTAGTAAATATGTGTTGAGCTGCCATTACAGAATCGCTTAGCCTGGGCATTGTAAACACATTTTCCTAGCACCTGGAGGTAAGAACTCCAAGATGAGGGTTCGGCAATATCCATCTGTTTCTGGTGAACACTCTTACTGGCTTGCAAACAGCTGCCTTCTCATCATGATGGGCACCTAGAGCAGGTGCATGGAGGAGAGCTCTCTGAAGCCCCCACTAAGGATACTAAGCCTATTGAGTTGGGATCCTACCCCTATGATTTCATGTAGCATTAGTCACATCTCCAAAGACCCCACTGGATAGAGTCACACTGGAGTTAGGGCTTCAGTAAATAGGTTTGGGAGGAATGACTTACATGCATTCCACAATGTAGCCAGAGCTTACTATCATAGACACAACGAAAAAAATGCCCTTGGTATTTTTCATCACAATGGGCAAAATGGAGCACTGTGGACATCCACTTCTAAATGGCTGTACTCACAGGGAGCTGAGAAACAGGTGTGTCCATCCAGGGAGCCTTCCATGTCTCACAGGCACTTTAGGTCAGTGGTCCTCAACCTTCCTAACGCTGTGACCCTTTAATTCAGTTCCTCATGTGGTGGTGACATCCAACCATAAAATTATTTTCGTTGCTACTTCGTAACTAATTTTGCTGCTGTTAAGAATCATAATGTAGGGCTGGAGAGATGGCTCAGAGGTTAAGAGCATTGGTTGCTCTTCCAGAGGTCCTGAGTTCAATTCCCAGCAACCACATGGTGGCTCACGACCATCTATAGTGAGATCTGGTGCCCTCTTCTGGCCTGCAGGCATACATGTAGACAGATAAAAATAAATCTTTTTTTTTTTTAAATCGTAATGTAAATACTTTTGGAGATAGAGGTTTGTCAAGGGGCCGTGACCCACCGGTTGAGACCACTGCTCTAGGTTCAGCAGAGTTTGTGAACATGGATGCCTGCCACTCAGGCTGATAACATACCTGGGTGACATGGACGCTGTAGGTAGCAGGAGTTGACGGAGACCAGGATCGTGACACTTGCCTCCTTAGCTGGTACCTTGATAGTCAGTGGCTGCCTTACAGGGGTGTGAGCTCTGTGTTGCTTCATACCTCATCCAACAGAACATAGAAATTCAAATGTTTACATTTTCTTGATATTTTAAAATATATTCTATTTATTCTTTTGAGAATTTCATGCATGCATATTATGTATTTTGTTCATAGTTACCCTCTTACACCCCCTCTAACTTCTCCCAAACTCCTCCCACCACATCTTCCCATCTCCACAGTCTTTTTTTTTTAACCCACTGAGTCCAATTAGTGTTTCTAGTATGTTCATGTGTGTGGGGCCTTCCACTGGAGTGTGGGCAGCCTACCAGTAGCCACATCCCTAAAGAAAACTGATCTCCCTCCCTTAGCAATTATCAATAGTGACTCTGCAAGGCACTAGGCCTGTGAGCATCTCCCCCATCTATGTTGGAACCAGAAATTAAGGAGAAACCTCTGTGAAAGTGTCTTCCTGCCATGACAGGGCTTTGCACATACAATCTCACAGCATCTGCACATGATCAAATCCCTTGACTTTTAAGTGTATGCATTCAGTTCCTTTTCACACTCAGAAGCTGACAAATAATCTGTCTGCAGGTTGAGCCTAGTTCACAGACCACGTTTGCTGTTTGAGTGGTTACAGTCCCATGGGTGCTGGCAGGTTCCTGATAGCAATCCACAGGTAATAGGGAGAGACAGAAGCAGATTCCGGGTGACTCCCCTGCCCCGCACTGCCATGTCCTCTGCCTTTAAAATCAGGCTGGTCAGAAGGGTTCAGTGCAACACTGAGGCCAGACAAGAAGCTTAACAAAGTCCCCTGGGTCTAACCTGTCCTCAGGCCCCACAGCTCAGGAGCCCTGTTGGAGTGTTTGACTGTGGCCTCACCCTTCAGATACCTTCAGTTTTCTCCCATAGCATCTGGGCTCCAGGATCCTTAATGACTGCCAAAATGAGAGAAATCTCACTATAGTCCCTGCAGGGCTGAACACAGGGAGCAGAGTGTCTGGAGTGAGATGGAGGGAGCCCCCCCCCCCACAATGCCTCCTCTTTCTTGGATCTGCCCAGGGTGTGACAGACCAAGACAGCTATAGCCTGCCTGGACACCACTCCTAGCTGTCCTTCCCACCCCTTCTTCAGCTCTGACCCAGACTTTTCCACTTGCAGATCTCAGAGTTTCCAGACAGCAAAGTTGGATGACCAAGGAGGGAGGGGAGGCAATCTGTAGGATTCAGCAGAGATTGTACACAAGGCTCAGCATCTTTTGGATCCTATATCTTATTCCCAGCATCCAGGAATCCCCTCCTAATCCAGTCCAACTTCCCAGGTCCCCTTCCCTGAGACCCCAAAAACCGCCCTTCTTATATGGCTCTGGCGACTTTTATATAAGGCTGAAGGATGCTGAGAAAGGGCCTGGATCCCACATGGCCTGGGGGAAACCTCTTTGGACCTCTTCTTTGTTCAATGAAGAATGCCCCTCCAGCTCTGCTGCCCCAGCAGGGAGCCATGAAGTGTTATGCACCCCTTGTTGGGGCCAGGAATCTCCAGGCTAAGCTGTGCCTTAGGCTACAGGGCCCTCTTCCTGGCTGGACTTCATCCCTGATGTTCCCATTCAATCTTGGGCCTTAGAACAGGGGTCCTAAGTTTCCTAGGCAAGATCCCTACCTTCCTGTTAGTCTGTTCCCCCTGAGGCTTTTTATAGAAAGTTTGGCTGGAGACCAAGGAACTTTTGAAAACTCTACGGGTTAGACCAAGATGTACAAACCTGTCTCCCTCCCAGAGCTGATAGGGACCAGATTGTTCACAAATGCAGAGTTGGAGGCTGGAAACAGAAGAGAGGAAAGGACTATTTAAAGAGGCCTTGCCTATTGCAGAGCCCCCTGTTACCGAATATTTTTATTTAACAGCACTTATGGTAATTAATACTTAACAAATCTCTATTAAAATACCTAAATCTTATGTCCTAAAACCTATAATCTAAAATCTATAATCTAAGAATACCCTAATACCTAAGAACACTCTAATACCTATCTAAAAACACTTAACTAAGGCTATTTTAAATTTCTTAAAAGGATATTAATATTCTTGTGTAGGTCTGTTCAGGGTGGCAGTTCCTTTCAAAGCTTACTATTTGTTGGGCCTTACTTTACCAGTTCACAATGCCAGGTTATTTCCACCACCAAATTGTAACTAGTTTATAAAGTCAGTCTATTCCAACTGCCAAACTGAGGCCGGCTTTGTTCATCAGCTGAAACTCGCCTCTAACGGTCTCCTTGGCCCTGCCAAACCTCGCAGCCGAAGGCCTCTCTGAGCAGTTTCCGAACTCCGCCTGCCTCACGCACTTTTCCAGCGCTCTAGACCCCAAGACAGACGCCTTTAAAGAACTCTCTCAGTAAGTTTTATGCCAGGCCTTTTCTTTAGGCTATAACAGTCTAAATTCTGTTAATGGTGTACCTTGCTGTGCGCCTCTCCAGCACAACCTCTCAGTCGGTGAGGGCAGCAGAAAGAGAGAGACCGCGTGGAATTCTCATCTTATATATTGCATTATCTTGAAATATTTGGCAGTCTCAAGGGTCCATGAGATTTCTCATGATGTCTAACAGTTGCTTCTCACAATAACTGACGTCATCTGCTGACTTGCACAGTTTCTTAGCCATGCCCTTCAACAAGGCATATCGTCCGGCTACAACTGACTTTTTGTCCATATCAGCAAACCAAAGGGATGGCAAACTCCTCCTTATGTTCTGCCAGATGCTAATCTGAGCTGCCTACTAATTTAACTAAAAAGACAACTTGTACCACAGCCCCCTGCAGCAGCCTACCCATTAGAGAGGGTGAGGTGTGGGCAGAGATGAATCCTGGAGCCAGGTGACTCGTGTAGACACACATGTTACACATATGAACATGTTTAGGTATAAATGTGGTTATGTAGGCAATAAAGTTTGCAAATACACACTAACATGGCTAATGTATACAGAAAGAGGGTTACAGATGGCCCAGGCAGTTCAGCTGCAGAGCCATACACAAACATGCTTTTATATACAGACTCAGAAGCCCCAAAGATATACACAAAGGTTCACACTGCAGATAACAATGCCAGGTTAGACCCAAGAGGTTCAGAAAGGACTAGAACTCAATGTCCATGCAGCCCACTGGGACCCAACACACATGCATGTGTATATATGTACATATGCACCTTTGTGTGTGCATGCCCACATGCATACACACACAGAGAAAACCACTTCCTTCATGGTAGTTTTTATGGATTCTGGGTAACAACATGCAGTCAAGACCTGGTGCAGGGAAAGAGAGAAACTTTGTCTTCTGGGAATAGGGCTGTTGAAGCAGCTGCAGCCTTCTCCGGGAGAAGTGCCAGGTCAGTTCCTCACCCTAGGCAGGAAGGTCAAGTCAGGTCTGGGGCAGCATGGAGGACAGGCAGGGAGCTGGGAGCTGTGGTAGGCCCTGCCACCCATCCCAGAATGCAGTCTAGTTATGGCACAAAACCTAGAAAGCCAGTTGTCCCCAGCCCTGGCTACTTTGACTTCTAACCTTGGGCTAGCCTGGGCTGCGTGCCTGCCTTATGCCTGTAGCCTCACCTTTTTAGTGGAGTGGAAGGTCAAGCTGAGTTATAAAGCCTCGATTTTGTCACTGTGACTGGGTGGCTTGGAGAACACATTAAACATGTTTGAGTTCTAAATTTGAGTTGCTGACGAGTGATCAGTGCTCAGATTACAAAAGCAAGCCGTTTTTATCAACCCAAGAGTTCCTTCCCTTGGTGTGCAGGGCATCCTCTGAAAGAGCTGATGCCCTTCAGGCCCCAGCACTCCCACCTAGCCCCCTGCATCCTCCTGCTGTTCTAACCCCAGAGAGGAGGCCACTGCCATCTTTAGAACTTTTCTCCTCCCTTTCCGTCTTTCCTCACCCCTAAGGCCCTGAGCGGGTGCCTTGGGGTGCTGTGTGCCCAAACAGTTCTAGAACTCGGTTCGGTCATCCATGCAGCAAGGGTTCACTTGAGAGCCTTCCATGCTAACCTTGATGCTAGGATTCAGCAGTGAACAGATAGAAAGTGTCTGTCTTTGCGGGCTTGCATCCTGCCTCCCCTCTCTGTGCACAAACCTGCCTCACACATGCCCATATCTGCTAGTGAGTTGAAATCACCCCATAAAAGCAGACTCACTTCTTTCTTTGTGCCCCCCACAAAAATTTGGAATGTTACTAACATAGTCCTGTTTCCCAGCCAACTCATCTCTGGTAGACTGCATATCTCAAGGACAGTGTATACGGCCCAGAGGCTGTGTGAGCCTCCTTGTCTGAGACAGCTGGGACTTCAAAAGTTCCGGCAAATTAGTTAACAATACCCATCTGTGTACTCTTTATGCGTGTGTGTGTGTGTGTGTGTGTGTGTGTGTGTGTGTGTGTGTGTGTGTGTGTGTGTGTGATGTATATGGGGTGTGCCACAGTGAATGTGCAGAGGTCAGAAGACAATTTTTGGGAGTCAGTTCTTTCCCACTATCTGAGAATCAAACCCATATTATCAGCTCTTTAAACACCTTGAAAAGTATCTCACAGGCCCATAAGCATGTGTTTGGAAGGGGTGCACGACTGTGGGTGGGTGTGCATACCAGACCCAGAGAGAGCAGACGAAGTCTTGTGGAGACCCCTGTCTAGACCAGAGCCTACACGAGGACTGGCCCAGTACATTTTCTCTTGCTATCACTGACCACAGACTGGATCATTTATAAAGCTAAGGGGCTTGTTTAGCTCATGGTTCTGGTATCTAGGAAGGCCAAGAACATGGTTCTGTCAGTACAAGTATGTGTCAGCCCAGGGCTGCCATCTTCTTCCTATAAAGCCACAAGTCTCATCATGGGAGTCCTAACTACCTCCCAGAGGCCCTTCCTCCAATACTATCAAGTAAGATTTATAGACGTTACTGAATAGTTTCAGTGGGAACTTTACAACATGGCCCTGGCTCTGATAGGGTGAATGAAAACCGACACTGCCATAGCAAGTGCTTGACAGGACAGTAAGCTGGTGCTGTGACTGCCCTGGAGAGTACCTGAGTTGAAGGACAAGGTGGATTAATGGTGATTTTTCAAGATGGGCTGAACCTTGAAGGAGAGCAGGAGTTTGTCCAGGCAGAATGACCAGCACAAGCAAAAGTCATGGGACTAGGAACTAGGGAAATGCCTGGCGCTTGATGTGTGGCAAAGTGTTGTGTGTTCTGGGCAGATGGAGGTGGGAGTATTGGGCAGGGAAGGTACTGGCACAAGAGGGAATGTGATTGCCAGGGAGACCTGGGAATCCCTGCCACATGGAGGGTGCCTGGAGCTGCCCTTAACATCCCCAGACTCAAACCCATTCTCCTGTGTCTGTCCTAGGAAGATGCTCGGTCAGATCCACTATGGACAAATTCTCCCTGATCCTTGGCTTGCAGTCTGTCTAAAATCTCTCTCTTCCTCCCTCCTATTCTCCCTCTCTCCCTCCTCTCTCTCATCTTGATAGGAAGAAACCTCACTGTGAGTTTGTAAATATCTATCAACATGTTCAGATAGTCTTTGTTCACACTGTGTAAGTATCTGATTTTTTTTACGGTTTTGTGGGGGTTTTTTTTCTCTAATTTTTAAACCTTTAAGCCATCTGTGGTTTATTTTGGTATAAGGTAGGAATCTAACTTTATTTTTTCCAAATTCTTAGCCAGTTATTCTGTCCCATTTTCTGAGTAATCCATCATTTCTGCAATAGTTTGTTTATTTTTTTCCAAAATTTCATTCCCCTTCTACTTGGTTTTAAAAGTATAGTTACTATGTAGAAAAAAGAAGAAAGAAAAAGAGTCAGGAGAAGAAATGAAACTCCCACACATGGGAGTATGTGGCTTGGAAAGTAAGACTCCTCTCTTCCTACCTCCCCATGAAAATGTCAACTAATTGTCACTTATTATGTTACAACTTGTAATCGGATTTCTCTTCAATACATAGATGTAGAGAGGGAAAAATCTAAAAGAGATCACCATCTCTAGATAATGTATATTAGCATAAGAAATATATTGCCTCGTGTTGGTGAGTCCTCAGTGGATAAAGGTGGTTGCCACCAAACCTGAAGACCTGAGTTCAGTCCTCAAAACCATATGGTGGGAGGAAAGAACCAACTTCTGCAAGTTGTCCTCTGACCTCCATGCATATTCATTGCTCATGCATGCCCAAATACAAAATAAATAAACAAACAGACAAAACAAGCAAATAAATAAATGGGATGGAGAGATGGCTCAGCAGTTAAGAGCACTGGCTGCTTTTCCAAAGGACCAAGTTCAGTTCCCAGCATCCACAGAGTGGCTCACAACCATGTGTAACTCCAGTCCCAGATCTGACACCTCATCTGACCCAGCAAAAGGCTGCTTACAACCAACTGTAATTCTGGCTCCAAGGGATCTGATGCCCTCTTCTGGTCTTCTCAGTTACCTGCACTCATGTGCACCTACCCCAATATAGACACACATACAAACATATAATTTTTAAAAGTTGTAAGCTGATTTTTTTACCTACATGTGTGTATGTCTATATGTATATTTGGAAAAGTCAAGCAATCCTGAAAGATACAAAATAAAAAATAGAGAGCTAACATGGAGCTGAAACCTAATCCCAGTACTCAGGAAGCAGAAGCTAACAGAAGGATCCGGAGTTTGAGGCCGTTCTGAACTTCGTAACAACACTGTCTAAAAAGAACAAAAGGAAGAGGGGCTGGGAAGGTTGGTCCACAGATAAAGCCCTTGGCACTCAAATATGAAGACTAGCGTTCACAGTCCCAGCACCCAGTAAATGCTGGATGTGGCAAGCTGTCTGTGGTCCCAGCACTTTGGAAACAGAGACAGGACATTCCCCCAAGCAAGCTGGCTAGCAAGACTGACTGAATCTCCAAGTGCTCACAATTCACGTGAGACTCTGCCTCAATAAAAAAAGGTAGAGATCTTTTTTTTTTTTTTTTTTTTTTTTTTAAGAACTCAAGTCTGTGCTGGCCTACATAGTAAGACTCAAAAAAAAAAGTTTTCAAACATTAGAAATTTTTCAATTCATATATCTAAATCCAATAGACTTTCTCAGTAACATGAATAAAGAAATGTGATCAAAAAAAAAAAAAGGTAGAGAACAACCACAGAAGAAACCCAATAAACCCTGGCCTCCACTTGCGCACACACGTGGATATATTTGTACACCCAACACACACAGGTAAGGCCCATGCACATGCAAACAGACATACACACATACAAACATATGAAGAGAAGAAAAATGAACAAGTATTTCTGTTTCACTCAGTACTGGCCTACCCATGCCCAGTTCCTGTCCGCAAAGATAACCATGGTGGGAATGGCCTCTTCAAAAGAGAGATGAAGAAAGCATCTCTCTTCTGATCCAAGCTGTCATCTGTAGAGGCTCCACTTTGGGACCTTGGGTTTGCTGTGCCAGACTGCGTTTTTCTGCCAGCAATGAACTTCTGAAAGCATTTGAGTTTTACCACACGGTTCAGCCTCTGAGCACTCAAGTCTCTGCCTCATTGTTTGCCTCAGAAACACAGTGACTGTATTCTATAGCTATTTTCCTCATGAGCCTTATATTGTACACCCCTCCTCATGACTGGAATTTTGTTGGAACTGAATTGTTCTTACAGATTATTAGATTATTTTGTCTATGGAGTGGGTTTCCCCTTTGGTGTCTCTCTTCTGTGACTCGGTTCAGATTTGTGACTTTTTTTCATGGGTACGCAACATCTTCCTGAAAGTGTCTTAGTGTTAAGGCACCTGGTGTCACAGTCACAGCCACCTGAGAGGAACAGAAAGCTGGAGGCTCAGTGGCCAGCAGGTTAGGGGAGGGCATTAGTACTCAGCAGAGCTCCAGAGGTCACCCAGGGGCCACTTTGGCTCAGCAAACAGAAGAATGTTCTGTCTGTTGGCACTGTGGGGCCATGGAACAAAGTTGTGGAAGAGGTGGTGAGCTCTCCAACACTGGCTTTTTCCCAGTGTTCCAGGGGAAAATGGAGTCTGGGCTGCCTGGGGGCCTCCCAGTTGGTGACAGGCATGAGGAAGATGCTGGGTGGGAAACACACACACACACACACACACACACACACACACACACTGGTGTTTTTACTTTGCTCAAGGAGAAAAGACCAAGCCTTTCCAGCCCCCACTTTTCTCATCTCACCTCATTTCTCTTCTTACTTCCTTCAGGTGGAATAGTGTTTCTGTATTTCACATTCTAAGACAAAACATATCTGCAATCCAGGTGACTACCAAGAACACCCAGCAAGGACCTGGATTCTAAGCCGACTCTATCCTGGCCACCATTCTGATTGTCTCCTGGGGTTCCTGCTCAAAGTCAGACTGACAAATAGAAACCTGTATCACCCTCCCCACCTCTCAGTCCTTGGGACAGTTTCTGGACAAGTGAGTTGTCCAGTGGGCAGTGAACAGGCACCTCCGGGTTGTCTCCCATCCCTGGTTCTGCATGTACACTCATCTTTCTCCCCCGGGCAGCACTCAGCTTGGCTTGCAGTGTCCTCAGGGGGCCAATGGGCTTCTTGATTCCAGCCTGCACATCTGGAAGTTGATGCTATTAAAACAAACCCCATTATATAACAAACGGACATCTGGAACCCTTTAGCACTGAGTTTTTAGAAAAAGACATTGTTTTGGATATGCTTACTCCTAAGAATGTGGTACAGAACCCTCCCCCTGACTGTCCAGGAACCCAGGGACCAAGCGGCCTCTCCTGGGTCCACTTCTCAAGCTAAGGAAGAGGCCAGAGGTGGGCTGGGGTACAGACAAGGAAAGAGACCCCACACACACACACACACACCAGACAGACAGCTTCATGTGCTCTTGCTGTCTGCAATCTTTGCATGCTTCCTTTCCAGATTCATTTGAATATTTACCCCCAAAACACTTGCATACCTACTATGTGCTGCCGTCTTCCATATCAATCACAGGCCTGTCCCCAATATTGCTGATAAATCTGGTACTCCAGTATGTCTTTTTATCCCAAGCCTGCAGGGACCAGGAGGCAGCTCCATGGGTAACAGTGCTTGCCTGACAACCTGAATTTGATCCCCAGAACCCAGGAGGTTTAAAAGGCTAGATACAGTGGCATGAATCCGTAATCCTAGGACTCTTGTGGTAGGATGGGTGGTGGAGGCAGCAGAATCACTGGAGGCTAGCAGACTGGCTCACCTGGGTTGTGCAACAAAGCAGAAACAAGAGAGTGTGCAATCAGGGTAGGAGGGAAATGACTCCAGAAAGTTGTCCTCTGACCACCATATATGCACCTGGCACGTTCATGAGTGCACAACACACACACACACACACACACACACACACACACACACACACACATTCCTCAATCTGGGCATACTAGCATGCACCTGTGTTCCTAGCTACTCAAGGAGCCTGAGGTGGGAGGGTCATCTTGGGTAACACAGTGGAACCTAACAAAAGGAGGGAAGGAGGTAAATGAAAAAAGAGAGAGCCTGGAGTGTCTGAATTACTAATTTTTTTTAATCACTTTGTGCTTGTTACATATATATGGGTGTTTTGCCTGCAATGTTCATGCAGTACCCACAGAGGCCAGAAGGGGGTGTGTGATGCCCTGATTCTGAACAGTAGTGTGGTAGCCACTCTGGGGATCATCTACAGGATTGCAAACCTGACCACCCTCAGCAGTAGAACCCCTGCAAGCATCCTCAGGCCATTCTCAAATTGTTCACCCTACCCATCCTTTCCGGACACATTGGTGGGAGCACTGGAGCACAAATGACCTGGACATAAATGGCACTTCTCTGAGTAGACCTTGATCTAGCAATAAGAACCTCTGTAAGAAACCTCTGCCTGGGGTTACGGGTGTGGCTCTATCAGTAGGATGCTTGCGGAGCATGCAGGAGGCCTCTGCAGCAAATAAAACCACTGTGCTCTGTAATCCCAGCCTCTGGGGGTGGAAGCAGAAGGATGAGAAGTTCAAGGTCATTCTCAGCTACTTGATTTGTTCAAGGCCAATCTAGACTATATAAGATTCTGTCTTATTGAACATTAAAATTGTTCATTAAAATTGAACATTAAAAAGAGAGAGAGAGAGAAAGAACTGTCTAAATAAAGGCTGGAGAGATGGCTCAGTGGTTAAGAGAACTGGCTGTTCTCACAGACAACCTGTGTTTGAGTCCTAGCACACACATAGTGGCTCACAACCATCCATAACTCCCACATTCCAGAGATATGATGCCTTCTTCTGATCTTTGAGGACCCTGGACACAAGTGCTCTATATATGTACAGAAAACACCCATACACATGAATTAATCCAAAAAGTTTTTCTTAATGTCTGACTAACATTTCCAAATGTAAGTTCTAATTTAAAAATTTCCCCCAACAGTTTATAATTAAAATGCTCAAAAAATTTTTAAAAAATCTTAACAACTTGTACACAGAGCAAGCATATGTACATGCCACCTGTGCAATAGTTGGTAGGTGATTGTGCATTTCTGTCAATTCCAAAGCAAGTTGTAGGCATCAGTATACTGTTGCCGAATATTTGATCACATTGTGAACACCAAGACTGAGTTGAAAAATCTGTTTCTATTATAGCATGGCTCAACCTTTAATTCTAGAGCTTTCTGTTTACTGTAAATAAGTACTTGTGATGTGGATCTGCCCTAGCACACACCTTTAATCCAGGAGCTTTCTGTACACAGGATTAAATAAAGCTAACCCTGGGTCAAGAGGCAGAGCAAGAAACCAGCTGACTGGGATTAAACAGAGAGGACGGACATTCAGCTGTAGGATATCTAAAAGAAGATGGAGAAGGAGCTTTTTGGCTCTGGACTTTTTCCTCTAGGGTTTTCAGCTGAATAGGAAGATCAGCTGGGTGCTTTCTCTGCCTCTCTGAGCTAGCCGGTTTTCACCCCAGCATCTGGCTCCTGAGTCTTCATTGGTAAAACCAAATGACTGGGATAGTTTAGTTTTATAAAACAAGTGTTTTTGATGCCATTGACACTCTGCATGCACATCACTTGTCTCTGGATTTTACCGTGTGTGTGAGAGTGTGTGTGTGAGAGAGTGCCAGGGCAAGCATGTGGAGATCAGAGGGCACCCTCAAGTGCCAGTCCTTGGCTTCCACCTTGTCTGTGACAGTGTCTCTTGTTCACTTCTGCTTGTATCAGGAACTCACAGCCGTTCTGGTCTGCTGCTCATCTACCTGTAGGGGCACACTGGAATCTCGGACATGTGTGCTACTGTGTCTGGCTTGGTGTGGGTTAAGGAGATCCAAACTCAATCAGGTTTGCACAGCAAGTGCATTCACCACTGAGCCATCTTGCTGGGCTTCCTTGAGGTGAAACTGACAGACAGACAGATGCACAAGCCCTATGTTCCCTGTTTCAGTGAGGTTGACCTGGGTAGGCACCTGTGCAATGCAATATTGTCTTCATGCGAAGTCCATCCTCAACTCCACAGATTGCCTCAACCTCCCTCTTGCACTTGGGACCCTGACCCCTCCCAGAGACAAATACCACTATGTGTATTTTCACCGTAGATGATGATTCACTGAATTTAGATGCCAGCAGTCATCAGTGCCTCCCCAGGACCTAAAAATGTGATTGTACTTGATGACAGGTTCTTTCAAGAGGGACTGTGTCCTTATGAAGAGACGTTAAGAAACAGCTGTGCACAGAGAAGACCATGTGAAGACATGAACTATCTTCCTCGGGGGGGGGGGGGGACGACGACCCTCTAGCAACTCCCTGATGGCACACTTTAGCCTCCAGGATTGGGAGCGAGCACATTTCTGTTGTTTAAGCCACCTGGGCTGTGGTGTTTTGTTTTGGTGTTCCTAGCAAACTAAGACATTAGGCTTGTCTTTTCATGATTTCATATCAATAAAAGCAGGAGCTGAAAAAGGACCAGTCAGTAAAACAACTGTCAGGACCAGAGCTCAGTCCCCGGAACACAAGTAAACTCAGGTAGCACATGCTTGCAATTCCTCATGCTGAGGAGCCACTGAGGCTCAGCCAGCCTAGACAAAGTGGTGAGAGCCAGGTCCCAACAGAGACCCTGTCTCAGAAAACAAGGTTGGGCTGGAGAAGTGGTTCAGTGGTAAGAATGCTTGCTGTGCACCTGTGAGGACTTGAGTTCAGGTTCCCCAAACCCACAGAAAAACTGGATGTAGGCCAGCAAGATGACTCAGTGGGCAGAGGAGCACTTGCCAGGCCTGTTGACTTGAGTTCTCGCACTCTCAGATCCACACAGGGAAAGGACTGAAGTGATTCCCACAACTCATCTTCTGATGGCCACACATGCACACACATACACCCACTAAAACAAACAAAGAATGTAAAAAAATTAAGAGTGCATGTGGCCATGTGGCCATGCATGCCTGTTACCCCAGCATGGGGAAGAGAACTATGATGGAACCCTTGGGGCTTGCTGGCCAGCCAGCCTGGCTTCAGGTTCAGTGACAGAGTCTGTCTCAATACAGAGTCTGTCACAAGGGAGTAAGACAGAGGGATGGATAGAGGAGGTACCCAATGTCCTCTTATAGCTTGTACACATGCACAGCACCTTTATAAATACTCTGTGTGTGTATGTGTACGTGTGTACATGTGTGTGTACGTGTGTATGTGTACGTGTGTGTACATGTGTGTGTAGCTTACTTTGTCCAGCCTGGGACTCCTGGGAATTATCCATGATGTCTTGTTCCTTTTCGTTGATGGTTAATATTCCACCATATGGCATTAGCACAATTTGTTTTTATAACAATTGGTTGCTAAACATTTATTTTCTGTACTTTATGATTTGCTCTGCTCAACAGCTGTCAGGTCTGAGACCACTCCATGGACAGACAGGATTTCTGGGCTACTACCAGGAGAAAGTGAGCTTTCTGCACTGTCATGTACAATAGCTGAGAACAAGGAGCTGGGTGGCAATGACATTCAAATCACCAAGTGCCATGACCAATAGGAGAAGAGGTATGTTTAGAGTTTCAGGAAACACAGTCTCAGTGTCTGGGGTGCCCAGATTTTATTCATGTGTGTGATAGTTAGCTGGATACACTCTAGAATTACCTAGGAAGGGAGTCTCAAGGAGGGATTGTCAAGATTAGGTCAGCCTGTGGCAAGTCAGGGACTGTGTGTGTAGCGGGAGACATTTTGATTAGATCAACTGTAATCAAAATCGAAGCGCCAGAATACTTTCCCACTGAGGATGGCACCATTCCCTAAACAAAGGGTCCTGAATTGTATAGGAATGAAGAGAGCCAGCAGAATGCAAGCAAGTATGCATTAATTCATTACTTCCTGCTTCTTCTCTTTTTTTATGTTTATTTATTACTTCAAGTTACATCTCTACCACAGTGCCCTCTTTCCACCCCTCCCAGTTCCACCCTCCTACCCTCTATCCCCTCTCCCACCAATCCCACTCCTCTAGAGTAGAGTGTCCCTACTTATCAGTCCCCTACTCCAGTTCAGCAGTCATATGAGGGCCAAGAGCTTCCTCATACACTGGTGGGGGCTTACATGGCAGCACCACTAGGGCAAAGTGTCCCATTAACAGGTAACAAAGTCTATGTTCCTGTTCCTTTTGGTGCATTGGTTGTAGAATAGTTATCCTGTACTATATGGCTAAAATCCGATTATAAGTGGATAGATGTCATGTGTATCCTTCTGTCCTTCCTGCTTCTTATCTACAGATGCAATGTGACTAGACATCTCAAATTCACTATTCCAAACTGCCACTATGATTTCCTGAAATGATGGCCTGTAACCTGGAACTGAGATAAAATAAACCCCTTTTCCCTAAGTTGCTTTTGTCAAGGTATTTTATCACAGCAACAAGAAAGAAAACCAAGACAACACGTGGCTATTTCTGTATCTTATTTTTTTCATCTGAATGGGGCCTGACAAAAATTTGCTTCACTTTGCCATGATACTTCCTAGCAATGTGAGTATTTGAATTAGAAATTACAGGAAGTGGTGGTCCAGGCCTTTAATCGCAGCACTCAGGAGGCAGAGGCAGAGGCAGGAGGTTCTTGGTGAGTTTGAGGCCAGCCTGGCCTGCAGTGTAAGTTCCAGGACACACAGGTGAAATCCTGTCTCAAAAAACAAGGAAGGGAGGGAGAGGGGGAGGGAGCCCATTCTTTATCACAGACATTAATTTAATACATTTTTTTCCAACAAGATCAGAGAAGTTCATATTCCAAACTGCCTTCATTTGTTTTATTCCAAAAATTATTTTTATCTGAAATGCTTTCTGACTTTGAAGTTCTTAGGAATTGCTTTTTGGCACAACTTACCTGCTTTGTCCCAAGTGGCCTTGGAAACCTCATCAATTCCACTCGAGTGATGATCATTTTTTGCTTTTCAAGACAAGAAAAATGCCTATGGTTTCGCTTTGAAGCTTGCTAGAGAAAATTCTCTGGGACCCTTATTGTGAGGTAAGGGAATTTGAAACAAAAGTCAATTCAGATTTAGAAACAGTGACTGTATTTGACTCCTCTGTTGCCCACAGGATGTGAAGAATCCTTTGTGGCAGCTCCCAGCAACCTAGGATCACCTGAAGTGGTCCATTTGCAGGGAATGATGACAGAGAGACTTCGTGTGCTATACAGGAGAGAGCTCCCACTGCCTCCTCACACTTCATATTCTCCCGCCTCCAGAGGTTTGGGAAATGCTTTTATTGGTACAGCCAGGAGCAGAGCTGAAAGTGGGTTTTTCTTTGTTTGTTTGTTTGTTTTGTTTTGTTTTTTTCCTTCCCTCCCCAAAGTCATCCTTATCACAACTAGAGAATGTACAGGAGCTCCCCAAGCCACCTGCCTGCTACTTAGTGTTCCTCGACCCAACAGGAATTGATGCAGATCAACCACACTTTACTGGTTTGCTTTTCTTAACTGATTTTCTTTTAATTCCTTTGGTGCTGAGATCTGAACCTAGGCCCACCTCATGCATACTAGACAAGTACTTCACCACAGAGCAGTACTAACCCCCTCCCCACCCCCAGCTTGGTACATTTTTATAACCCTGTGCTAGAGAATGGATCATAAACATTCATGAACCCAAGCCCCTTTCTCTAGTTAAACATCTCTAACAATGGCAGCTTGGAAGTCTCATTGCCTTCCTCTCCCAGCTCCAAACCTGCTCCTGTGGCTGAGTTCCAGGGTCAGCCAGCAGCCAGGCCTGGGAGGTGGGGCAGTCTGGCTGAGGGCTTACTCTCCCTCTGCGCCAGACAGTAGGGACATTGAGCACAGAGGACCTTGGGTGCGAATCAGATCTCCACAGTTGCAGGAGAGAACTTGGCACAGGACCCAGCAGAGGAGAGGCAGAGCCAGGAACCTTGGGTGGTCCTAGTAACCCCACTATACCCCTCCCGAGAGCAGAGCGCTTGTCCCAGAGCACAGGGAGGCCCAGTTAGTGTATCAAAAGGACATGGGCCTTGGGGACAAGGAGAGCCCCAGGAGACAAAGGAGATAGGTGGCCAGTGGAGGGGGTGCAGAAGATAGAAAGGGAAGGGCCCAAGGGCAGCGTACTAATGGGAGCCTCGGGAAGATACCACTCATGGCTGAAAGGAAGAAGCACAGGGTGAGATAGGGAGGACATCAGAGCCTGGTGGGCTATATGGCATGTGATCCCAGCCCCTAGGAGGCTGAGGCAGGAGGATCCCAAGTTTGAGGTCAGCAGTTACATAATATGGCCTTGTCAGAAAGAAAAAAGGCAAGAAAGGGAGGGGGGAAAAAGACTTTCCTAAACATGACTTTAGGAGACATGGTTTGAAATTTAAAATGAACTGGAGAAGGGTTGGGAATGTGGAAACCCACATGGAGCTGATGACACAAAGCCCAAAGCAAAAGTGAAAGTGGGAAAATCAGCACCCGGGGGACACCAAGGGCCTAGAGGGTGCCATGTGCTCAAAATAAAAATAAGCATGACGTTCTAGAAGGGGAAAAGCAAACGGAGTAGAAGCCATCATTTTTAAATGGAAAGAAAAAGTTTCCATGGTTTGAAGAACGCCCTGGGTTTTGCAGATTGGAAGGCTCACTGGGTTCCAGGCAGAAATGATGGAAAAAAGACTCATAACTGGGCAGCGCCAGAGAAGAGCCCGTGATTAAAGGAAAAGCTCACATAAGCTTCCCAGTGGAGAGAGCTAGTCGCAAAGAATAGGAGGATCAGACTGAAACCCCACTTCTCTCCCAGTGCCCGACTTCCATGTGATGTTCACTCGTCAAAGTGCCAGCTATGCAAGCCCCAGCACCCAAGTTAAGAAAGCCGAGCGTGGTGGCACTCACTTGTAATCCCAATGCTGGGGAGGTGGACACAAGGTGGAGACAGGCAAACGGTCAGCATAGCTTGTTTGGTGAGCTCTAGGTCAGTGAGAGACCCTGACTCTAAAAATAAAAAGAGGGATGCACCTGAGGAACACAGCCTCTGCACACACAGCACACATGAAGGAGGGAGGGAGGGAGGTAGGGAGGGAGGGAGCTACCTATATGAGTCTCTTCTATATCCTACTGAGAAAACCATCCCATAGTGGCCAGGCTCCCATTCACCTACCTAAATAGGGGGAAAAAAGAAAGAATCCATCAAGAAGAAGCCAGAGTAGGCTGAGCCATCAACCCGTATCTACCTAGTACCGAATGATAAGGAATGATGAGCCGGCACTGTGGTTTGGTTATCCCTTGAGAAACTTGCAATGAGGCTAATCTGGTGATGCAGACCTTTAAAATCTATAATACTTCGGCGGGAGGATAGCAAGTTCAAGGCCTGCCTGGGCTACAAGACCAGCCTGGAACAGCTTAGTGAGATGCTGTCTCGAAAACAAAAGCAAACAAGGGCTGGGAGCGGAGTTGAACAATAGAACATTTTACCTGGCGTGTCTGGGGCCTTGGTTCAGTTTGAAGCACGGGGATGGAGGTGACCCTGTTGCTGAAATGGAACCATCACTGTGATGGGACTAAAAGTCGGGATGTGTAAGAGGTGATGAGGTCATGGGGAAGGGCAATGAATGTCCTCATGAACAGACAAGAGGCAAGGCCTCTCATTGCATGTGGAGCTCATCAGCTTGGGGAGAGCAGCTGGCCAGCAAACCCTAGGAATCCTCATGTCTCTGCCTCCCAAACACTGGGATTATAGGTGCACACCAACATACCTGACTTTTTACTCTGGTGCTGGAGACCAAAACTCAAGTCCTCATGCCTGCAAGGCAAGTGCTTTACCAACCAAGCCATCCCCCAGCCTGTTCTAAAACTAACCACACCACAGCTGCCTTTCAACAAGACATTAGGAAGTAAAAACGATTAGGAAAATTTGCAAGAACAGCAATAACCAAGCTTGGCAGATGGGAATAGTAGGCGAAAACAGTACATGGAAATGCTAACATCAACTGAGTTGTTCTCAAATGTTCCTATTTTCCTTAGTTTTTTTCTTTTCCTCAGTGAAATGTGACTTCTAATTTTTAAAAAAAATTTTTAAACATTGCCACATCTTACATCAGTTTCTGTCACTCTAACAGAACACGTGAGACTGGAAAAGTTGTAAAGGAGAGAGAGGTTTATTCTGGCTCACAGTGTGGAAGTCTGAGAGCATGGTCTGGGTAGGTGCTCAGCTTCTGGGGAGGGCAGCAGTTCTCCATGCAGCAGATAAGCTGGTGGGTACGGTGGGAAGCAAGCTGGGACACGGGAGCATTTTATAAACCACCCACTCTCATGGTGAGAGCTCAGCCACTCCCTAGAGAAGTCTCCAGATAATTCAGTCTCCAAGTAATCTCCTCAAAGGCCCAGCTCCCAATCCCAGTACATTGGCAAGCAAATGTCAACATGGATTTGGCAAGAGGACCGTATCCAAAACCATAGCAGCCATAAAACGAAGCAGAGACGTGCTTTACAGTTCACACGTGTGCTTCAGGTGATTCTCGAAGGTCCAGTTGTGTTCCTGCTGGTCCTCCTTCCTATGAGCGCTGCTCTTTACTCCCAATGGGCTCTCCCCTCCCCCACCCATCTGCCCCTGCAGCCCCTCCATATGTCTTGTAAGTTTGCAATTTTTGTCCCCACCCTCATGCTGCAAAGGGCTGTGGGCAGATGGTGTGGCCAGCCCTTCCCCAGGCTGCCACTTCTGACCCCAACCTAAATTTCCTTCCATCCCTACCCCAAGTCTCAGGAGGAGGCCTTGCCTCTTGTTTAGCATGAGCAACAGACGCCATCCCCACTTCTTACCATCACACCCACATGCATCCCGAAACCTCCACCACACCTGCAGGCCTGTGCCTCCCAGGCTTGGCTGCCATCATCCTTTGCCTTTTCCTTGAACCTGGGTCTGTTCCTTGTAAGGCCTTGTCTTTCTGTCTCTCTCTCTCTCTCTCTCTCTCTCTCTCTCTCTCTCTCTCTCCAGCCCTTCTGCCTAGAAACAGTTCAACTGTTCCATCTCAGCATATCACACCACCTCTGAACCTAGCACTTCCATTCACCTTCCTCTGAATTCTTAACTCTCCTCTCCTCCATTCTTGGCCCCACTCTTCCCTTGATTCAGCCCAACTCAACCCAGCCAGGGACACCTCTGCCTTGACTTGGCTTCTCTGTAGCTCCAAAACTTCACCTTGCCTTGACTGGCACTGTCTGTCTCCACCTGTCTCTGAGTACATCTTTCTGATTTTCTGCCACAATACCTTTTCCTTGGATTTTACCGTTAAGGTCCTCAGATAGCTTCTTGCCACACAAATGCCTCTGGAGACCTTCATTCCCCTGTCCAGAACTTTCGCAGAAAAATTAATTTTTCTTCAGTTTCAGGTAATAGAGATGAGGGAGGTTTTGGAAACTCAGCTTGTTTTTGTTATGAACGTTTTTGTTTGTTTTTGCCTCTTCTATTGCATAAGAAATTCTTATTCTATTCTGCCTTTCCTTTCCTTTTTAAAAAAGTGCATTTTAAAACTTTATGTGCATTGGTGTTCTGCCTAAATGTGTGTCTGTGACACCATGTGAGGGTGTCAGGTCCTCTAGAACTGGAGTTACAGATAGTTGTGAGCTGTCACGTGGGTCCTGGGAATTGAACCCAGACCCTCAGGAGATGTGGCCAGGGCTTTTATCCACTCTGGTCCCAGATTCCATTCTTCTTAAATCAACCCTCCCCATGGTGGTATGGGACACTTCTCCCTCTTCCAAGGAATGTAGCCCAAATGCCATTTGAGTACCTAAATTGGGGAAATTAGTTTCTCAGTGGCTGACAATTTGGGTTCCAAACATAATGAGCAATCAAGATTCTTCCTGATTATGGGAAAGGAGAGTGAGGTTTAAAAAGGAGGATGAAGCCCCCCCCCCCAAGGACACCCAGGGAGAACTAGGAGAGGGCCTGAGAGAAAGGAGTAGGAATGGGAAGAGTCAGGCCAATGGAATAGAGAGGACAGCCTTGGGGGCAGCAAGCAGCTGCCTGGTCTGCCCTCTGACCAGGGCCTTTGACAGTATCTGGGAGAAGGCTAGAAAGCCTCAACCAGCCATCTACCTGTGGCTCCAGGAAGAGCCCTGGATACCAGTGCTGTGATACATGAGGTGGGCCTCCAGAAACTGAACTTGAAATGCCCCAACACCCCAATCTGAGGGTTGCAATGGACAAATGGGACCCAAAGATAGACACAGTCTGTTGCCCTGGGCAGACTACTCCAGGGCATCTTCGCCTGGCCATTCTCTTCTCTGGCAGCTCTTTCTGGATTCTTCCTTCTAGCTGTAGAGTCCAAACTTGTGCCACCTCTCTCTTCTGTCTCATCAAAAGGATTAGAACCTTTGGGACTAGAACAAAGGGACTAGGTCACGCTGGAGCCACTCACAAGTCACCAGAGCCCTCACTGAGACTCCAAATCACTCCAGGTGTTTCCTGCCCTGCCATCCTCTCTGGCCCAGCCATGGACACCAGCATGTCCTTCTGAACAGATATTCTGTTCCTCTCCCACACTTGCCCAGGGTCTCGGTGGTGAATATTTTGGGCAACGACAGGCCCTTTGAGAGGTAAGAGACTGAAAAGGCAGACGTGGCACGGAGGGAGGAAAGGGGAGACATGTTGAGATGGGAGGCAGCCAGGGATCAAGATGTCCTAACCCCAACACAAACCCCAAAGCAGAGGAAGGACTGATAGGATAATGTCCCACCCATAGGAGCCTCCTGACCTCCCTTTCCTAAAGGAACAGGGGTTGTCAGCCAAGATCAGAGTAGCCAGGAACGCAAGGGGCCTCCACTCACCTGAACCCCTTCACCCTGACTAGAGCACTCTTTTCTCCCCAGGCATCCCTCCTCCACTTCTGCTCCTCCTAATCTCAGAGTGCCTTGAGCAGAGCCACGGGTAGAGCCTGTCTGTGCTTCCCACACCAAAACAGTGCCTAGCTGGTGTCCCAAAGAATTAAGGAGTCATAGCAGAGCAGGTCCTCGATAAGGACAGTGTTTGGGTGAAGGTCAGGTTCTGTCTGCCCAAGCATGAGTTTCCCGTGGCAACAGCAAGCCCTCCCCTCCCCCTGAGGGCAGTCCTTTCTCTTGTCTGTTTGTCCTCTCTACACCCTCCCATCACATACCCTAGCCTCTTCTCTGGCTGATAATCCTGTGTGCATTTTTATTCCAGTGTTTGTGAATAGAAGAGTTAGAAGAGAATGGGCAGAAACCATTCCCAGAGCCCTGTACCCGAAACTTGATGCCTGGGCAGATCTGCTCCCCTCCAGCCTGCCCCCCATCCCAAGCCCTAGACAGAAGCTAACCACTCAGTCAGGGAGCAGCCTCAGGCCTGACTGGAATCAGCCTCTCCCCCACCACACACACACACACACACACACACACACACACACACACACACACACACCTGCTCCATAAAGGCTCAGTCTGGCTCTGGCTTTGCTTGAAGAATACTGAAAATGCAGGCTCCTGCCCCTCTCCCTGTACTTGACAACCCCCAACCCCCAGCTCCACCCCAAGGTCACTTTGTTCCAGTCTCAGTGCTTTGTGTCCTTTCTGCCTAGCACCTCCCGGATGTGTTTCCACACCTACAGCCCCAGATTGTCCTCCAGGGCCTGCTGGCTCTTCCCTGAAAGCCTTCAAGGGCTAGCCTTGACACCCACTCTGATGGTTTCTGATAGCCTGGTAACTGAGAATGATGATGGCTACTTCACCCGTCCCTTACCTTATGTACCCACTCTATGCACCAGCAGCCTGGGATATTTGCAATGGCAGCTGTCTTATGTGTCATTCCCAGTTGTGAGTCCTGACCCTTCATTAGGATGTTTCAAGATGCCTCTTGTCTGTCCCTGTCTACCAACCTCTCTTGAGACCTCTGTCACCCAGAGCCCTTGTAGTGTTCACCAAACACACAAAGCTCTTTCCTATATCTTGGTCACATACCTGCTTTAAATACCACCTGACCTCTGTATGACCTTTCTTGTAACACACCCTCTGACTCTCTAAGCCTAGGCATTCAACTTTTTTTTTTTTTTCCTTTGTGGTCCCTGGCCACATAATGTCACAGTCAGGGACTCTTCTGCTTATATATCTCCCTCCCTGAATTGAGTTATGCTTCTGGAATCAGAGCCTGAGGAAGGCACTCCCAGGACACACACACACACACACACACACACACACACCACTCACACTCAAGGAAAGGAAGCAGAAGACAGGGATACAGAATGACTATCAGGTAGAGTTTATACAAGGCCCAATCCAGGGGCGTTGTAGTATAAGCCATACTGCCCACCTGTCCCCTAAGGCAAGGAGGCTGTCTTTTGTGTCCTTGTTTCAGCTGGTTGTATGGAGCTTCCTATTCCTATTTCTAGAATTCCCTGGACAAGAAACTGTCATCATTCAGGATGATTCACAGCACAAAGGGAGCTAGCACCTATAAGAGGATGGGTGGGTATACTGGCCAGGTTGGGGTGTGTATAGGTGTGTAGGGTACAGACCAGTAGTCCCTGTGGAGTACGACTTCTGAGAGATTTCTGAAGGAGTGAAAAGTGAGCATTCCTGGCCCTCCCAACACTAACAATCACCACATCCACAGGTGCCCTGCCATAGGAGAAGGTCTTTCCCACAGTCTGGGGGAACACAGTGAAGTTGTCATAGAGACACCTAATCTCCAGGGCTGGAATCTCCCCTGAGCATCTATGTGCCCAACTATGAGGCCGACCTTCTTATCTATTCTTCTATAGTGTTATAGAGACCATTATAATCTATAACGGTCACATTGCATGTGGGAAAACAGGCTCACAGGAGTGATAGGACCTCAGGCAGATGATATAACTTGTGAGAGGAAAAGCCGAGATTCAAACCCAGGTGAGATTCCCTGCCTGCTTCCATCCCCTTCTATGTGAGTAACCTTGAACTCGGCTCTTCCTGCCAACCATAAGAAGGTGGGTCATGGGCTGGAGAGATGGCTCAGAGGTTAAGAACACTGCATGTTCTTCCAAAGGTCCTGAGTTCAATTCCCAGCAACCGCATGGTGGCTCACAACCATTTACAAATCTACAAAATGAGATCTGGTGCCCTCTTCTGGAGTGAATGTATACATGCAGGCAGAACACTGTATACACAATAAATAAATAAAATCTTAAAAAAAAAAAAAAAGAAGGTGGGTCATGCTTCTACCCTACAACAGTCCCCAAGGGTCACATCTGGCATTTGCAAGTTGGGAGGCCTGCACATGTACTTTGCATATAATTTGCATAATGGATGCATCTGGCTTGCATGTGTTCACATGGAGACCCCATCAGCGCTGCACAATGCCAATGATGTTTCTAAGCCACTCTCACTCCATGGAAGTTCATGCCAGCTTTACAGAGCCCAGGTTTCATGATTTCTGGGTTCTCTCTCTGGTCCTTACCTCTAGGCTGTACATCTCCCCCTCTGGGTCCTGAACCAGTGATGTTTGTCTAACTGGAGAGCATTACTGCAAGCTGCTGCCCAGGAGGCTCGTGTAGCTCTGACAGTCACCCTTTGTGATGGTGCATGTGTAGTCCAAATGAGTTACAATGGGCTTTGAGAGAGCTGAGCTGGACAAAAAAACTTGGTTACAAAAAACTGTGGACAGGGAGGTTCCCGTGTGGGTGTGCAAAAAGAAGAGGTTGGAAGGGGAAGGTGAACAGGAAGAACATGTAGAGTCGAGAACCCACACCTTGGCATAGGTGCCTCCACACTTAGCGGAACATGGGCTGCACTTCTCTTAGCAGCAGGGGCTCATCTGCAGCAGGGAGGGCTCCTGCCAGAAAGCTGGCAGAGTCTGAGCATTCTATTTCTGTCTCTCTTGGAAGAGCTACATTCCATAAACTGTGGCTTTCAGCAATCTTAGGTGATGATCTCTGGATAAACAAGGAGCCATATACCCCGGGTGAGACAGAAGAGGCTGGAAAAAAGACAGGACTCACTTCTCAGGACAGTTTGGGGACAGAGAAGGGGTGGGTCCAAAGCATACAGCATTAGTGCCCCAGGCTCACATACCACCAGGTAAACTCAGCTCTGCATCCTCCTGGGATCCATTCTCTTTTCTTCTGCTCCAGGAGGCCCACAGAGGAAGCAAGGCAGCAGAAGTTCTCACCCACTCCTCCCCCTCCCCCAATGAAGCATTCTAAATGTAAGAGTTTACTCCTATGTCTGTCTCCGATGCTTGGGTCATCCTGATAGCATCCTTGGGTATGCCTGTTGCCAGAGCTGTAAAGGTAGGGAATGTGTGTGCTCGTGGGAGTGTACCTGTCTCCATGAGACAGTGCGGCTAATTATGTCTGGAGGTGCGTGTGCATGCCATGTGAACAGAAACTCTGCCTCTGTGTGTGGTACTCTGGAGTCTCCATCCAGGTGGAGATGCTCGTCTGAGTCAGGGAGGACAGGACTGCCTCCCTCTCCTGCCTCTGGCCTCCCTCGGTTTCCTGTCTGGCAGATGCAAAGTGGCCTCATCATCCACAGGGAGACCCCAGTCTCTGGCTGTATCCATCCAAGCCCCTGAGCATCTTCCTGTACTAGTGTCTTCCTCCTACACTAGGATGGGGCCCAGGCCCTGGCTCCCCAAACTGTTCCAATTAAAGAAGGAACCTGTTTTTGATGTCAGCCACCTGGGAAGGGGAAGTGAGACCCATTTGTCCTTCTAGCCCCCTGTTACATGGACATTTTCAAGTTCAGACAGGGTCCAGCCTCCTTCCTGTGAG
This sequence comes from Lophiomys imhausi, assembly GCA_907164525.1. Taxonomy (NCBI): domain Eukaryota; kingdom Metazoa; phylum Chordata; class Mammalia; order Rodentia; family Muridae; genus Lophiomys; species Lophiomys imhausi. Next base: position 1,432,932 of record CAJQZJ010000520.1, on the reverse strand, counting down.
TTGTGGGCCCCACATCTGGGGCTGGGGAAGGGAGTAAGAGGAAGGGGCGGGACCCTTTGGAAAAAGATCACAGCTTCTGGGGTGGGGGAGTTTTCTCCAACTGAGCGGTGTTGCCAAGCAGTCAGAACCCAGCCAGGGTGAGGAACTGAGCTTTATTAATTTGCCCTCTGATGTCTCACTTTGTGAAAAGCAGGAAGTCAATGGCTTCAAGAGCATGAGTAAGTACCTTTTCTTTGCAAAATGACTCCTAACATCTCTGGTAAACGGGAGGCTTTGTGTGCATCTGTAGTTGCCTGAGCCATTTAAGCTGGCTTGAATGGTGGATTATTAGAAGCAGATTGGGGAAGCCATGGCTTGTCACCAAATGGCTACATGTTTCTAAGCACTGCAGTCTCCTCTCTAGGCTACTCTCCTCACTTCCTCCTAACTCGCGCAGAGCTGTGGACATAGCATGCCCTGGTAATGTCTCTTCACCTCCAAAAGCCCCTGAAGTGGCTTCAATAGAGCCCCATCCTGCTCAAATTTAGTTCCAGCAGAACCCCAGATTGTGGCCTTATTTGGAAACAGGGTCTTTGCAGATGTATTTACTTAAGATGAGGCTGTTCAATGACCGCTGTCCTTATAAGAACACAGAAGAGGGTCGGGTGGAAGACCAAGAGACGGGCATGTGAATGCAGAACCAGAGACTTGAAGAATGCTGCAGACATGAGCCAGAGATCTCTCAAAGCCACTAGAAGCTGAAGAGGCAAGGAAGGGTTCCTCCTTGGAAGAATGGCCCCAGTAATACTGCAATTCTGTACATTAAGCCTCCAGAAATATGGACAATAAATTCTAAGCAGTTTTAATTACATTTACTATCTTATTTTATGTGTATGGTGTTTTGCCTGTGAGTATGTCTGTGTACCACAGTGTGTGCCTAGTACTGGAGGAAGCCAGAAGAGGGCATTGGATGCTCTGGAACTCGAGTTACAGACAGGTGTGAGCAACCATATGAGTGCTGGGAAGCAAACCTAGGTCCTCTGGAAGAGGAGTCCTGCTGTTAACCACCAAGCCATCTCTTCATTCATGGACATGACTCTTGTAACCTAAGAGTTGGTCTATTTAGTCATTCTTACTGGACATCCTGTTAACAACCTACCATGCAGGAAGCCTTTTGAATTCTGATTCTGTCATCCAAGAGGACATTCCTGGCTTTGTCTCATCCCCACGAGACCACAGCCCTCGGAATCTGCACCAGTGGAACACAAGACCTGTGTGGAAGTCCAGGTATTAAGTGCTGTTTTTTCTTAACCACTAGAATTGGTAGTTATGAGGGCAACCCTAGAAATTAAAACACTCACACCTTACAGGGGACTCCAATTGCCTGTGTCCCACCATTACCCTGTTCAGGAGGAAGGACCAGCCTGGTTTTGGTCGAGTGTCTCCCGTAAGGGACCAGCTGGAAAGGGTGGGGCATAGATGTAGGTTCAGAACTGCTCTTTCCGAATCCTCAATACCCTTCCTTCAGATGTGCTTACTCACACCTCAGTTTTAAAAAAGATTGTGAGAAAATAGGAACTGTCCAGGCAGCCACTGGTATGTCATTTCTTAGTTTTGGAAGCTGCGGGCCCTGCACTTCCTATATAATCAGATATATTTATCTCTCTTAGGTCTCTGAGGTGGTTGAAGACTAGATAGCTAGAGTCTCATAGTTAAATTTTGAGTTGTTTAGGAATCAAGAGGGCATTCTGGATCTAAGAAGATATTTTTAAAATTGTGATCCAAGTTAGTATGAAAGCTGAGTTAGATATAGAACTTTAAACTCATGGAGATGGTTAGATAGTAGAAGGTTAAAGTCCAAATACATATGGACTGGACATTGGGAATGTATGCTAAGCCATATAACTCTCATAATTGTGGCCTAATTATTTCAATTGTTTTGTATTGTATTTATTGTTGTAAGAGAAAGAACCATTTGGTGGACTGAAAGGGGGAGCTGTTGGGGGGAAAAAGATATACCTTAAACTTAAAAAAAAGGGAAGAGGATGGGGGTTGGGGGGTAAGAGGGTGGGAGGGTGGGACTGGAGGGGGCAATAGGGAAGGGATTGTGATTGAGATGTAACTTGAAGAAATAAAAAATAAATTATAAAAAAATTGATATGTATGGTCATGTTGTCTGTGTGTATGCCATGCACCACATGCATGCCTGGTGCCCAAGGAGGCCAGAAGAGGGTGTCAGGTCCCCTGGAGCGGTCCTCTGCAAGTGCAACAAATGCCCTTTAACTGCTGAACCATCTCTCCCAGTCCCTCAGTGTTACCTTAGAAAGAGACTGGAGTTGGGGAGACAGTTCAGTAAGTGGAATAAATGCCATAGCATGCAGACCTGAATTTGATTCTTTTTTAAAAAATAATTTTAATTTTATTTTATGTGTATTGGTGTCAAATCCTCAGGAATCAGAGTTACAGACAGTTGTGAATTGCCATGTGGGTGCTGGGAATTGAACCCGGGTCCTCTGGAAGAGCAAGCCAGTGCTCTTAACCATTGGGCCATCTCTCCAGCCCCTGAATTTGATTCTAAAAAAAAGGGCTGGGTGGTGGTGGTGTACGCCTTTAATCCCAGAACTTGGGAGGCAGATCTCTGTGAGTTCGAGGCCAGCCTGGTCTACAAAGCGAGTCCAGGACAGCCAGAGCTGTTATACAGAGAAACCCTGTCTCGAAAAACCAAAAAAAAAAAAAAAAAAAGTTTTGTTTTGTTTTGTTTTTAAGAAAAAACAGCCAGGCACAATGACAAGCACTTGTAAACCGTGGAGTAGTGGAATTGGGGTCAGTGAGGCTTACTTGAAAGCCAGCCTAGCATACTTGACAGACCCAGAACAGTGAGCAAGCCTATCTCAAAGAAACAAGGTAGGTAGTACCTGTGAAGCATCACCTGAGGTTGGCCTCTGGCTCCATATGGATATTAACGCATATGCATGAACACCCACACACACATACCAAAGAGGGGGGCAGGGACCTCCAAGCAGGCCATGTGTTCCACTGGTGCAGATTCCGAGGCTGTGGTCTTGTGGGGATGAGACAAAGCCAAGAATGTCCTCTTGGATGACAGAATCAGAATTCAAAAGGCTTCTTGCAGGGTAGGCAGTTAGCAAGATGTCCAGTAAAAATAACTAAATAGACCAACTCTTAGGTTACAAGAGTCATGTCCATGAATGAAATATGCAGGAAGCCTGGCTTCAGGTAGTTCCTTATGAAGATGTCCTAGCAATAATTCTTTGACTAGAGGCTAATAATGGACCAGACACCGGACCATGGCCCACGTGATTAGAAGCTTTTATTGGAGACACCCGGTGGGGGGTGTGGAGGGGTGGAGGGAAGTGTGAGTTTATTCTTGGTGGGGTTGGAGAGGTAATAAGTGCTTGGTGCCACTTAAGAAACAAACAATGCTGACCTATCACTGAACCCAGACAAGCAGCCTGACCACCCTACCTCAGATGCAGAAGTTGGTGGGAAGGGAAATCTGCAGTTATCAGTTCTCCTGGGGCACTCTTAGACAGTGGACAGTCTGGACCTTATTGCAGGAAGGTATCTGCGAATGGGTTTCCTGGTGTGTCCATTAACATGGTCATCTCTGGTCCAGGGACCTGAATTGAGGTACCCAAATGCACGGACTGTGTCCTGCTAGATAGCGGGTTTTGGGGATCCCAGCAGGGAGGCCAGGCCTGCCTTCAGGCTTCTTTGCATCTTGCCGGGTACCCAAGAGCTGCGGGTGTTTGGGGAGCCTCCTGGAATTCAGCGCCCTACGTCCCTCCTGCTCGTTTCTTAATCTCGTGTTTGCACGCGGCCCCTCGGGCGTCAGCTCCGAGCTGGGGCCGGGGGCTGGCGACGGGGAGGGGGCTGGCGGAGCTCGCGGCGCGGCCCCAAGTTTATGCTAATCCGTGTAGAGCCCGCCTCCCGCCTCCCCTGCGCGGCCCCAGCCGCGAATAGCTCCGGCCACTCGGCGGGACGCAGCGACCGCGCAGCTCCCCGCCGCCGAACAAGCGCGCTCCGGGGGTCGCGAGTGAGGGCGGGAGCCGGGAGAGTGAGCGGAGGATCCCCGCGGGAGGCACCGCGCGGGGCGGAGTGGAGACTCGGCGGCATGGGCCGCCGTCTACCCGTGTGGTTGTGCGCCGTCGCGGCGCTGCTCTCGGGGGCGCAGGCCAAGGGTACCCCGCTCCTCGCACGGCCCGCACAGCCCGGTGCCTCCCGCTACAGCCTCTACACGACCGGATGGCGTCCGCGGCTGCGCCCGGGGCCGCACAAGTAAGCGCGGGGCCGAGCCGCGGCGGGAACGCGAGGGGGGCCCCCGGTGTGGCGCGCCGCCACTCCCACCTGCCGGGACCCGCGCGGAGGCGTCGAGACACGGGTACCCCAGCCACGGATGGGGCGGTTCCCCCGGCGCGATCCTTTGCACGGGCAGGCGCCCCAGCATCCAGGAGGCTGCGGGGTTGGCGAAGAACAAGTCAGCCAAGGGGGCCTGGCGCAGCGGCTGGGATCCTGGCAGTGCCCGCGGAAACCTTTCCAGCGAAGTAACATTTTCCAGCTGCGCTGTGAGCAAACTCCAGGCGCAGCGGACCAGGTGGAGGGAGAGGAGGAAGGGCTGTCCGCTCCTGGAACACACCGGGCTCCCCGATCAGATGCCTTCTGTCTTTCCTCTGCCTTTCGTGGTTGTAGAAAGAGCCACCGTTACTGTAGGTAGTTGCTCCTCCCTTCCTACGAACTGGCCCCAGTAACCCTGTGGGAGCCCCATGGTGGCTTAGCCGCAGAGTTGATGAGGACCTGTGGGGTCCGGGGCTTGTACTGTACAACAGACAGACTTCCACAGTGGTCGCTTTATACCCGAATTTGAATTCCAGTGGAATGTAAGATCTTGTAGGCAAGTACCCACCCCACAGCCACACTCTGTGAGGCTGGGAGCATCAGAGCAGGGTTTCTAGAAGAGATGGATAGCACAAGTATTGGTCTTGTGAACCAGGAAATGGCACAGCCGAGGCTAGAGAGCATTTTCATGGGATGAATGAGGAAAACCTGATTAAAAAGAAGCCATTAAGTTGTGCTCTCAGAAGCATCTTAAGGCCAAGATAAGGAGTTTAGAACCAGTGAAGGAGCTGGAGGATGAGAGATGAAGCTGAGTTGTTGAGGGAGAAACTGTGAAGGCCCTCCTCAGAGGGGTCTCACATCAGAGACCGGGCCCACCCCAGAAGATCTGGACCCGAAGCAAAGGTCCAGGCTTCCATGGAACAAGAATAGATAAAAGAGACATGGGTGGGGGGGTCAAATATTCCATGCATGCTATCTTCCCCTCCAGGTCCCTTTGTGCCTATGTGGTGCACAGGAATGTGACCTGCATCCTACAGGAGGGAGCAGAGAGCTATGTAAAGGCCGAGTACCGGCCGTGTGGGTGGGGGCCAAACTGCCCCTCGACAGTCAGGTGAGTGCATCCCACGTACTGCCTTCAGCTGAGAACAGAGAGCCTATCGGAATCATGGTGCTGGCTAGAGCAGACCAGGATCTCTGAAGGAGGCCATGAAAGACCCCAAAGTTTTGAACTTGCAGCAGAAGATCCTTCCGCATAGACACAAGGATGGGGCTCAGTTTGGAGCCCAGAAACCTCAGGGATACAAGGAGGCTGGGCTAAGAAGATATGACAGAGGCCGAGAGTACAGGGAAGGAGAGGATAGGCTGATACAGGGGCCCTGAGCAAAGACTCTTGGAAGGCTCTGGTGACCAGGAGAAGGTGAGGCAAAGGTGGAAGCCAGGGGCCTTGGCATAGTATATCAGACAGGCTGCCCAGGTGATGAGGTAATTAAGTCTGCATTTGGAGGGTTTAAATGTCCGTGAGTGAACAGTAGAAGGCTGATCAGATAAAGGACATGTTCCTAGTGAGCCCTGCCTGCCCCCTTTGGGCCTTCCCTTCCTGCTCACAATCAGAGGCACCCTCACGCCAGCCCCTGAGCAGAATACAGTTCCCTGAGTAAGCTAGACATGGCTGGCAAGAGGAAAAGAAGCTAGTGGGAGCTGAGAGTAGCCCAGGGCAATGAAAGGGACTGCCAGCCCAGCCCTGGTGCCATCTTTCTTCTACATATCAGGAGCTTGAAGCCTTGTCAGGACTCTGAGAGGTTCCACAAAAGCCAGAATGAAATTTCTCTTGGCAGAGGAGCTGATGGGCACCTAGTGGTATTGGAAAAGTTAAGGCTAAATCCCTACTAGCATATTCTCTTCAAGCAAGCAGTATCAAATGGGGCTTCTCTATGTGTCCTTCACTCCCAAGGTTCAGAGCATCTGTAAGGCCACCATATGGTTTTGTCACCTAAAGGGTCAGAAAAGGAAACCCCTGGGAGTGAAGACATTCAAGGATTGTCTGGAATGCCAGCGCCAGGGAACAGGAATCTCAGCCCATAACTACAAGACTCTGCTCCCTTGTTCTCTCTGATCCAGGTACCGCTCAGTGCTCAGACCCAGATACAAGACTGGCTACAAGACTGTGACAGACCTGGCCTGGCGCTGCTGCCCTGGTCTTACTGGGGAAGGCTGCCCTGAACACCTCACGGACCATGGAGCTATACCACCACAACGGGAGCCAGAGCCCCAGATTCCCTTGGGGCAACTGGGCCCAGGTCCCAGGCCTTCTCCTTACAACAAGGAGGCCCCAAGCCCTCATGGTGAGTCTGTCCATGGATGTCCTCCAGGGAGGGCTGGGTTTTGTAGGCTTAGTGGCTTGGTGGGGACGGAACAGACGCAGGTTGGCTAAGTTCTCATAAAGGTGGAGAGGGGCATATCTCACGTGGGGCAAGACTTTGAGGCCCCAACCCTCCCCACTCAGACGCCATCATAAAGGTGAGGGAGCTGTGTCCAGGATGAGGATGACATGTTGGGAGGCCAGGTCTAGGATGCTCCTGGGGTCTTTCTCCCTCTTTAGGAAGAAAAGGCCAAGGGCTGTTTGGTGAGCGGCTAGAACAGCTGGAAAGTGATGTTCTGCGCCTATCACAAGCATATGGCACATTGAGTGGTTTGGTGGCCAGCCACGAAGATCCCAATAGGATCACTGGTGACCCCAGGGCTCCTGTTGCACCTATAGGCTTTGAGGTCATTCCTGAGGGGCTTGCGGACCCCGGAGACAGAGGCAGAGGACCACTCATACCTCCTCTGGGTGAGATCCTGAGCAAGGTGACAGAGGTGAGCCGTAAATTGCAGACCAAGGTGCAGCTGTTAGATGAGGTGCGCAGGCTGGCCCTCGGTCACGAGGCTCACCTGCAGCGGTTGCGGGAAGCCCCCCCATCCCCACTGACCTCCCTGGCACTGCTGGAGGAGTATGTGGACCAGCGGCTCCAACGACTCTGGGGGAGTCTGCTGGATGGCTTTGAGCAGAAGCTGCAAGGTGTCCAGAGCGAGTGTGACCTGCGTGTGCAGGAGGTGCGGCAGCAGTGTGAAGAGGGCCAGGCAGCCAGCCAGCGCCTGCACCAGAGCCTTGATGGCCGGGAGCTGGCCCTGCGTCGGGAGCTCTCACAGCTGGGCACTCGGCTGCAGGGCCTGACTCTGACTGGTGGGGGCACCTGCTGCAGCCAACTGGCTTTGATCAGTGCCCGTGTGGACAGCCTTGAGAGGAACCTGCAGGCTGTCACTGAGACCCAAGGTGGCTCCAGCACCCTGGCCGCAGACGAGCTTGCACGCCTCTCTGCTGCTATGCTCCAGGGAAGTGTGGACGGGCTGCTTGAGGGCCTAGAGACCACCAATGTGACAGAGAATGGAGCAAGGGGCTGCTGTCTGAGAATGGAGATGGGGGGCTGGGGTGTCGGTGGCTTCGGGTCCATGCTGGAAGAGCGTGTGCAGAGCCTGGAAGAACGCCTGGCAACTCTAACTGGAGAGCTAAGCCACAACAGTCCCACACCAGACAGATCAGCACAGCCACTTGTGGTGTCAGAGCTAGCCGTGCTGGAACAAAGGCTGGTCTCCCTGGAGACCTCATGCACCCCAAGTACCACCACAGCCATCCTGGACAACCTTGTGGCAGAGGTGAAGGCCTGGCAGAGCCGGAGTGAGGCCCTCCTACACCAGGTGGCCAGTCACACTGCTCTGCTCCAACAACTCAATGGCACAGTAGCTGAAGTTCAGGGGCAGCTGGCAGAAGGGACAGGCAGCTCACTCCAAGGTGAGATCACTCTGTTGAAGGTCAATTTGAACTCAGTGAGCAAGTCACTAACTGGCCTCAGGGACTCTGTCAGCCAGTACTCCGATGCCCTCTTGGCCGCCAACACGTCCCTGGATGAACGAGAACGGAAGGTGGAAGCTGAGGTCCAGGCCATCCAGGAACAGGTTAGCAGTCAGGGCTCAAGGCTTCAGGCTGGCCACAGGCAGGTCCTGAACCTGAGAGGAGAGCTGGAACAACTCAAGGCTGGTGTGGCCAATGTGGCTGGGGGGTTGAGCCGCTGCCGTGACACAGCCCAGGAGCTCCAGCATACAGTGGGCCACTTTGACCAGCGTGTGGCCCAAGTGGAGGGAGCATGTGACAGGCTGGGCCTGTTGGCTGCCCACCTGAACAGTTCGCCTACTGAGTGGCTGAGGTCCAGGGATGGTCTGTGGGGTCACATAAACAAGCTGAACCACACGCTGGCCCAGCACACGCAGGACATTGCCCGGCTCCGGGACGACCTGCTGGACTGCAGAGCCCAGCTGGCTGAGGTGAGGCCAGGGCAAGCTGACTAGAATAGCTGGACAGAATCTAAAGTCCAGATCCCACCAACCCTGGGAGTATTATCCCAGAGACCAACCCTACCTGGAAGCTCCTTCTAGTCCTCTCTGGCTAGCCAGAGGCCACTGGATGAATGACCTTGGTCCAGCTCAGCATGACTGTCTCAGCCATCGAAAGTCACCCTCAGTGCCACAGCCTGGACAATTCAGGGTTAAGAGTCAAGGCAAGGGTGTCATGCCCAAAGACAGAGTTGCGCTTCTGAGATGGCACTCTGCAACGTCAGCACGTCTTGTTGCAGACGCACTGGAGTCAGCAACTGTGCAGAGTTCCCAGGCCAAGTCTCAGACAAGCCTGTCTACTGTTCCCTTTACCAACCAGGGACCAGCCATAGCACTCTCTTGTTTCCTGGGCTTCTATCCTTAGTTATCTGGATGGGGTTTCTGCAGGAAGATGGTGCCCACTGGACCTATCTGGCAGTTTCATAGGTACTATTTTTGAACTAAAGACCAGAGGCCACCCGAGGTTTCCAATTCCTGACACATCCATCCTTCAAGACAGAACAAAAGCCCAGCAGCCCAGCTGAGAATTCTCTGTATTCCTTTTGATTTTGCCTCATGATAAGGGGTGTAGGCAGCTGTAGAATCCCAGAGAAAAGAAGGGACCCAGACAAAGTTTGTAGATGCCACTCCAATTTATTGTGTTTCTTTTGATTTCAGAAATACATCCACGTGGTCCTCTCCAGTTAGGGGAAAATCTCTCCCCGCCACCCAGGTCAGGACCTCTTGCCAAGAGCAGCCTTAGAGTCTGTTGAGGGAGACCCCCAGAAAGGGGCTATAGCTAGATGTTAAAAGGACGCTTTTTAACATCTGTACAAAACCCCAGCCTTGCCAGGGGTTCACAACCTAGAGAGAAGTTGGGGTAGGAAGCCATCAAGGAACAAAACCAGAAAACACAAGTGCTTAGATGCTGATAATCTCTCCATTTGTTTCTCCCACAGCCCTACACTCTGATGTGGTTGGAAAAGAGGTTGAGGATTAAATCTTTTAACTGATCTAACGGTGCTTTCTTCATTAGCAGCAATGGGAGGAAAAGCTACTGAAGTGTCATTTTGTGTCACACTGTGCCTTGGATGACTGTTCACTCAGCCAGCTGGGCACCAGGCTGAGCAGCAGAAGCCAGGGTAGGTGTCTGCAAACACCATCTGCTGTAGGCAGGACTAGGCTAAGCCCTCAGGAAGGGGCTGAGAGCAGCAATGACATTGGTCTGACAGGGACAGGCAGGAACCACACTCCATGAGCCCTTATATGACCCCCAAATCCTCCTTTCCTCTTGTCAGAGGACTCTGGACCATGCAAGCTTAGAGCTGAGATTTCAAGGTGGTTAGAGGAAGAAGTGACACTTGGGCCAGGAGCTATGAGCAGAGACGGGACGACAGAGACACCTGGCTTTGGAGGGTAGTCTGGGGTCCCAGAAAGGGGTCTAGCAGTGTTCACAGCAGATGCCACTCAGCCAGACCCCAAGAAAAGAGTCATAGTTGAATGAAAAGGGACCTGCTGCTGACACCCTTCCCTGTGTGTCTAGGTCTCAAGTTTTCATGAGGCCACTTTCTCTGTTCTATTACAAGTTGAGTCAAGCCCACAGCGTGGCAGAGACAGATACACTAAGGGCATGGTTCTCAGCTTTCCTAATGCTGTGACCCTTTAATACCCTCATGTTGCAGTGACTCCCAACCATGAAATGGTTATTTTTGTTGCTACTTCATAGCTGTAATTTTGCTTCTCTTATGAATTGTAATGTAAATAGCTGACATACGAGATATCTGATATGAGGAGCTGGAGAGATGGCTCAGTGGTTAAGAGCACTGGCTGTTCTTCCAAAGGACCTGGGTTCAAATCCCAGCACCCACATGGCAGTTCACAGCTGTCTGTAATTGCCGGGTGTGGTGGTGTTCACTTTTAATCCCTGCACTCGGGATGCAGAGGCAGGTGGATCTCTGTGAGTTCAAGGCTAACCTGGTCTACAAAAGTGAGTCCAGGACAGCCAGAGATACACAGAAAAACCGTGTCTCAAAACACCAAAAAAAAAAAAAAAAAAAAAAAAAAAAGAAAGAAAGAAAAAAAAAAGATATCTGATATGAGACCCATGTGAAAGAGTTGTTTGACTCCCAAAGGGCTGAGAATCATGATCTAGGAGATAGAGAACCCTGCAAAGGTCTAGTGACACATTTAGTTGTTGGAGGTCAGGGCTGTACTGAGGCCTGAGGCAGCTGCCCCATCCCTGATAGGTCCCTGGGCACTGTCCATGCTCCCCACAGATAGCTGGGCCTCACTTGGTAATGGTGCTATCTAGGTCAGACATCGCTACTTTTTATTCCATTTCTTCAAGTAGATGGTGGCCTTGGAGTGGCAGGTGCCCTGGTACTGAATAGTCACACTGACCACAACATTTGTGTTTCAAGGAGGAGGAGGGTCTCTGGCTGCCAACCAGCTTGCCGCCCTTTTTTCAGGTTGGCCCCATGGTACCTGTCTTCTAATCCTTAGCGTCCTGAGTATACCATCAGTCCTGGGTCAGACTCAAGCCAGGACGTCAAAGTCCACATGTGGCAGTGGCTCCCGCCAATAGCAGAGGTTGCTGTATTCAGGGTTGGCCAGGTCTATGCTGGGGCCGCGCACCACGGGTGGGAAGAGAAGCTCCACCACCTCCCCAAGCCTCTGGTACCTGTGGGTAAAATGGCCACATTGAATCTGTGTTGTCACAATGCGGTGGCCTTCACAACTAGAGAGGCTCAGGGTTTGTTTAGGGGAGGAGGTGAAATCGGGGTCCTGGGAGAGGTTGGGTGTGAGGGACAGATGGCCTTACGTGGATTTGTGGTTCTTTATGAGCTCTTGAATGAGCTCTCCCCGGGGGTTGACTGTGAAGATTCGAGATTTAGGTAGGCCCACCTGCCGGTAGGCAGAAACATCCTGCAGGGACAGAAAAAGTTAGGCCAGTGTCTGAGACTGCTGGAGTGGGTGGGGACAGCTGTAAGGAGGGGACACTCACATTGGGCCTGTTCCCAAAGGCAGCATAGAAGGGCTGTCTCTGGGGCAGAAACAGCTGCTGGATGTCACTCAGGCAGGCAACCTTGAACACCTCTGGCTTTTTCTCAATCACCTCCCTGGAATGGCCATGGGCAGGGAAGAGAGCAAAGGAAAGGCAAGACACCAGAGGGTCAGAGGACATGTCTGGCCAGCCTTGATGGATACCCATGTAGCTTGGCTGGAGGCGCTCTTGCCTTTCTCTGCAAGGGGTCATGTGCTTGTGTGTGAGGGTGGTTACCTGTGGAGGGCAGAGAAGAGGCTGCTTGGAGACAGCAGGATGGGGCCCTTAGGAAGGCCACAGCCACGCTCGCTCACCCACTGCAAGTACCCCTTGGTGAGGTCAGCCATGCCAATGGCCCGTGCTGAGCAGTACAGGAACTTGTATCCGTTTCTAGGGATGAGAGACAAAGCCATCAGGATACTCTTCTCATTCCCATTGCCCCTTTATGGCAAGCACAGCACAGCTCTAGGACTTTGCAAGAAGGGAACTTAGGAAGGCCTTGAGGGGTGTCTTCAGAAGCTGTCCCATTTGGAACATGGACACTATTTTATGGGCCAGGATAGAGGTGGCTTCCTGCTACCTTGAGGTCAACAGGTAGATGACTCCCAAGAGAACTAAGGACCAGGAAGGTCTCTGTCTTATGGACTTCCCAGTCTACTTCCATTGTGAGCTCTAGTGGTGCCCACGTCTGGCTTCCCAGGGGAGAAGTTGGGGAAGCCTAAGATACCCTATCACCCCGTCCCACCAGCTAGGAGCCCTGGCCCAGCCAGAGCTCAGCACTCACAGATGGATTTTATGGTAGAGACTAGTAATGCCCTGGTGTGTCCAGTCTTTCCCCAGCTGGGGCAGAATGTGGCCCAGAGCATCTGACCTATAGCCAGGGAAAAAAGATCATTTAGGCCACCCACATGGCTCCCATGCTCCATAGCCCAATGTGTCTCAGCCCCAACTTGGCCCACCTGGAAGAAGGCATTGCACATGGCTCCCACACACCCAGAACAAAGGGAAGTGGGTCCCCAGGCACTCCCCCCAGGCTCCTCACAGCCAGCTGGGTCTCACTTGGTGATAGTGCCGTCTATGTCAGAGATGACCACCTTATCATCCCAATTCCACAGGTAGATGGTTGCTTTGCAACGGCAGGTGCCTTGGTACTGGGTAGTCACACTGAAGACTACATCATTAGCTCCTTCATGCAGGTTCAGACACCGCTGGGGAAAAGGTGGGATGATATGGTCCCCTACTCCCTTTACATTGACTGTGGCTTTTGACTCCCATGAGCCTTTCCTCTTCCTGTTAATTCAGAGATCTTTCCAGAAGAGTTTTACAGTAGCCACACAAATACATCTACATGGGCAGAAGGCACCTGTGCTGCTTAGGGACCTACACAGTGCCAGGCATAGGAGCCCCAACTTCTCTTTGATTCTCTATGCTATGAACATCAGACATGCCTGTGGCATTCTTCCTGGGTTTCTAGGTCAGCCCCAAGCCAAGGGATGGTCTTGACCACAAGATACTCAATTCCAAAGGACGGGACCTTGTGGGATCATCACAGGAAGCGCTTTTGGGGGGCAAGGGTACCTGAGTCAATATTCCCCTAAAGTGAGACCTAGCCCTGAGTGTTATCCTTAGAGAATAATGGTGGCTGCTCTCCGTCATAGCTAGGAGACCCCTGTGTCCTAACTGGCCTAAAAGTGGACAAGTACTCTAGGATACCAGGCAAATGGCTGCTACCCTGTGCCAAGCTGGTCAAACTACAGATGCTGACCATGGATGGGGCTACCAGCTACAGAGCTCAGGGGATCCAGTGAAGGACAGATGGGGTTGTCAAAAAGCATAGGAGCAGTTGTCGGCACTGATGGCTTCAGTGAGGTTTCCAAGGGATGCTGCAGTGCTCTGAAGGTAGGTATTTTAGGACATGAGAGGAATCTGCCCATCTGAGCTTCTAACCAAAGTGAGCTGGCCTATGAAGAAGTACGCCCCCACAGGTATTCAAGCAGAAGCTGCCCATGGATGGTGTAGATTCTGACCCTGGTGAACTGCGCCTCATCTTGGTCCTGTAAGACTTGGACAGAATTAAAACAGCCCGGCTCCCCTCCACACAGGGTGCACACACTCACGATCTGATCGGAAGAGAGACGAAGGGACTTCTTGTAGGTAGGGATGTAGCCTGGAGTGGGGGGCGGCAGTGGGGGGGCTTCAAGGATCACAGGGCTGTCTGGGGCGTCTTCATCACTGCTTAGCACGTCTGTCCTCCCTCTGTGGGCATTACTGGTGTTTGAGCCACTTCCTCCAGCCAAAGGCCCTCTTATGTTTACCCTCAGCACAGGAACATGAGCAACCCAGGGCTTGTTCCTGTCACTCTAGAGGGCTGCCTTCCCTTCAGGTGATACCTATGTGGGATGTCTACCCAGAGAGGTGAGAGCCAAGCTGGAATGGAGCCCCAAGCCACCTAGCTTCAGTATGCCTCCCTGGGATGTCTACCCTGGAGATATTTTCCTGTACACATGTATACTAGAACTTATCCTCAGTCCTACTTGCTTTGGCTTCAGCTGGCCCACCCTTGGTTATCCACAAACTTAGATGGCTGGGTCAGTTCCAAGGTTAAAAAAAAAAAAGCCAAGTAAGTGAACCCCTGTGGGCAAGGGAAGAGAGACCCTTGACCCTCCCCTTAATATAGATCTTTACCCAGGCTAGGAGTCTGCATATCTGTTGGCTTTGCTAATTCCTACCTGAGGGATGTTTACTATGTCTCTAGGTCTGTTTTCCCATCTGGCAGGTGGGGACATTTCTCAGGAAAATGAAGTACTTGAGAACTGACACCCACCGTGGCTGGGGAAGAGGTTCTGGCACCCTCCTACATCAGGACATTCCTCACCAGGCTCTGTCCCTGAGCCCCACCAATAGGTCCAACTCACCCTTGCTGCTCCCTGGTTGTGGTTTTCTCTCTCTGGGCATTGTGCTGTGGGAAGAACTCCCATAAGCAAATTATGCTTCCTGCCCTGTGCTGGCCCTGCCCCATGATCTCTGGCCACCCACCTACCTCCTCAGCTGGAAAATCCCTGCGTCTCCAGGAAAACCACCATCGCCCACCCTTCCGGGGCATCTTCTCCTTCTCAAGCTTGTCCACAGTGCTCTGTGGGTAGATGATGACCACAAGTTCTTTCTACACCCCATACATCTACCTTATGTTGACATGGAGAACCCCATGAGCCCAGAATCTCAGCTCACCCTAGAGTATGGTACTGCCAACCTCTAGAGGCTGAAGAAAATGTTCACCTCCTCCTGAGAGCCCAAGAATGACTCATGGAACCCTGCATAGGAGACCAAAGGCCATTCCTGTCTCGCCAGAACCCCTGGCTCTAGCCTAGCTTCCAGATCTCATAAGCCCTACTGGAATGACTGGAGGGTAGTACTACATTGGGAGACTCTTAAGAACTGGTACTCTATGCCTGATGCCTCCCAGTGGTCCTAATAATAGACTGCAGTCAGGATTCTCTTCAGTTCCAAAGACAGACACAGACAACTTCCTGAAGTCAGGGATCCTAACCCATGATCCTATCCCTCTCTTTGTATTCTGATCAGTAGCTGATTGCGGCACCATTACCTTGAGGGAAAAAAGCTGATTAGATGCCTGCTACGTAACCCAGCAAAGCCCAGGGCAAGGCCAGCCTAGATGACATAGCAACACCCTCTAGAGGCAGTTTACAGAACTCAAGTCATAAGCACATGAGTTGGCCAGCCTGGGTGCCAGCAGGCTTAAGTGTGTGTTTGTGTGTGTGTGTGTGTGTGTGTGGGGGGGTCTCTCAAAGGCCTCAAGTGGTGGGTCTGTCTGGATAAAATGAGGGCAGTCAAACAAGGTACTGGCTCTCTTCCTTCCTATAGACCCCAGATTCTAGCTCTGTCACCATATGATAGAGCGAGATGTCACTAAGGAGACGCTGTCAACACTTGGATGCCTTCGAGGAAGCCTGGCTGAGCTGAGGATCAAGGATAAGGCTAGAGTGGGGCCCTGGGGCCCATAGAGGGCAGAAAGGGAAGGCAGAGTCACAGGCCCTTCTCCGTCCACCCTCTACTTTCTTGCCAAGGCAATGGCCCCAGTGGTGGTATAAGCATTACCTCAGGTAGGTTCTTCTGGAAGGCTTGAAGAGAAAGGATCATAGGGGCAGCCACAGCCCAGTTATAATGCCTAGAGAGACAGAATGAGGGGTTAGAACTACAGAAGTTATGAGGATTTAGAGAGTGGTTAATTCAGGCCATCTGTCACCCCCCAACCTGCTACTCACTTCTCATTGATTTTCACCACAAGGTTTGGGTCATCCAGGAGCCCGGGATTTTTAGTGAGGTCCTCATAGGAGACCATGTGCTGGTTGAACTTCTCTGGGCATAGAGGAAGAAAGTGAGGGCTCAGGATGCCGTGTCCCACATGATCTGCCTCCCCCATATTCTTCTCCTCCATACTTCCTGTTGGCTAGGTCTTTGACCTCCCCCACCCTGTGGTTTTCACACTTATTCCCACTCCAGGAATCACAGGCTAGGTCAAGGCTTACTGTCAAGCATTTGTGTCACAAAGAGTAGGTTAGGAGTGGGCACCACAGGGCAGATAATGGCAGGAAGCCTGGCCTACACTCACATCTGTACTACCCCACTTCCAAAATCTTCCCTGACTTCTCCTGGCTTCTGGAAGTCTTCCCTGCCCTGCTGTGACCTCTGAAGGTCTTCCTTGGCCCGACGGGGTCATTTCTGTCCTCCCATGGCTCCTGGATGTCATATCTTCTCTTACCATCTTTTATCCCTAGGAGTCATGCCTTCTCTGATCCCTGATCATCTTCCCCATCTTCCCTTGGTCCCTAACTCTGCACTAACCCTCAGAATGGCTTGGTACCACATTTGAACATACCCATGGAGATGTCTCGGGTGTCAGCCAGTCCACCACAGAGGGACAATGCTATTTTGTCCACTGCATCTAGAGTGGGTTCTGCTATGTGCTCAGGGTTGGGGTTCTCCAGGAGCTTCTGGTTGCTGGGTTCACTCCACCTCCTGGCCCCCATCCCACAGTCACTGAGAACAAAGAGGTTAGCAATGACAGGAATACAAAAGAAGACAGAGGCGACTCCCCTTTACTCCCAGGCCCTTAGAGGAAAGGAAGCCTTTGGCTCCACAGGCCCTAGCCCCAAGCTCCCTGTCACCCAGAGCCCAGGCACCTCTGGGGGAAATAAAGGGCTGCGTTCTCAGAGTCCAGGGAGGATAGATCATCCAGGTAGATATCACTGGGGCCCAGGTGCTGGCTTCTCTTCAGGGAACCTGAGGGTGAAGGAGGGGACTCTCACCCACCAAACATAGGTTCAGTGGTTCTGAATGTCCTATGGTGGTGCTCCCCAATAGAACAGCACCATGTCTCTTGTCTATATATGGTAGCCACATGTGGCTACTATGCACATGTCAGATAGATTGGTGTGGCAGAGAAGTGGAATCTCAAAGCTTGTTTCATTTTAATTATTTCACTTCATTTTACTTACCTATTTATTGGTATCTCTTAAAAACAATTTTATTTATTTTGTGCATGTGAGTGTGGGTCCATGTGTGCCATCTTGCACATGTAGTGGTCAGAGGACCACAGTGCAGGGGACAACTCGCAGGAGTCATTTCTCTCCTTCCGCCATGTGGTTCCCGGGGATCGAACTCAGGTTGTCAGGCTTGGCAGCAAGCGCTTCACCCACAGAGCCATCTCACTAACTCTATGCACTGTTTCTTTGAGACCCCAGGCTGGCTTTGAACTCACTATGTAGCCAAGGACATTGGCTTGAATTCCTTATCCTCCCACCTATATCTTCCAAATTCCGGAATGACAAGCTTGTACCCCTGTACACCGTTTATGGGACTGGGACTGGGACTGGGGCTCGAATCCTGGCTTCCTACAGGTTAGTGAAGCATGCCATCCCCAGCCCTTAATTATTTTATTTTATTTAGCCTCCTATAAATCAATGGCTACCAACTTGAACAGCAAAGTCCAGGGGCCTTCCTACCACTCTTTGGCAAAGATGGGCTGGGAGCTGAGGTGGGACAGCCCTCCTTGGCCTGCCTGCCTTCCAGTCCCAGCACCCGTCATCCCTCCTTGCTCCAGACAGCCATCTCAGGTCCTATGCATGAAACCTCTCCCACCTTGGAGGTCTAACTCAGGCAGCTTCCTCTGCCTAGACTTTTCTTCTCATTCCTCCTGGGTCTTCAATTGTCCTATGTCTCAGTTACAACTCTCACTATGCAAAGACTTTCCATGACCAAGCGATTTACATTCCCTGGGCCCCGAGCTAATGACTCTGCTCTGTGTAGTCTACCCCACGCCCTCCTTGTTAATACACATGCCATTTGGCTTCTCCATTGGACTGGGCCCTGCGAACACCGGTCAAGCACAAGGCGTGGCAAACTTTACCTAAAGCTGCTCAAACTGTACCTAAAGTCCCACAGTCCACTCAGGACATAACCTGAGGCCAGAGATCCAGTGAGAGAGCCAACCATCATTCACCTTTTCCCCTGGAGACTTCTGGATGCCCAGGGGGAACACAGCTCTCCAGAGTGGCCCAGCTCCGTGATTTAGTGGGAAAAGGACGGCCTGCAACCTTGGAGTTTTGAGTCTTAGTTTCTTTACTCGCTGGGGCAGCCAGGGGAGAATCCACCAGAGTTCCTTCGCAATGTGCCTCCACATCAGGATGAAACGTATCATTCCTGGCCTCTGCTTGCAGCACCAGAAGTCTCAAATTGTCCACACCAGCCACAGAAGAGGAGGAAGGGCTCGATTCCCCAGGGAGAGCACAGATTGCCTCGGCCACACTTTCAAGGACCATGGAGAAGTCAGGCCGCTCAGCTCTCGCCACCTTCAATCAGATGAATACAGGGAGACACAGCTGGGTGCATGTGAGCTCCTCACCAAGCTCACATCCCAGCAACCCTAACCCTGATGCAGAGGGAGTCCCCGAAAGATGGAGACCAGGGCAGCATGGAGGAACTCACCTTAGGCAGTCTCCCCCAGGCCCACTGCATGTGAGACTCAGCTCTCAGGGGACTGGGCTCCAAGGACCGCAGCTCCAGCTCTGAGTCACTCTTAGGGGACATGAGGTCACCTGGTGAGAGGCTGCAGAGAACAGCATTCAGAGACAGCCACTAATCAACCTGTCACCACCCCCTCAACCTAGCCCAACATGGAAAAAAATCTCAACAGGTATTTATGCCTGTATTGAATCAAAAATATACAAGAAAAAATATATGCATATATATGCACATATATAAAGAACTCCTATAAATCAACAATAAGAAGGCAACCTGATTTTAGTTTTTTTTTTAAAGCTAGATATGGTAATACATGCCTGTAATCTTAGCATCATCTTCTGCTACATAAGGAGTTCAAGACCATCCTTGGCTATGTGAGACCTGGCCTCAAAAAAATCAGAACAAACAGGACGGCAAGATCTATTCTATAAGGCCTATTTATGTGTATGAGTGCACATAAGTGCAGTTCCTGCAGAGGCCAGAAGAGGGCAACAGATGTCCTGGAGCTAGAATAACAGCTGTGAGCTGCTTCATAAACTTGGATCCCCTGGAAGAGCAGCAAGTGCTCCGAAATCCAGAGCCATCTCTTCAGCCCCAAAGATGTGACTTCTTAATGGGTACAGGATTTCTTCTCAGCACGAAGGAAAGTTCTAGAACTAGAGAATAGTCACGGTCACATAACACTGTGAACGGACGCCATGCTACCGAATTGTGCAATCTAAACTGTTCGTGTTAAGAGTATTTTGGCGCAATTTAAAATATTGAGTTTGATCTTCAGCACTTCTAAAAACAAGATAAAATAAAATAAAAATTTCTCCCAAACTTGAACATTCCATCAAAGAGGAATATATAGATGGGCAACAACCCCACTGAGTGGATTCTGAGGCATTAGTTATTGCAGAGATTTAGGCTGAGAGCAGCCTCGCACCAGCCTGCCACCCACTTGAACACTCACCTGGTCTGGGGGGTACACTCGCCATCGGAGTATGGGTAGATGTCTTTAGCCTTCGATGAGGACTCCTCTTCGTCCTGAGCACTGCTTAGGGACCACAGAGAAATGCTCAGTAACAGGCAAGGGCATGGAAGCCTGCCTATCAGGACTTCGGACAGGAAAGCCCAGAGGTATCCAGCATCACAGAGGAAACGCCTCAGTCCAGGCTAGCACGCCCCACGCCTCCACCTGGTCCCTACCCACCTTGGGGACTCCGGTGTTGTCTTTTCTAGCAAGGGCAGCTCACTCTCTGCACCTGCCTCCAAGTCCTCAGAACTGGAGTCTACAGCATCCTCCCTGCGCCTGGGTTTCCTCCTGCGCAGCCTCTTCCTCCGCCCGGTGATGACAAGGCCCTCAGGCTCACTGGCTGTGCCCAGCTGGGAATCTGAGGGAAAGCCTGACAGGCCTCCCCATGGGATGGGTGAGGTGCACAGGCGAGGAGGCACATCTTCCTGTGGAGAGAACCAGGGCTAAAAGTGCTACCGCCATCAGGTTATTCAGAGCCCCATGGTGAGCTCACTCAGGGACAGGCGTGGGGGTTGAGCAGAGGCAGTGCCAGCCCACAGTGGCCACAAAGCCCCCTCTAACTGAGGTGATGCAGCAGTCCAGGCCGGTCCATCAGACAGGCAGAAGCAGGGCCCTCAGCCTCTTATCACCTCCCGTTAACACCATTTCTCCTCTAAGACTTAGCCAGGTGCCACTTTCTCCAGGAAGCTTGCCCAGACTACACTTCCTTGCAATGACCAAGTAGCTGCATCATTAGATATTCATTTGCCCGTACCCCAGACTTGTCTGAACCCCTTTTAAAGGAAAGGTGTTTGAGTGTGCCTGCGTAATATCTGGCATACAGTAGGGGTTCAGTTAAAGCTTATCAAATCCAAGCAGTTTAAATTATTTTGTTGGCTTGGGCTAGGCCCTGCTTTCGTTCTGCAAACACTCTGCTTCACACACACACACACACACACACACACACACACACACACACACACAC
>CAJQZJ010000520.1:1401140-1412114 GCA_907164525.1 Lophiomys imhausi | reverse complement strand
CACACACACACACACACACACACACACACACACACACACACACACACACTTCTGTGTTCTGGTTGTTTGGGGCTGATACAGACTACAACAGCCAGGCTTTCTCCTTTGCACTCACCTCACCCTTACCTTTCCTGAGCTTCTAACCCATGCAATCTTTCTACCCCTCAGGGGTCAGCTCAGAGGACCCCTGCTTCAGAAACCTTCCCCAGGAAGCAGAATCAGCCAGAATAGGGCCCACTTTCTGGGCTATGATAATATTATGAAGCTTGAAAGCCAGTCTCAAGTAACCACTTTCATCAGACCTCTGCTGAAGAGATGTCCCTGAGATCAGGGACAATGACAGACCCAGGTTCCCTCCTGGCACCAGTGAAGGGGTGAGGCTGGGCATAAGCCAGGACGATGATCCCTACCTCATCACTGTCCAGCTCCTGGACAAAGAAGGCCTCGCCACTGTCCCCCAGCTTCATGTGCAAGTCCACAGGCTCTCCATTGATTTCAATGTCCACCTGCAGTGGGAATGGTTCAAGGAGACTGAATGGCCAAGGCATGGGTCCTCATGTCCTGCTTTGGCGACCAGAGGCCCACTCCTGCCTGTCTCTGGCTCTAAGCAGCTACAGTGCTCTCCAGACTTCAGTGGCCTTGGTTGTTTGCCAGGAGAACTTGGTTACCAGGAGAACCTTGCTGTGACCTGATCCTCCTTCGAGACAGGAACAATGGTGAGAATTACCACTGCTGTGCAATGTTTTATGTAGAGTATCCTGTCTAACTTTACAACAACCCCTTGTGGTAATAGTTCCTATCATTATCTCCACTTTATAGATGAGGGACCTGAGGCTTGGGCAGGGGTGGTAAGTTATTTTTGAGAACCTGCCCTCCCAGCAAGAGTCTCTGAAACTCAAAAGGTCTTCAAACTACACTCAATCTCTTTGTGTTTTGCTTCATGTGTGTTTGGAAGTGGTGTCGTGTGTGTGTGTGTGTGTACATGTTTGTGTGGGTGTCTGCTTAGGTGAGAGGTCAGAGGTCAGTCTCAGGAATCTTCCTCGGTCACACACTTTCTTATTTTTTTTTTTTGAGACAGGGTCTCCCACTAAATCTGGTGCTCACCAGTTGGTGAGGCTTTAAAGCTAGTGAGCTCCAGAGATCTACCCGTCTCTGCCTCTTCAGTGTTTTATGTATTTATATTGTAAATTACAGACATACACTGCACCTTGCTGTTTATGTGGGAAAAGCTTGCTGGGAATCGCAGCCCAAGGCATTGCAAGCTCTTGACTCACTCAGCCATCTGCCCAGCTCTACAGTCCAGCCGCTTATCTCTGAGGACACTGTTTTTCACAGATTATACTCTCATATCAGGGTTCATAAAAATTTACAGTCACCTCAACTTGAATAGAGTTTGAGCCCACTACAATGATGTTCATGCATGGACCCAGGTGCTGAAAGAAGTCTCTGACACCTAAACCTGAGGAAGGTGATATGGCCCTACTAAGGGACTAACCTTTGTCCCCACAGACCTGGCCTCTAGTCCACATTATCAGTTCCTGTTTCCTGTACCAAAATATTCCACTGCTAGCACTAGACATATCTAAAGGTGATGTGACAGGGTTTGAAGACATGAGGTGATTTAGCAAGGCCACAGGGGAAGCCTTAGTAAGCTGAGCCAGGCCTGGTAGCCACAGCATCTGGCTCTAATCCACGGGGCTTCCAACCTAGACAAGTGAGAATCTTCTGGATCGATGTCCCAAACCAACCCAAAAACCTCAGTGAGGACAGGTAAGGTGGCTCAGCAGGAATCAGCACTTGCCACCAAACTTGAGTTCAGTCCCTGGAACCCACATAGTGAGAGGAAAGAACTGACTACTCCATTGTCTTCTGACCTCCACAACTGTGTGCATGCATGTGTGCACACACACATATACACTCTCACACATACAAGTGTGCACATGCACAATTATGTATACACACACATACACAAAATAAATAAAATAAGATACTTTTAAAAAGAAGATTCAATGAAAATACAAAAGAAGAGAAACAGAACAAGTACCCCCCACCACCCTACCCCACCCCCATTCACCTTAGGGAAGCCAAGTCTTTTCTGGGACAGCAGTGACTATCCTGCTTCAAAAAGCCTACCCTAAACGAAGCCAGACCACAGGCCAAAGCACTCACCACCTTCTCCCGTGACCGCAGAACACCCAGCTTGCCAAAACGCACGTGGAAGGGTGAGCACCGGAAGGAACCATCCATCTGCTTTACCACCAGCACATCGATGCCGCCACTCAGTGTGGCTGGGTTCAGGCCCCTGTATAGTTCCTTAACTGTTCCAAACACTGTCTCTGCCAGCTGCCCCACGTAGTTCATGGCTGCTGCTGGTCCAGAGCTGGGATGCCCAAGCTTAAGTCCTGTCAAGCCCTCGGAGAAAGAATGCGTCTATACAGTGGCAGCAGCTGTGGGATGGGAGGGTCTCCAGGAGGCCTGGGCCTACTAGCTGTGGCTGCCCCACCGACCTACTGTGGGGCCCTTGGGCAGCCAGCTGCCTTCTCCGAGTGCCAGTCTCCACATCTGTAAAAACAAGGACTCAGGGTGAGACAACACCTGGTGGCCGTGCCTCTAAATGCTATGACTCACGGTAATGCTCACGAGCACCATGGGCAGGGCTCACCGAATCTTCAGAGCAACCCTGCAAGTCTGGCAGAGCGAGTCCTATTGCTCCTGTTTACAGATGAGCCAACTGATGCTTGGAGAGGTGGAGTGACATGCCCAGGGTCTCACACCTACAAGGAGAGAATGTGAGGTCCAAGTCCAGTTCCACTCCACTCACATCCAGAACCAAATAGGAAGAAGATTCACCGTGGAAACAAGGCATTGTGGGTGATGGGGAGAGCCTCCTGATCCAGCTAGCCCTGCTAGGTAATAGATGGCATCCTAAAGGAAGTCTTCCATTTGAGAAATGGGTCTAGCTATCTTGCTATTCTCTGGTCCTAGAAACTGAGTAGGGTCTTCCATATGTACTCCAGGTACTTAAACCTCTACTGAGCCCTATTAGTAGCCCAGACACCAAGTAAGGTCTCTGTGTAGCTTAAGGAACTTCAACTCTGAAACCCTCTTTTCCCCTGGTAAGTTGTCTGTCTATGATCCACCTGGCAGGTGAGGGTAGACCCTACTCCAGGGTCCCCAGGCCATTGTTCTCGGCCTAGAAGTCAGCCAGGTAGGTCCTCAGACCCACATTCTGGCCAGGGCTTCTCTGTATCCCAGCCAGACTGGTCCCTCCAGCTTTCCTGCATCAGGCAGGGTGGGAAGAGGTGAAGGAGGAGGCTTCCGTGGCAGCAAAGAAAAGCCAGGGCTATAATGAGAGTCATGACCAAGCTGATATAGTGCCCCCTCATCCTACTCCACCCTTGCCAGATTCAGCTCATCACACCTGCTATGCTGCCAGGTAAGGGGCTACTGCTCTGGCTTCCAAGACTGAGAACCAGACCCAAGACACCTCCACAGGTCACCTCTTCTCTCAGATCTTGCACAAGAATTCCTAGAGGACAAGCGTTCAGGATCATCCTTCAAAGAAGCTAAGAGACTTACCAAGCTTTATGAAGCTAATAGAGCATAGATTTTGTGTGTGAGTGTGTGTGGTGAGCTGGAGAGAGGCTATGACTCAGGTCTTCTGACTCCGTAATTAGTCCATAGTCCCCAAACCACACCACAGCTGTCTGCAGAGAAAGAAGTCACTTCTGGATGGCTTTGTGATGCACTAGACTTGGAATGTGGTCCAGGAATTGGCAGCAGAAGTGTCACTGGGTGCTTGTTGGAAATATGGGAATTGGGGTCTAACTCAGCCTTCCTGGGTCCACATATGCATTTGAACAAACTCCCCAGAGGTGCTTGTATCCTTGTGGACAGGAGTCATCTCAGTGTTCCCGTCCACAACTGACTTTTGGGGAAGTCTGAATGATTGGACCCCAGTGGGTAACATTTTGGAGGGAATGCTGCTCTCCGGGTGGTTCTGGAACAGAAGACAGAGCGCAGGCTTTCCTCTGTAGATGGCTCACTTCAGGGGATGGGAACTCAGACAGGTGAAGTGACTCACTCAGAGTCACATCTAGTCACCACTGGCAGAGCTGAGATTAGCACCCAGGCAGTTTGGTACTCTTACTCACAATGCCCAGTGGCCATCATGATCTGAGCATCTGATAATAAAGTCTTGACCTAGCCAGCAGGACGCTAAGTCAAGAACAGGGTGAAATTAAACTCCATGGCTCCCTAATGGCACTCAAATCCAGTACTGATTTTGTTTGCAAGACACCAATTGGGTGTTCAGAGGAAAGCGTCAATCTGCTCTGACACTGAGCTCAGTGACTACGGATCTAAGAAGGCAGGCTGGAAGGACAGATAACCATCTGCTGAGCAAGGCTCAAGACTAGTGAGTCTAGGAAAGGAAGAGAAGATCCAGGAGTTTCCAGAAATAAAGGAGTTAGCATGGGAGGCCCAGGACAGGGGTGGGGACAAGGCTGCTACTGAACTGCCAGGGACAAAAGACCTGGAATGAAGGGAGGGTGGCAGGCTTGGTGTGCTCCAGAACAACTTATCAACTGCTCCTTGGGAACAGAGCAGTGTGTGTGTGTGTGTGTGTGTGTGTGTGTGTGTGTGTGTCTGTGTGTGTGTCTGTGCGCGCGCGTGTGCGCGTGCGCACGCACTGGCAGGGTAAATTGTAAGTCTGTATCTCAGGTCTCTGACCATTAGATGCTAGTATGCCCCCAGCTCCCATCCAAGGTTGTGACAGACAAATTGTCTCTAGATGTTGAATGCATCTTAGGGGTGCTAGGAATGTAGCCCGGTGGTAGAACATTTGCCTAGTGCCCTAGGCTCAATCCCCAGCACTACAAATAAAACCAACTGTCTCCTTGGGGAAAAAGAAATCATCCCCAGTTGAGAACCACTAACCCAAGAAAAAGCACTAGATGGCAGAGGTGGGTACATGGGGCTGGGTGTCACTATTATTACTCAGATCCATTCATGGGTTCTCAGGCATACAACTTGCTGGTCTCAGTTTCCCTGTACATTATAGGCCTTAAGTCAAACCCATCTTACCCTCTAGATCCCACCTGCCTGGGCTTTGGGTACCTTTAACTAAAATCCTACCCCTCCCATCCACCCTTAAGAGAACCTTGTTTTTGGCCTTTTTCCAGCTAGGAGCTATGCTTGCTGTCTTATACAACCATTTTCTTCCTTGACTTTCCTGCTGTCTAGGTTAAGGCTTTCTTACCAGATATCCAGGTCATTGATGGCAGCAAGGCACTGTGGGTAAGAACACCAGAGTGCCTGAGTTCTAATCTGCACTCTGCCATTTACTAGTTATGACTTTGGGCAAATCAGTACATTCATCTCAGTCTTAATTTCAGCTTCTTTAAACGAGGATCACACCAGGCAGGTTTGAGCACCTGATGAGATAGCTTGCGTACAGTCCTGTTAAACTGTATGTGTTGCACCCATGTGTGTCATTTAGCAGAGGCACCAACACCTTTTTCAGAATCATGATGGTCCCACTCACCCAGGCAGTGGGCAGTGCAGTGGGGCAGGCAGCTCTACTTCAGTTAACAGTTTAGACACAGCCAAGTTGCCACCCAACACCACGAACCATGGGAACCTCACTATTTACAAGACGGACAGGTGAACACCAGGCCTTGTGGAGCACCTTGCTCAAGCTAGGCTAGAAATATCCACATGGTTCCAGGCTAGTCTTCCTCTATCATAGGGAAACCAAAACAAGTCTGCCCTCTTGGGTCCCCAGGTTTTGAGATGGGGGAGTCATGGAGTAGTGACGACTTTCTACCTGTCACCAAAGGAGTAGGAGGATAAGCACTTTGTTTGCTTATAGCAGCGCTGGGGATGTAACCAGGGGTCCTTTGTAACAAACAGGGAAGTGCTCTATCACTGAGTTACAATTCCCCAGCCTAGGGTAGCATCTTATGTTGCCCCAGGAAAGGAAAAGTGCCCCCCTCATTGACAGGCGAGGGCCCGGACATTCCTTTGCAACCAAGGACACTCAGTTCCAAGACACACAGTCAGTCTGGGGCAGCCTCCCTAAAAGGTTCGGGCCTCTCGTCTGTCTCCAGGTTCGTAGTCTGGGCCACCCAGGGAGCTCGCAGGGCTGGAAAAGGGGCAGGAAGGAAGTGAAGCTATCCCTCCCCCACTCTTCCCCTAGCTCCAGGTGGACTCTGGCCTTTGAAATGAAGATGAGCTAGAAGAACAGAGTGGGAGAAAAGCATTTTTTTTTCCCTGCCCAGCCAGGTTCCTACCTAGGAACTCCTTTCCTCCCGTGGACCTCTGAGACCCAGAGTCGCCGCCTCTACCTGTATGGAGAGGTTCCACAGGTAAGTGTGTCCGGGTCCTGGCACTTCCGCTTTCCCTGGGACCAGGTGAGATCCGGGCTCCACTCCCTCCTCCAACCAGGTGCGGCTTTCTCTGTCCCAAGCCGGTCCAGGCTCCGCCCCTCACTTCGAAGAGACCCCGCCCCTGCCCCGTGCTGTTACCCAAGGGCCTTCCTTTGGGTGGAGACTGGGGAGCGTCACACTTCAGGGCTCTGACCCATGCTCAGCTACACTCGTGGTCACACCAGCTGCCACGACAGGAACACGAAAGGCACAAGTACTTTGGAACCGCGTGTACTTACGTCCTGTGCCTTTCTACCTGGCTCTGTGACCTTGGGCTGAATCTTCCACTGATTTGAGACCGGTTCTTGCCTTATCAAAGAGGAAAGCTACTTGTAGGAGTCTCCAGAGAACATGAATGTCTTTGTGGAGTTCTTGATGCTCGGATTTCCCATCCCGGGAACAGTGTTTCTTGACTCTCCATACCTGTTTCTAACCGAGATCCAACTACCCTTATGCTCACAGCTATAATGTCTTATTTGTTCAATTAATGTCAGCCTTGTTCGTTTTGCACTGCTGATATGAAACCCGGGGCTACGCATAGAAGGATCTGCCACCTCTTCACCATTCAGCATCAAATGTCCTCTTTAACTGAGCTTGAACTCCGTATGAACAGATCGTCTTGCGCGCTCTCAGCGCCATTGCAATATATACCAGCTCCACCATCATCCACCAGACACATCAGCGAAGGGCAAGGCGCTCGATATCACCGCGGGCCAGCAGAGGGCAGATGGTGACCAGTCTTCTCACCCAATCACATTTTCTCACCACCCAACAGTCTCAAGAACCAGCAGGTGAGCACATTGTTAGGCAATAAACACGAAGGCCTAAGGGCAACCAAGAACGGCTTTGAACCTGTGGTTCGTCGCCTTCCCTGATTTAAAGATCTCTCTGACTACCTGTAAGTCTGTATGGCTTCTGTAAATAAGATGTGACGGAAGAGATCAGGAGCTGAAGGCGTTTGTTCTAAAAAGCACAGGCAGGCTTGGCTTAAAAGATGGCCCAGGCAACCCAACGTGGTGACACATGCCTTTATTCCAGGGAGGAGGCAGAGACAGGCAGATCCCTGAGTTCCAGGTCAGCCTGGTCTACAAAGTGAGTTCCAGGATACACAGAGAAACCCTGTCTTGAAAAACCAAAACAGACAAACAAACAAACAAGCAAAATGGCTCAGCCAGTGAAGGCACTTGCTCTTGAGTTGGATAACTGCAGTCCACAGTTACAAGGTGTCCCAGGCAGGCTGTGAAGTCAGTGCACACACTGCACACACTTTAAATCGATGGTTCTCCACCTTCCTGATGCTGTGACCTAATGCCGTCCACACCATGACAGTTCCTCATGGTGTGGTGACCCCCCAACCATAAAATTATTTTGTTGCTACTTCATAACTGTAATTTTGCTACTGTTATGACTCATAATGCAAATATCTGATATGCAGGATATCTGTAAAAGGGTCGTTCAACCCCCAAAGGGGTCGCAGCCCACAGGTTGAGAACTTCTGCTTTAAATAAATGTTTTGTATTATTTATTTATTTAAAGGTAAAGTCTTGGTCAGGCCTAGCGGGATGGGAGTGGGGAACTGGGACAAGCCAGCTGTCGAAAGGACTTGGAGGTGAGGAGTGAGAAGCTGTTGTCATAATGTGATCCAAGGTGACAGAGCTTGTTAAGAAATGAGTGGCTTTCTTCGTCCTTCCTGTGGTATGTAGTTGCTCTCTCAGAAGAGCTCTACTGGAAACAGAACATTCTAAAGGTCTCCTAGGGGTTCTGGCATGCCACAAGATTGCCCACGGCACCATTATATATAATGATCACATTTGATGGTAAAACTCTGGAAACAGGAACTTCTTAAAGAAGGCAGATAAGAAGGTAGGAGAGGTCCCAGACTGGGGCTTCTGATGCCAGAGTCGATCTTTTTTAAATCCTTGTTTAGAGATGGGGATCTCACAGCTGAACACAGTGGTGCATGCCTTTAATCCCAGCCCTCAGGAGGCAGAGGCAGGCAGTTCTCTGTGAGTTTGAGGCCAGCCTGGTCTACATAGTGAGTTCCAGGACAGCTAGGACTATATAGAAACCTGTCTCAAGAAGGAAGGAAGGAAAAAGAAAAGAAAGAGGAAGGGAGGGAGAGAGGGAAGGAGAAAAAGGGAGATACAAAGAAGGGGGGGAGTCTCACTCTAATTGTCTCTGCCTCCCTCCAGAGTACTGGAATTAAAGATGTGCCCCATCATGCCCAGCCTAATCTAATTTTTTAACCCTTAATTTCACTTGCAAAATGGTGATAAAATTTACCTTGCAGGATTATATTGTGAAGATTTGATAGTCAGCGGTCGTCAATGTTGCCTGCATATTTAACCCCTCAGGCCTTTGACAGGGCTGACTCCTAGGATCGGCTGATGCCCTGGCCCTGGATCTCCAGCAGCTCCAACTACAGGTGCACAGCACCATGCCCGGCTTTAATCTCACAGTTTTAAAGATGAATCACAGGTTGTTTTATTGTTCTTTGTGTGTGTGTAGGGGGGGTACATTCACAAAGATTGTTGCGGAAATTGGACTTCCATCAAGCTTGTTTTCGAAACTCTGAGTCATGTAGAACTTGGTAATTATGGAGGGGTGTAAGGGGTGAGAGGCAGTCTCGGTGGTCTTATTGTCCTAACACCCAGCTGAGCTGACCAAGGCAGGGACTTTTCTGCTCTAGCCTGTGGCTTGTGTCACCATCACTGGGGTATCCTTTTAGTCTGAAAGCACCTTGTGTACTGCATTCGCCTATTTCAAGGGGTTAAAGGTGAGGTCATTTTTCTCCTCTTCCTAGTTGCGTTTGTTAGCTGAGGCCTATACCTCTGGTGGCTGTTGGGTTTTATTAATCCAAGAGTAGAGGTGGCACTGCCTTCTTTGTGAAATTTGGTAGCCTATATGCTTCTTAACCCACAGGCAGGCCCAGTGACTATTCAATGTGTCTTACTACTTCCTTGCTTGTGAACCCAGCCTGAGGTGAATGGAAGCTTTGAGCCAGGCCCGCAGCTGTGATCACATGTCATAAGCAGCAGGACTGGCTGCCAGGAGCACAACCTCCACCAGTCCTAGTGGGACAGGATATACTGGTTGCTGGTATTGGCCCTCCTTAGGGAGCAGGCTTGAGGGGTAGGAGGCAGGCAACTGGCATATGGCTGTTATTAGCAAATAGAACCAAATGACATTAGTTAAGCTTTAATTTCAGATGCACATCATTTATCTAAAATTCAAGGTAAACCCCACGCCTTCATTTCTCTTTGTTAAATATAGTAAATCCATGTCTGCCCAAACAGAGAAGTTCATAGCAACCGTCTCTCCTGTCCAATGTTGCTACATTTAGCCTCCATAGCCTACCATTAGAACAATGCATGGCTCCCAGTTGCTTCCATAGTGTAGCCAGGACTCCCTGGCCTTAGCTCTTCTGCAAGCCCAGCTGACCTGCTTAAACCCTTGCCCACCTCTGTCCATGTTCACTGAGTGCCTACTGGGTGCAGGCACCATGCTGAATTCTGCATTCTCGTTGGCTTCTCATAAGACCCAGCACATGGGAGCCCATAGTAATTTTACTTACCAATGAAAAGACAGATGATCTAAGATAATGCTTCGTGTATTTGTTGCTTTTGTGTGTGCATATGTGTGGATGAGTATACATGTGTGTGCTTGCTTGTAGAGGACAGAGGGTAACTATAGGTGTCATTCCTCAGAAGCTGTTCACCTTGTTTTTTTGAGACAGGATCTCTCACTAGCCTCAGGGATACAACTGTCTCTGCCTCCCCAGAGCTGAGATTATAAACACACTACTATACGACACCTGGCCTCATCTTCTTATTTCTCTCTCTCTCTCTCTCTCTCTCTCTCTCTCTTTCTCTCTCTCTCTCTGAGTCAGTCTCTCACTGTATGTCCCTGGCTGGCCTAAAACTCACTATGTAGACCAGGCTGACCTCAAACTCTTAGAGATCTACCTGCCTTTCCTTAATACTAGGATTAAAGGCAGGTACCCCATGCCCATCAGCACCTGATTTTTTTTTTAAATTAAACACACAGGTCCTTATGTTTACAAGGCAAGCCCCTTACTGGTTGCCCCAGTTCCCCAGCCTCAGATAGAGTGACTGCCTCAGATAGAGTGACATCAGACTGTCCAGCCTTTTTGGAATTTGACAGTGATTTCTGACCTAAAGAGGAAAACCGAAAGATCAGACCACTGTGTAAAATGGAGCTCTCCTGTCTTAAAAGAAAATTCTCCAGCAGGCTGGGGATGCAACTCTGTCAGTAGAGTGCTTGTTTAGTATGCATAAGACCCTGAGTTCAAACCCAACAGTCCATAAAACTGAGCAAGGTGCAGGCAGGAGGATCAAAAATTCAAGGTCCTCCTCAGCTACATAGTGTGAGTCAAGCTGGATACAAGAGCCTTTTATTTTTTTGAGACAGGATCTCATCATGTAGCTTTGCCTGGGCTGGAGCTTGCTCTGTAGACCAGGCTGGTCTTGAACTCACAGAGATCCTCTACCTGCCTCTGTCTCCACAGCACTGGGATTAAATGCAT